>OZ023323.1:8992783-9527783 GCA_964007375.1 Ophion obscuratus | reverse complement strand
GCTGACCCTGCTGCTGACTCACGACACCCGATTGACTTTGCTGCTGCACTATCTGCACCTGCTGCTGCTGCAAGGACTGCTGTTGCTGCTGAGGTACCTGCCTCTGCAACTGCTGGCTCATTTGACTTTGGCTCTGTATTTGATTTTGCACCTGGTGAAGCTGTCCCTGAGCCTGCTCGGTTATCCTCGCCTGGCCGTGCGACGAGTTTTCCTGCGGTGAGACCTGCTGTGATGTCTGCTGCTGGTAACTGTAATGCGTCTCCGCTGTTGCCTCCACAACCGCTGCGGCCACACCACCCGGTTGCATCTGGACAACGCGATCAACTTGGCTCTCTCATTTTTCACGTTGCATTCGGAATTAATCGTAACGTCGAGCGCATATCTCGATCACTGGCTATTCACAAACAGCACTTTGGTGACTCGTTTTACGTGACTTTACGGCCCGGTCAGTTGCCAAAGTGCTGCTGTTTCCCGATCCCCAAGAAATGTTAGGCTTGAGGCCTAGTCGCACAACGGTACAAGAACTAGATCCGCGTTCCAGTTACCAGCTAGAAGTTGCTGAAACGACTTGTGACTTTTGTTTGGTAGCTGGAACTCGGGTCGAGTTCATGCTCCTTGGAGATCGGGCTTTCAGGTGGTGTTTTATAGATTTTCAAAGACAACAAACTTTCATGATATTCTTAATATCTTTTACGACATATTTGTACTGCACATATTTACAGGATAGTCACGAAAAACAGAGCACCTGAATATGGCTTTTGGATTTGGAAATACGAAGTACGCACACATCGAAATTTTAATGGTTTGGAAGGACGCACATGGCTATCATAATTTTTGCCGGTTTTTTCAATGCAATCCAAGCTTTTCGAAAATAGAATGACTGGAAGCTTTTAAAAAATGGAATTTAAAAATAGAATCTTTTTCCCCTTGCACATTGTAGCCGGTATCCAAACGAATTGAACCATATAACATAGTATGCCCTTCAAACGACCTTCAACCCAGAAATATTGAAGATATAATAATTCAACGAGTTTTTGTTAACTTTTTATTGTCAACACTACCAGTATCACGGAATTTTGTAATCACATTGAGGTTAACAGAAACTGATGGAAAATGATTACGATCAGAAAATCGATCTGCATACGGCCGTACTGCTTCTCTTAAGCACTGTCGACTTTCTCCATAAACGAAAATCATGTCGATCTTTTCTCCCTTCGAGCAACGCACCGTGAAACGTTCATCGTTTAACTGATGGATTAGAAATTTTATATAGCAAGAAGGTATTCGGAGTAATAAGTAGCTGACAAACACAATTGTGCACCTTTTACTCTGTTGTGTTATTGTGATACATTTGAATGTAACCCAGGTCACAGGAACCATTTAGCGCAACATAAATAAAGAAAAAAACTCTCACACGTTGAATTATTATGTATTCAATATGTCCAGGCTGAAGGACATATCAACCATGTAATATTCAATTGAATATTACATGGTTGAATTCGTTTGAATGGCGGCTACAATGTGCACGAGGAAAAAATATGCCACTTCATTCAAAAAACTTTAATGACCTTGAAAAAACCGAAAAAAATATTATGGCAGCGGTGTGCATCCTTCCAAACCATTTAAATTCCGATATGCACATACTTCGTATTGTAAGATCCAACGGAGGTATTCAGGTGTTCTGTTTCTCATGACTCACCCTGTATATAAGATATTTATCTTGTTAATCTGAATGAATTTTTTTTTTTCATTAGTATACATTTTTTATGACTATACTTCGCGAAAAAACATAGTCCATACGTACTCTGCATTTTTAGACTTACTCAATTATGGTACTTTGACAGGTAGACTTTTTTATGGTGTAGACGTCTATGGATTCAAATAGAAATAGCTCGGGAATAGCTGATATCACACAAGAAATTATTTCTACCATGTTTTTTAGCTTTTCACGCGCTGCCGCCTGAATATACCCATTGACGAAAGAAAAAAAAACATTCCATCTTTTTACGTCACTTTTTTCAGCAGTAATATTTTCGCGAGGCCTTTTTCAACTTTTTTTTTCCAAGTTGTATGTAAAATTACAAAAATTGTCGGGCCCAGCCCCGAGCCAATTTTTAAAAGTATGTCCGCTATCCCAAGTTTGGAAATAATCCAAATTCTATCGAAATACTTTTAACGTATTAACTTTTCGTTGAAACATGAATTTATTCAGGTATTTTCGCAATATTGTTTTTTTTTCAATGTTTTTATGACTTCAAATTTGAAAATGCATATAGACTATTTTTAGCGTATAATAATACATTAAAAAATTGATACTACTCGAAAATAGTCAGCGTTTGCATTGAAATTGGCGTGAAATGCAAGATATCAGGATGTCCCTCTTATCTCTGCCACCTAAAATAACTCGGTAATTATCGATGTCACAAAAAATCTTCCAGACAAAAGTTGTACAGTGTGAAGGGGGCCATCAAATGTGACCAATTTTTTTTATTTTGCTGGAGGCGCTGACTCACAATGAAGGTCACCTTCACTTTTTTTTAAATGGAATGGTACATTTTTTCAACCATCTTGTGAAACACCTCAAGCCGCATAAAAACATTAGGGGGTCAAAGTCGTTCAAGGTTATTAACGGTCAGTATCGATGATACAAATCTAAATATCTCAGATCACTGTCAAATATTTGGTAAAATGATCCGAGATATTTAGATTTGTATTTCATTTTAATAGGTGTATGAAATGACCTTGAACGACTTTGACCCTCGAATGTTTTTTTATGCGGCTTGAGGTGCTCGATACGATGGTTGAAAAAAAAGGACCATTCCATTGAAAAAAAAAAAGCGGGGGTGACCTTCACTGTGCGTCAGCACTTCCATCGAAATAAAAAAAATTGGTCGCATTTGATGGCTCCCTTCACACCAAACAACTTTTGTCTGGAACATTTTTCTGTGACGTCGACAGTTACCGAGTTATCTCGGGTGGCAGAGATAAGAGGGACACCCTGTATATGCTACGTACTATTATTTGTACGTACTATATATTGTATAAGATATTCATACATATCATATATATGATTTTATACTATATATTTTTTTATAGTACGATTGCAAACCATATGTATTTGCAAACTGGATTGTTGTGATTCCATTAACTGCCATTTGGTAACGAGAAGTCGAAATTTCATTTTTTGTTTTCACATGTATTTCTTTATTTTTATCATTGTCCAAATCTTTTTTTTACTGAGATCGTAATCCTCTATAAAAAAAATTAACTTCCATTGCATTGTAACTATGCAAATTCCAACATCATAAATCCAGTCATACTCCCAAGAAAAATTCGAGCAATAAAAGAGAATGAACTTCCTTTGCATTCCAATGATGCAAATTTCAACATCATAGATCGAACCAACTTCTTGGATCTTTGAGAAAGGTCTTTGGGTCGGCAATTTATGGGCAGTGAAAGGCCGCTGATTTTCAGTAACTCATTAGCATCGGTTCGGTGATTCGTCACGCATCGTAAAAATTGCCAGGAATAACCGAATAGTTACTAGAAAGCTGCCGCTCCTCACTCGATCGCTTCGAAACGATCGTGTTTTTTTTCAAAATTCGTACCAAAAGTGACGCAAGAGAGGAAAAACATACAAGACGAAAGAATGAAATGAGGAGAAAAAAGCCTCAAAGAAGAATGACGCTCGAACCTGCATGGCACATTTGTACTGCTGAACTCTGGCCTGCACGCCACTGATTATTTGTATATTGGAGGCGTTGACGTTACCAACGACCACCGGTTGCTGATGCTGCTGCGTCTGACCCGGATCCTGCGTTATTAACTGAACCTCACCACCACCACCGCCGACGCCACCAGTTCCTGGCAATTTCTCCATGGACTTGAGAGGATCGTCCTGCTGCTGCGGCGACGACTGGGGCGTCGTCGGCCTTTCCTTCTCCGTACTCTTCACGTAAACTTTTCCCTCCTTGAGAAAGTCGTCAGATATCCGTAGCGACGTGAAATAAGACTCAAGCATGCTCTCTGCGCTCACCACTGTGTCTCTGAACTCTATGTAGGTTTCGAGCTTCCTCACGCAGTCGTGACATACTACCTTTGGCAGCGAATCTTCCTCGTGCACCTTGACAAACAATACTAACGTTACATACATGACGATTTTATTCTTGTCCACCTATATTTTCAATGTACGCGTGCGGGTGTACGTGCCTCAACGTCGGCAACAGTTCTTCCATGTCACGAACTATTCACAGGACGTAGGAACTCGAAGATACGAGCGAAACCGAAAAAAAATCTTGGCAAAAAAAAAACTCGCTAAACGGACCAAAGGGACCCCAAGTGCTCCAGCAATCAAAAGGAAATGTAAATGAACCTGAGCAAATTACTATTCATTTTGATTTGAGTGGATTTGAACAGTAGCATGTACAAAGCATTCCATTTAAATTAAGAGAGGTATGCGTTTTAAGGAGAAAAAATTCAAACAGAAGACTTCATCGTTTTGAGGAACAAAAATAATGGTGTTAGTTATCTTTTGTTTAGTCGCAATTTTTAAGGTTGATTCAAGGTCAACTTCAGTTTGAAAAATGGAACACGCTATTTTTAATTTCAAAATCATCTTTCGCGCAATAAAATGGATCACTTTTGTCTACAATGAGCTTGTTAAGATATTTTCGATATTTAATCAAATATCCGATAAATCGGTACAAAACGTTACGGAAATATTTTGTCAAATATTAAAAATATATTTAAATATTGAAGTCAAAGAAAAACAAGTTTCAGACAAAAGTCATCTATTTTGTTATGCAAAAATTAATTTTGAAATAAAAAATATTGCTTCCTATTTGAAAAACTGTAGATTGGGGAATCCCTCGGACTGGAAGGATTTCTTGGATTTGATGTAGGATTAATTGGATTTAACAAAGATTCCTTGAGTCTCCATGCCTGCCGTGTTCCACAGATCAATTTTGAGTCGCCCTCCCCAAAGCGCTCAATAGTCCAGCGATTTTTACGGACTTACATCTTAACAGCAACCTTTTCCCCTTATCTGCATTCAATCTCTCGCGGTGGATTTAAAAAATATCCTATTACTAGATGGCGACAGCCGTACAGTAGAGGAGAAAACGAGAGTAGACTTACTCGCTATATTTTCGTTAACAAACCCATCGTTGATTGAACATAGACAATCAAGCGTTATTGAAAGATCGCACCAACTCGAATTGCGAGGCGATCGCTTACTCAGGGCAGCTCGAGCTTCGCTTGTTCAAGATAGGTTCACGAAAGCCAAAGGGGGTAGGTCTACTCACGGGTTAAGGAAGGACTACAAATATGGGTAAAGAAATGTTCAAATTGTCCCAAACAGCGACAATTTTGTGATTGTCATCGTTCGGAGAACATAATAGATGCGCTTGCCCTTGTCTGATTGAAACTACTGCACGTTCCTGTGATGCTGATTCTTTGCATAGGTCGCGTGATTCTGTTCCGTGTTTTGCTCCATAACATTCTGTATCCCAAAGACTGGTCTCTCAGTGTTCAAGGTTAAGTTCAAGGTTAAGTACAGTTTTGAAAATGAAAAGCACTATTTTTTATTTCCAAATCATCTTGGGCGCAACAATATGGACCACTTTTGTCTAAAATGAGAGCTTCCAAGATATTTTGGATATTTAATCAAATATCCAATAAATCAGTACAAAACATTAGGGAAATATTTTGTCAAATATTAAAAAAATATTAAAATATTGAAGACAAAGAAAAAAAAGTTTGAGACAAAAGTAATCTATTTTATTGCACCAAAACTAATTATGAAATAAAAAAATATTGTTGCCTATTCAAAAAATTGAAATTGAACTGGAAATGGCTTTGCAGATTACCACCAACTAAAAAATATTCAACATCGTCATTTTTGTTCCTTGAAACTATGAAGACTTTGGTTCAAGAATCTCCCTAAAATGTATCCCCGTCAAGATGTTTTGTTGTCCCAATCCCAGTGGTGCATCCCACATCTATGGTCCTATAATGCCCCACACCGAAATCTTTTCCAACTCCTATCTTTGCGCTACGGTCGCATACTCCGATAGTTCCAAATGCACGAGAACCGACGAGTCAACCACGCCACTTAGGCGGGAGGTAGTTTAGGAGCAAAGCTTTGATTCTCCTGTCACTGGAACACAGCGGTGTATGCCAGGAACTGGACAGAGCTGCAGAACTCGAACATATCTGGGAACGACGCACCTCGGGGAAAGAGCAGACGTGTTTTAGGATCGTTTCGATTTTTCAACCAATTCTTAGGATTGCAACGACAGGGCAACAGAGAGGAGGAAAGAAAACAAAGCAGAGGAACCGGAAGTGAAGACAAGTGACAAAAATGAAGGGGGAAAAAAGCGTCGAACTCACCTGAATCGGGAGATACGATTCGATCTTTGTTTGTAGCTGTCTTCTGGGTCCCTCGTCCCGAAATATATTCATTCTCATGCCCTCGCTGCTCGTGCACAATCTGCACAGCTCGTAATAATTGACCCTACGATATCCTGACATCGTCGCGCGGTACTTTCCCGCCGAAAATTTCGGAGCGAATAACCACTAGAGATGGAGGAGCAGTAGCTGGAAGCGGTCAAAACCGCAGTAGAAGATGAAGAACGAACGAATAAAGGAAAGAAAAAAGAAACACGAGAAAAATCGTGATGACGAAGAGGATGTTGTTGTATAAACAAAAGTGGAGGGTCTTCAGCGATCGCGATCACGCGCGACGATCGCTGCTCGAAAGTTCAATTCGCGAAGGGCATCGATCGCGGCGGCATCCCTTCGACCCGGTTAAAGGACAGATGACATTTGTTGACATCGGTGCGCGGATGTATGCTCACGGAAAAGTTGCACTCGCGGCCATTTTATTATCGCGCCGTACTACAGGCGCCTCGCACACGGACACGCGCACACTAATGGGAGTCTATAGACGGTATCCTCCATAAAGTTGTCCAGAATTAGCCGGTAAATTGACGTATTTACCTATCTTAACGTCGAATCACCGATTTTTCTTACCGGTCACTTTGTTTGAGTTTGTTGGCAAAGACGATTCGAAAATTTGCAACTTCTTGGTGCGAGAAATTTACTAGTGAATTGACACTTTTTACGTTGTTTACCCTCAAACGATTGGTCACTTTACCGGTCAATTTGTGATGATTTCGTTGAGTTCGAGCAGGCAAGATGAAAATTTGAAATTGTGTCGTCTGTTACAAATCTACCGGTAAAATGTCATTTTTAACGATCTTACGGTCAAGTAACCGATTATTTCACCTAGCATGACATATTCGTTGGTAATATATATATAGCATATTGCATAAGATGGCCGATAACGCCATCTTTAGTTTGCACAGTGTCGCCGCGAGCTGTCGTTCACGAGACTCAGCGAGATGAAGTTAGCAACGCGATTAGCCGATTTCGATTTTTTTTCTATTTAATCGTAGGTAAGTCGTTTGTAGGGGACACGGTCTTACATACAGGCAAGGAGACTAGCATGGAGGCTAGAGTGGGAGGAGGCCGATCTGTGCATTTCAAAGTGGCTACAAAAATGTGGTCAAACTGTGATGGCGCCACTATCTCTAAGACCTCGAGAAGTAAGCTGAGTATCGATGTCGTGTAAGAGGGATGGAAGAGGATTGAATACGCATCCCAGCAAAGAACAGATATTACATGGAACAACACGGCTTATAGGACGATTTGGCAAGGTTTCTTGGGGGAGTTTCGTAGTTACTCCCCCAACCACCTAAAGCGCTGCCTGTGTCGATGTGCACGCACCATCCGCAGGCGCGCTTGGCTCCACCCAGCTTCACCTATTCCTACGCTCGAGCCAACTACGGTTGAGGTGATTTCGCGTCTCGCTCGCTCTCTTGCAGATTCCAATGTTAACAGTAGCAAGTGTCGAGCGTTCTAAGGCACGTGCTCGTACTGCCGGGGAGCCCCGGCTTTAAATCGATCTGTTTTCGCTCCTTTCCATCTCACCCGTTCCATCTCTTTTTAGCATGCCCTCAGCGATTTTTTCCAAGGAACGTACTATGCGGTACAGAAATCTGTTGCTACTTTGCTTACATCTGTCAGAAATTTGACACGCGTCGGACGTATTCGTGATTATTAATACTGAATATCAATCTAACTAGTTAATTAATCGTGTATTCGTGTATTTCGCGCTTTTCTGTTAGACTCTTTGCCCACGGAAAATTGGCTGTTTAAAATTGTTTGTGAGTTGCAACATTGTTAATGATGTCATTGTGTAGCAGATGTGCCTATAATGGATGCAAAAATGTTCCTAAGACGAGTCCGTGGGTTTTGAAGCCAAAAGGCATATTTTCTTTATTAAAGAAAATATAATTGACAAATCATTTTATTCCAAATTATAAGCACATAAAAGAGCAATATTGCAATAATATTTTTTTTTTAATGTCATTAAAAAATTTGGGATATTCAGCCGGTGGGACCTGGCTGCCGGTGACCCCTCGGAAAAAAGGTGGACACGATTTCTCGAAAACTAATGCACCAATCTTATTGAAATTTTGCACACTTCTTCAAAATAGCATTGACTAGTGATTGAGCGACGGTTTTTTTTTCGATTACAACTAATTTTACAAG
Organism: Ophion obscuratus; assembly: GCA_964007375.1. Lineage (NCBI taxonomy): Eukaryota > Metazoa > Arthropoda > Insecta > Hymenoptera > Ichneumonidae > Ophion > Ophion obscuratus. The sequence goes on along the minus strand of OZ023323.1, from coordinate 9,519,167 downwards.
ACTATGCGTAGCGTAAATTGTACCAAAAATTGAACTATTTTACATCTAACTCTGCCGAATATCTAAATTTAATTTTTTTAATTGCTGCATTCAATCACTAGTCAATGCTATTTTGAAGAAGTGTGCAAAATTTTAATAAGATCGATGCGATAGTTTTTGAGAAATCGTGTCCACCGTTTTTTAGGGGTCTCCGGACACGAGGTCCCACCGGCTGGGTTTGTGTGTTGGTTTTGGTTGGATTGGTTTAGGTTATATAGATATACTTGCAGGGATAAGCGCGGCACGCTAGCCACCAGTAAAGTCGGAGGAGTGGGGATATCGATCGGCCGTGGCGAGCGATATAGATATACTCGTGCGGGCTAAAAAATAAACTTTAAAACTCGATTTCTATTGGAACGCGCCAAAAATCCCTTCAAGGGTTGTCTATATATTAAATGGAACATCTGTGCAAAATTTCGGCCGAATCGGGTGTAATAGCTTTTCGGGAGTTTATCCCGTAACGACAATAAAAAAAGGGGGGGGGGGGGAACGAATGCTTAAAGGAAATATTTAAGATAAAATTTCGTAGCCGCAACCTTTCAGGAAAAATGGAAAAACGTCTGAATCTACAAAATTTGCGCAAACTTTTTTATTCCAGTTTATTGTTGGGTATAATAATGGATTGTGACTTATTTTTTGCTAAGCGCCCCTATAATTTATCACTGATTCAGAAGGGCCCCGCTTGTACCCCCCCTCCCCAAATACGGCCGTCCGCGACAGAAATATCTCAACGTGATTTTAAATGATGCGCTGTCTCCTACCGAACCGCCCAAAGCTTGGTCGGTCAGTCGACCATTAATACAAGCGGGACAGCGCTATAGCCCGATAGGCATACGCGAGAGAGCGACCAGAGATTAGTAGGGAGATGTACAACGCTCCCCTTTTCGGCGTGCCTCGCAAATGGCGCTAAATCGCGGCGGCGAGTTCGGGAATATGATTTTGTGTGCCTCGCCTCTGTCGAGGTTGCAGATTGCCTTGTAGCCGCGCGAGTCGTGAGCACCGCTCCAGTCGATATCGCAGCAGCGTGCACACGAATGGGTAGCTCGGTGGGGGAAAAGTCTCTGCCCCTCACTCAGTGCAGCCAGATCGCGCGTAAAAGTTACCCCCTCTCTAGTCTCTTGCGCGCCCATCACACAATCATAGTAGCGCATGTCCGTGAGCGAGCGACGCTCGGACGCTTCGGGAAGAGCCGAGCGCCGGCGAAGTTTCCCGATCGCGCCTTCGGCAGCTACACCAACACATGGACGCTGAGCACGTTCGTGTGCGGCCAAGCCGAACCGAAGGATTCGAGGGAAAAAGCAATCTGAGCACGACTCGCGCGTGACGTCACCCGACGGCACGAGCGAGGCTTTTAGATGATTTCAATGCTTATTTAGCCCTTGATTCTCTGCGTTATTGATGCATAAAAAAATGTATCGCACACTCTCAAGGATTATTTTTTTCAGTTTATACGTTAATTTAAATATAATAATAAATCTAAATTACAACTTATGTATCTTCTAAAATATTGTTTACGCTTTACTCACACCCGTCCTTATGCCAAATAAATTATAATTCATAAAAGTAAGCTGAAATATATTTATATTCGTATTATTATATTAATTCTCATAGCTCTCATATGAAAACTCTCATATGAAACTCATATATGAAAAAATCCAAAAAACCTCAAAACCTTAGATTTCAACTAACCAAGAACATACATCTTCACATTTTCAATCATGACGAATTTTTAAGAACAATATCATCACAAACACATCTGAACCAAAACAATATACATCACCTAAATTATCAAAACATAAATCAAACAACACAAAATCACAACATCTTATACTCAACCCTTACTAATAGACAACAGGACACAAATAATAATCTTTCCACTGATCCTCTGAATAATATAAATTTGACAATCACATTAAATAAAACGAAAGAATGGCTTATAAACTCTCCAACATTGATATTCCGCTACACATTTCCACATTCTTGTCTCTCGGTGAAAAGTTTTGTTTTCCTTACCTCAAACTCTCAAACATAAAAACTCATATCCACAAATCAATCTCCGAACTCGAGTCCAAATTAGATTTTTTACTCGACAAACCTAGACAAATCGAAATTAGAACCAGATTCACTAAAATCTTAAACAAAATAAATATTCCAACATAATTTTCCAACACTAATCAAATTATAAAACACACGTCCTCATTCTGGAAAAAACAACCCTCAACTTTTAGTTACACGAGCTGACAAAGGAAATTCAACAGTCATTCTTAACAAATCAGATTACATTACAAAAACTCATAATTTACTCGCAGATTCCTCAACTTACAAATTAACAAATAGAAATCCCATCAACACTCTACTAAAAGGCATCAACAATATTCTCTCCAGATGGAAAAGCCTAAAAATTATTGATGAAACAAAATACGAATACTTAAAAGCTGAAAATTGCAACCTATTTCGTCTCTATTGGCTGCCAAAAATTCATAAAAATAATTATTCACTTTGTCCAATAGTATCATCAATAAATAGTCCAACGCATAGACTAGCTGAATTTATACAATCTAAACTTTCTAAATTAATCAGTACGACTAATTCACACGTCAAAGATAGTTTCCACCTAAAACATTCGCTTTCTAACATCTCAATTCCACTCAACTACAAATTGGTCTCGTTTGATGCTGTTTCTCTCTATACCAACATCCCATTACAACTTGTTATTCAAAGCCTTCAAAAAAAGATCAAATCTATTTTCAAAAACATTTCCTTTAAACGAAATAATTAAAGCTATAGAATACATCATGTTCTCAACTTTCTTTACATTTCAAAATAAAATTTACCAACACATCTCAGGGTTACCAATGGGCTCACCTCTGGCTCCAATACTATCTAACATCGTCATGATCGATGATGAAACAAATTGTCTGGAAAAATTTACATTTTCGTTACCACTATATAAAAGATATATTGATGATATTATTATTCATCTACCAACAGACAAAATTGAATCCACCAAAAAGATTTTTAACTCATATAACTCAAAATTACAATTTACATAAAAAAATGAAGTAGATAAAAAAACCGTTTCTTGATATACTTTTAATCCATAAACAAAATTCAATTATCACAAATTGGTATAGGAAACCAACCTGGTCAGGCAGATTCATAAATTTCTTTTCACACCACCCACTTTCCCAAAAAAGGCCATAATTTACATGCTAGTTGACAGAGCAATAAAATTATCTCATCCTCCATTTCACAAAGAAATCCTCAAACTTATTACTAACAAGATGACACAAAATTGCTATCCGATCTCTTTCACAGAAAAAATAATAAAACGTCGGCTTTCCACAATCAACAATCAAAAAAAGAATAACAACAATTTTGATTCTTCCAGACTAATAAATATTCCTTACACAAAAAAAACATTCATCATCAACTAATTCGTCTTTTCCAACAATACAACATAACATTAGTCACAAACAATAAACACAAAATTTCATCGATTACTGGCTCCACCAAAGACAAAATGAATAAGAACCAAAAATCCAACATAGTTTACAAAATCGATTGTAAGGATTGCAATGTCACATACATCGGCCAAACCAAAAGATACCTTGAAACCAGAATAAAAGAACATAAAAATAGCCTAAAACATACTACCACAATACACACAGACTTAGCACAACATGCAATAGAACAAAAACATGCCTTTCAATTCGACAATGTAAAAATTTTGAACAATGAAAATTGGCTCAAAAAAGACTAATCCTAGAAATGATCCAAAGTAAGGCACACTCCAACGTCATAAATTTTAGAACTGACATACAAAAACTAAGCTCGATCTATAACTCTATTATATAACTATTAAAATATTTTACAATACTTTACTTGACATAACAATTTTAAAATTATTGACACTATAACTTAATTTTAAATACTCTTAATATGACGCACCAATTTTATTTCTCTTGATATGTCACTGCCTAAAGGATCTTTCTCGCCCGATTCGCAAAATAAAGACTCTAATAAGCTTCATGAAATTAAGACACCACTCAGTTTCTCTCGAACTCTCCGTGATCACACAACCCAATATGTAACTGAGTAATGTAAATTTCGAGTTTTTGTTTATTGTGGAAGAAAATTTTTCAAATCTTAAACTCAATAGGTAATCATCACAGTCATTCGATACTTTATTAAAATTTCTTTTAAATCAATCACGTACATTAAATTTTCACAAATTTCACATTTCAAATCACAAATCACGTACATTAAAGATGGTCCCGTTGGTAGCGTTCCTAGCTTAGGGGCGCGGGATCGTTCCCCGCGCTCAGTGCTTATCTGTTTTTTTTTAATTATTATTTTCTTTTTGTATGGGGCGAATTGTTTATACGTGAAACACGCTCATTGAAAGAACATTATTCTGAAAATAGGAAAACTGCTCATGATGTTTTACGATTAAATTTTTTTTTGTTCTGTCAATGATGAGTGTTCACAAATAAACAATTCACCCCATTACAATGCAAATTACCTGTAAATGTAAAAACATACAAAAATGCCCCTTTCTGGCACGTACGATTCGCGGCCGGATGGTTGACTTGTTTTTGGGAATAATGCTTCATCGGTTGATGAAAGTTTGAGAATGAATATAATAATACGAATATAGATATATTTCCCCTTACTTTTATGAATTACAATTTATTTGGCATAGGGACGGGTGTCAGTAAAGCGTAAACAATTTTTTAGAAGATAAATAAGTTGTAATTTAGTTTTATTATTACATTTAAATTAACGTACAATCTAATAAAATAAGCGATCGGAGTGCGCGATACATTTTTCTACACTATAAGATAACTAATAAAAATAATAATGATAACTAAGCAAATAAGAATTAATAGTAATAATAAATTTAAAAAAAAAGTACTGAGCGTGGGGAACGATCCCGCGCCCCTGCGGACCGAAGCCAGGAACGCTACCAACGAGACCATCTCATCGCTTGTAGAATATGTGCACTTTCTGATACTGACGATTCGCGGCCGGATGGATGATGAAGATTCGGCTTCAATCCGACCAATAGAGGTTTTCCAAGGTCAGCGATGGAAATAAATTATGCTTTCTTACGTTTCGACCCTTTGGTTCGAGTCCTCTACAGAAATTATATTTTTCTCTCTAAATTTTTATACACAAATTTTCCAAATCAAGTTTGAAGGAATTAAATACACGAATGTTTTATGTTATGATTGTGTTATAAAATTGTTGTGTCGTTTTGTATAACTGATATGTTAATTCTGTTTTGGTTATAACTATATTGATTTGATATGCATAAGTTCTTGTATTGCGTTAATTCGTCTTATTCATCGGTGTTTGAAATGAGTGATGTGTGAGTGTGTGGTTTATTATACTATGGAGTTATAAAGAAATGAAATATGAGAAACGACTAACCTCGATGTTGTTGATGTTTCTAGCTTTTGCTGATATTTGGAAGGTTATTTCAAAAGACAGTATTTATGGAAGTAAGTACTGTTGTGCTGGAGTATACTCAACAGATGGAAGAATTTATCGTTTTTTAGCGATTTTTATCATTTGTAAGAAATTAATAATTATAAGAAAGTTTTGTGTTTTATTTGTGAAAATTTAATGTACGTGATTGATTTAAAAGAAATTTTAATAAAGTATCAAATGACTGTGATGATTACCTATTGAGTTTAAGATTTTTTAAATTTTCTTCCAAAATAAACAAAAACTCGAAATTTACATTACTCAGTTACATATTGAGTTGTGTGATCAGGGAGAGTTCGAGAGAAACTGAGTGGTGTCTTAATTTCATGAAGCTTATTAGAGTCTCTATTTTGCGAATCGGGCGAGAAAGATCCTTTAGGCAGTGACGTATCAAGAGAAATAAAATTGGTGCGTCATATTAAGAGTATTTAAAATTAAGTTATATTGTCAATAATTTTTAAATTGTTATGTCAAGTAAAGTATTGTAAAATATTTTAATAGTTATATAATAGAGTTATAGATCGAGCTTAGTTTTTTTATGTCAGTTCTAAAATGTATGACGTTGGAGTGTGCCTTACTTTGGATCATTTCTAGGATTAGTCTTTTTTGAGCCAATTTTCATTGTTCAAAATTTTTACATTGTCGAATTGAAAGGCATGTTTTTGTTCTATTGCATGTTGTGCTAAGGCTGTGTATTGTGGTAGTATGTTTTAGGCTATTTTTATGTTCTTTTATTCTGGTTTCAAGGTATCTTTTGGTTTGGCCGATGTATGTGACATTGCAATCCTTACAATCGATTTTGTAAACTATGTTGGATTTTTGGTTCTTATTCATTTTGTCTTTGACGGAGCCAGTAATCGATGAAATGTTGTGTTTATTGTTTGTGACTAATGTTATGTTGTATTGTTGGAAAAGACGAATTAGTTGATGATGAATGTTTTTTTTGTGTAAGGAATATTTATTAGTCTGGAAGAATCAAAATTGGTGTTATTCTTTTTTTGATTGTTGATTGTGGAAAGCCGATGTTTTATTATTTTTTCTGTGAAAGAGATCGGATAGCAATTTTGTGTCATCTTGTTAGTAATAAGTTTGAGGATTTCTTTGTGAAATGGAGGATGAGATAATTTTATTGCTCTGTCAACTAGCATGTAAATTATGGCCTTTTTTGGGAAAGTGGGTGGTGTGAAAAGAAATTTATGAATCTGCCTGACCAGGTTGGTTTCCTATACCAATTTGTGATAATTGAATTTTGTTTATGGATTAAAAGTATATCAAGAAACGGGATTTTTTATCTACTTCATTTTCTGATGTAAATTGTAATTTTGAGTTATATGAGTTAAAAATCTTTTTGGTGGATTCAATTTTGTCTGTTGGTAGATGAATAATAATATCATCAATATATCTTTTATATAGTGGTAACGAAAATGTAAATTTTTCCAGACAATTTGTTTCATCATCGATCATGACGATGTTAGATAGTACTGGAGCCAGAGGTGAGCCCATTGGTAACCCTGAGATGTGTTGGTAAATTTTATTTTGAAATGTAAAGAAAGTTGAGAACATGATGTAATCTATGACTTTAATTATTTCGTTTAACGGAAATGTTTTCGAAAATAGATTTGATCTTTTTTGAAGGCTTTGAATAACAAGTTGTAATGGGATATTGGTATAGAGAGAAACAGCATCAAACGAGACTAATTTGTAGTTGAGTGGAATTGAGATGTTAGAAAGCGAATGTTTTAGGTGGAAACTATCTTTGACGTGTGAATTAGTCGTACTGATTAATTTAGAAAATTTAGATTGTATAAATTCAGCTAGTTTATGCGTTGGACTATTTATTGATGATACTATTGGACGAAGTGAATAATTATTTTTATGAACTTTTGGCAGCCAATAGAGACGAAATAGGTTGCAATTTTTAGCTTTTAAGTATTCGTATTTTGTTTCATCAATAATTTTTAGGGTTTTTCATCTGGAGAGAATATTGTTAATGCCTTTTTGTAGGGTGTTGATGGGATTTCTACTTGTTAATTTGTAAGTTGAGAAATCTGCGAGTAAATTATGAGTTTTTGTAATGTAATCTGATTTGTTAAGAATGACTGTTGAATTTCCTTTGTCAGCTCGTGTAACTAAAAGTTGAGGGTTGTTTTTTAAGAATGAGGACGTGTGTTTTATAATTTGATTAGTGTTGGAAAATGATGTTGGAATATTTATTTTGTTTAAGATTTTAGTGAATCTGGTTCTAATTTCGATTTGTCTAGGTTTGTCCAGTAAAAAGTCTAATTTGGACTCGAGTTCGGAGATTGATTTGTGGATATGAGTTTTTATGTTTGAGAGTTTGAGGTAAGGAAAACAAAACTTTTCACCTAGAGACAAGAATGTGGACATGTGTAGCGGAATATCAATGTTGGAGAGTTTATAAGCCATTCTTTCGTTTTATTTAATGTGATTGTCAAATTTATATTATTCAGAGGATCAGTGGAAAGATTATTATTTGTGTCCTGTTGTCTATTAGTAAGGGTTGAGTATAAGATGTTGTGATTTTGTGTTGTTTGATTTATGTTTTGATAATTTAGGTGATGTATATTGTTTTGGTTCAGATGTGTTTGTGATGATATTGTTCTTAAAAATTCGTCATGATTGAAAATGTGAAGATGTATGTTCTTGGTTAGTTGAAATCTAAGGTTTTGAGGTTTTTTGGATTTTTTCATATAAGAGTTTCATATGAGAGTTTTCATATGAGAGCTATGAGAATTAATATAATAATACGAATATAAATATATTTCAGCTTACTTTTATGAATTATAATTTATTTGGCATAAGGACGGGTGTGAGTAAAGCGTAAACAATATTTTAGAAGATACATAAGTTGTAATTTAGATTTATTATTATATTTAAATTAACGTATAAACTGAAAAAAATAATCCTTGAGAGTGTGCGATACATTTTTTTATGCATCAATAACGCAGAGAATCAAGGGCTAAATAAGCATTGAAATCATCTAAAAGCCTCGCTCGTGCCGTCGGGTGACGTCACGCGCGAGTCGTGCTCAGATTGCTTTTTCCTTCGAATCCTTCGGTTCGGCTTGGCCGCACACGAACGTGCTCAGCGTCCATGTGTTGGTGTAGCTGCCGAAGGCGCGATCGGGAAACTTCGCCGGCGCTCGGCTCTTCCCGAAGCGTCCGTGCGTCGCTCGCTCACGGACATGCGCTACTATGATTGTGTGATGGGCGCGCAAGAGACTAGAGAGGGGGTAACTTTTACGCGCGATCTGGCTGCACTGAGTGAGGGGCAGAGACTTTTCCCCCACCGAGCTACCCATTCGTGTGCACGCTGCTGCGATATCGACTGGAGCGGTGCTCACGACTCGCGCGGCTACAAGGCAATCTGCAACCTCGACAGAGGCGAGGCACACAAAATCATATTCCCGAACTCGCCGCCGCGATTTAGCGCCATTTGCGAGGCACGCCGAAAAGGGGAGCGTTGTACATCTCCCTACTAATCTCTGGAGCGACAACCGCGAGAGGCGTGCCTTGAACCTCTATCATTGTGTGTGGCACACCGATACATCGCCGCGCAGTCTACCGGCGGAAATACTAACTACATTTTTTCTGCCAAATATTAACATGGGCCGTGGAGTTCCATGTAATATCTGTTCTTTGATGATACTTGAGAAGTAGGATGCGTGCGAGAGAGATGCAAAATGATATATAGCCAGACGCGAGTCTCTTACGCGCCGATCACACAATCATAGTAGCGCGTGTCCGTGAGCGTGCGACGCTCGGACATCTTCGGAGAGAGTCGAGCGCGCCGAAGTTTCCCGACCGCGTCTTCGGCAGCTACACCAGTGCATGGACGCTGAACACGTTCATGTGCGACCAAGCCGAAACGAAGGCTTCAAGGGAAAAAGCAATCTGAGCACGACTCGCGCGTGACGTCAGCCGACGGAACGCGCGAGGCTTTTAGATGATTTCAATACTTATTGATTCTCTTGATTCTCTGCGTCATTGATGCTCTTGATTCTCTGATGTTATTGATGCTTTTGATTCTCTGCGTTATCAATGTATACAAAAAAATGTATCGCGTACCCTGATCGCTAATTTTTTTAGTTTATACGTTAATTTAAATATAATAATAAATCCAAATTACAACTTATTTATCTTCTAAAAAATTGTTTACGCTTTACTCACACCCGTCCTTATGCCAAATAAATTATAATTCATAAAAGTAAGCGGAAATATATTTATATTCGTATTATTATATTAATTCTCATACTTTCATCAAGTGACAAAGCATTATCCCCAAAAACAAGCCAATCATTCGTCCGGCCGCGAATCGTCAGTACCAGAAAGTGCATATTCTACCAGCGATGAGATGGTCCCGTTGGTAGTGTTCCTGGCTTCGGTCCGCAGGGGCGCGTGATCGTTCCCCGCGCTCAGTGTTTTTTTTTAAATTATTATTACCATTGATTCTTATTTGATTAGTTATTGTTATTAGTTATCATTATTATTTTAATTAGTTATCTTTTAGTGTCGAAAAATTTATCGCGCACTCCGACCGCTTATTTGATTAGTTTGTACGTTAATTTTAATGTAATAATAAATCTCAATTACAACTTATTTATCTTCTAAAAAATTGTTTGCGCTTTACTCACACCTGTCCCTATACCAAATAAATTGTAATTCATGAAAGTAAGCGGAAATATATTTATATTCGTATTATTATATTAATTCTCATACTTTCATCAAGCGATAAAGCATTATCCCCAAAAACAAACCAATCATTCATCCGGCCGCGAATCGTCAGTACCAGAAAGTGCATATTCTACCAGCGATGACATGGTCCCGTTGGTAGCGTTCCTGGCTTCGGTCCGCAGGGGCGCGGGATCGTTCCCCGTGCTCAGTGGTTTTTTAAAAATTATTATTACCATTAATTCTTATTTGATTAGTTATTTTTATTAGTTATCATTATTATTTTAACTGGTTATCTTTTAGTGTCGAAAAATTTATCGCGCACCTCGACCGCTTATTTTATTAGTTTGTACGTTAATTTTAATGTAATAATAAATCTAAATTACAACTTATTTATCTTCTAAAAAATTGTTTGCGTTTTACTTACACCTGTCCCTATGCCAAATAAATTGTAATTCATAAAGTAAGCGGAAATATATTTATATTTTAATTATTATATTCATTCCATACTATACTATCATCAAGCGATAAAGCATTATCCCCAAAAACAAGCAAATCATCGATCCGGCCGCGAATCGTAACTTACGAGAATGAATATAATAATACGACTATAAATATATTTCCGCTTACTTTTATGAATTACAATTTATTTGGCATAGGGACGGGTGTGAGTAAAGGACAAACCATTTTTCAGAAGATAAATAAGTTGTAATTTAGATTTATTATTACATTAAAATAAACGTACAAACTAATCAAATAAGCAGTCGGAGTGCGCGATAAATTTTTCGACACTAAAAGATAACTAATATAGTATAATAGTATAATAGTAATAATAATTTTAAAAAAGCACTGAGTACGGGGAACGATCCTGCGCCCCTGTGGACCGAAGCCAGAAACGCTACCAACGGGACCATCTCATCGCTTGCAGAATATGCACTTTCTGGTACTGACGATTCGCGGCCGGATGGTTGATTGGCTTGTTTTTGGTGATAATGCTTTATCGCTTGATAAAAGTATGAGAATTAATATAATAATACGAATATAAATATATTTCCGCTTAGTTTTATGAATTATAATTTATTTGGCATAAAGACGGGTGTGAGTAAAGCGTAAACAATTTTTTATAAGATAAATAAGTTGTAATTTGGATTCATAATTATATTTAAATTAACGTATAAACTAAAAAAATAAGCGATCAGGGTGCGCTATACATTTTTTGTATATATTGATAACGCAGAGAATCAAGAGCTAAATAAGCATTGAAATCATCTAAAAGCCTCGCGCGTTCCGTCGGCTGACGTCACGCGCGAGTCGTGCTCAGATTGCTGTTTCCCTCGAAGCCTTCGTTTCAACTTGGTCGCACATGAACGTGTTCAGCGTCCATGCACTGGTGTAGCTTCCGAAGACGCGGTCGGGAAACTTCGGCGCGCTCGGCTCTTTCCGAAGATGTCCGAGCGTCACACGCTCACGGACACGCGCTACTATGATTGTGTGATTGGCGCGTAAGAGACTAGAGAGGGGGTAACTTGTGCGCGCGATCTCGCTACACTGCTTGCTGGGATGCGTGTTCGATCCTGTTCCATCCCTCTTACACGACATCGATACCACGGTCTTACATACAGGTCTGGAAACGACCGTGGTGGGGGTAGGCACCGTTAACGAACCCACGTTTGTTTCGAATTTTCGACACTACGTGGCATTGCTATCGGCGTGTACGGTGCGACAAGGACAGAACAGCTTCCGTCCGTCTCTCTCACTCTTCTCGATGATCCGAAATGCACAATACCTTTTTCGCGTTGGTGGCGGGCGGCGAAGGGGGAATAGAGGTAGATGAGAAATAATTGTGGAATAAGGAGAGGGGATTGTGGAAGAGAATAGAAGTGGGGCTTGTAAAAAGGGGAAGATCCTGTATGGCTGGAAGAAGACCAATATAAAAATTTTAAAAATAAATGAAAATACTTACCTTTTTCGAATGAAATGGATTTTCATTCGAATTTTATTCCGAGTTTCTTTCGATGATCGATATACAAATACCTTTATTGAATGGAGTTTAATTCGAATTTCAGTCGGAGTTTCTTTCAATGACGAAAGGAAAAAAATACTGCACACAAACTGTGATTGTTTCAATTACCGCAAGCCACTTTCCAAATTGTTCGTCATCTCTCGGTACTCGAAAAGTCGAAAAATTATTATTCGACGTCCGGCACCCGGTGTGACACGTGCGTACCGCACACGCCTTCAGCATGTCGACAAGTTTTCAATAATACCCTGAAACAACGGTCCACCTTCGCAAGCTTTATGAATATTTTAAACTACAAATGCTCGTTGACGCGACGCAAACAGAGGTTATCGAGAACGTGTTATCAAAAAGTTATGACAAGTCAAGGGGCGAAGGGAGAGATCACAGAAGACCGTGGGTGGGAGGTACTCGCCGATAGTAGCGACGGCGGTGGCGACGAGCGGAATGAAAAGTGAAGCTCGTAACGGTGCCTCACGACTCCATTGAAATCTGGCTTCGTTTCCAGACCTGTATGTAAGACCGTGATCGATACTCAGCTTATTTCTCGAGGTCTTAGAGATAGTGGCGCCATCCCTGTTTGACCACATTTTTGTAGCCACATTGAAATGCACATATCGGCCTCCTCCCACTCTAGCCTCCATGGGCGCCATCAATTTTGCCACCATATCACGGTCGGTTTCAACCTCCGTGAAGTTGGCCCCCCGATATGATCATAAATAATTCCAATTAATGTTAATCGTTTGAGAATCGTTTGAGAGAGTTTGAGAGAAAAGAAAAATCGTTTGAGAGTTAATAGTTTTTCCAAAAGAAACAATTTAAATTTTCGCGTGAAGTTAGCCCCCAGATATTTTTAATTCCGTAAAAAACGATGTTTCACAATATTTTTTTTTTAATCGCTTGAGAATCGTTTGAGAGGGTTTGAGAGTTAAAAAAAAATCATTCTGGAGTGCATATTTTATCAAATATAAGAATTTTTCCAAAAACGCAACCAACCGCAGGGCCGTGTCACGCATGGGGCGCACCCTGCTCATCATTCGCAAGCGCAGAGAATCTGAAAACACGCCGAAAGTGCCTAAAATGTAGCACAAATAATAGAGAGTCGTTAGAGAGGTTATGAGAGTTCGATAAAATCGTTTGAGAGTTCATATTTTATGAAATATAAGAATTTTTCCAAAAAGGCCACCAACCGCAGGGCCGTGTCACGCATGGGGCGCACCCCGCTCATCATTCGCAAGCGCAGAGAATCTGAAAATACGCCTAAAGTACCTAAAATGTAGCACAAATAATAGAGAATCGTTAGAGAGGTTATGAGAGTTCGATAAAATCGTTTGAGAGTTCATACTTAATGAAATATTAGAATTTTTCCAAAAACGCCACCAACCGCAGGGCCGTGTCACGCATTGGGCGCACCCTGCTCATTATTCGCAAGCAGAGAATATGAAAACTTGCTTAAAGTATCTAAAATGCCTCGCCGCCCCTCCTTCCAAAACAATTCAATTTTTGACAGGTCGGAAGCAGGCGCTCTAACCTCGCACAGTCGTTCGAAATAAATTACATGCAATCTGTAGTAGTGTGTGATAGACTGCAGTATTTTTTTCGTCGCGTTTTGGTGCATTTATTTTTCTGAGAATAACAATACGAGCCAATAACAATACGAAACAATGGTCGAGGACGACGCGTCAGGACGCCGGCACACCACCGACGAAAAATCCCGACAACGAAGCCCGACGAAGAAAGAATCGACGAGAAAACCGTTGCGGCCGATTACAAAGAGAATAGTCCAGTCAAAAGTGGCCAAAGTCGCAAATTTTTGCGACCGCTTAGTGAAACATGTATTCTTATGTTAATCGACCCGGGGAATCCGAATTTCTAGGAATTTTAACTATTAACAGTGAAGAAACGGGTTGAAAACCGAAAAATATGCATTATTTTGAGAACGAGGAGGAAATGGCAAAAAAGTTTCGAACAAAAGTTGTAGAATGGAAGATTTTACCTCGTAGGTGTGTACGATTTTTTTCTCTATCTCCAATAGTTTCGTCGTAAAATTTAAAAAACCAATTCACACTAATACTATCAACGCGCGTGAGACGAAATCGAGGAGATTGACGACACCACGGTCTTACATACAGGTCTGACAACGGCGGTAGTGGGGGTAGGCACCCTTAGATGTTTTGCTTTTTATTCCGATTTCTGCCGCTTGGTGCGTGACGGCAAGGGAAAGTAGTGGTGCGACGAAGAGAGAAATAGCTCTTGTGTCCTTTTCCCTCCTGACCGCAACGCATGCGCCGTTTGCCCTAACTCAATTTACCGCACTGTCTTGTAAACTGCATAATATACCAAATCAATAAAAAATAATATGTAGATTTAAAAAAAGATGACTACTTTCATAAAAAAAACTGAAAATTTTTTGAATACATTAATTCATACCAGCACATATCTGTTCATTTTGCGCTGTATTTTATTTTGGGTGTTTTTTATGTAAGTAAGTAGCTTCCGCTGTAGGTACACTTTTTTCTTTGTGATTTTACGAATTTATATCAATATTTAGAAGAGTGCGTCATGCAGCTAAATTTTAATTCCAGCTCAGGCACTTTAAAGCTAATTCGTTATAGTGACGCAGTTATTGAATAAACTGTTTCTTGAAATAATGATCTTTTAATTGCCGCAATAACTAACTTTTTGGTCTAGATATTCTGCGTTGTCGAGGGTATCATCAAAGAGGTAAGTGTCTATTATCGTTTTTTTTCTCACAATTTATTAGGATTAGGGGCAAATATGCGAACTATCATTTTTCAATGTAAACAAGTTTTAATTTTCCAACCGATCGTGAAATGACGTTAAGGAGAGGAAAAAATAAAATACACTGGGTTCTATAAACGATTATTGAAGCTTTATTGGTTTGTAAGTTTTGATAGCTTTTTTTTCACCACGAATTTTTTCGTTAATTTTAAATTTTCTTGATGGGCATTTTGCCTCATCCGTAAGCGTATATAATACACTATGGCATATGATAAAATTTCCGATGCATGCTCTGTACAAGGAAAGGAAAATTCATAAGATGACATAACATCTTCCAATGTGGAATTAAAAACATCTTGGCGAGACGCATATTTGGCAAAGCAGTTTTCGACGTGACGAATGAGGTTAAAGAATCTGGAATTAGCGTGAATCAGTCCACCTCTCGATTTCATGTCGACCAATTGCGACACTGAAGACGTACAAGGTGATTCTGATGTCACAGCTCGTAGACAAGTGGTGCAGGATTTATATATCTTCAACACCTGTTTGCATAAGTACCCTGTAGAAAATATATAAATGTTTTAGCATAATACCACCATGTGTATGAAAAAAAGAACCCTTTTCTACGATCCCAATCTAAAAAACTATAAGAAAAACAATTAAAAAAAGATTGCTACAAATACTACAGCTAGCGATGATTAATGTTAGTATACCCATAAATATCTACGTGTTAGAAGAGTATGAAGCAGTTTCAGTAAATGATAAAATTATCAAGAAAAACCTGTCACGTAGTATATAATGCAATCAAGAACCGAAGAGAGGGCATAATTGTGATCGTGATTATGCTCTATGATATCATCCGCTTCCCAATCGTCATGACGCAAAATCTCGTCTAATTTCTCCTGAATCTCTTGGCGATATTTAGCACTTTGTCCTTCGCATTTTTGTCCGTAGACAGCCTTCAGATCGTGCAATGAAACAAGAATGTTAGGCATCGGTTCATCGGAGACGGTGCAGTTACCAAATTTTGGAGGTTTCAGGATACTATAAACGGATAGGATTTTGTAGAGTTGCAAGAATGTGGGGCAGTTCGGATGATCATTTGACCCTGCAGCTTGCCGGATGGTGCCGAAGAATTTCTGAAACGGCCAATACATAAACGCCATATATATTTATTAATTTTTGTTTAATAATCCAGGATTACCATACAATACAGCTCAAAAGTTTGGATACACCAGTTGATATTTCTTTCCGCACTAAAAATCAGATAGCTCGGTCAAGAAAAAGAGATAACCCTATTTAACGAACGGCGTTTAAGAAGGAAACAAATTCAGCTTTGTTTGGCGTTTTTGAAATAGTTTTTATGATTTTTTTTCGACCCGGTACACACTTTTGTACGTGACCATTTTTCGGCTATTTTTGTACCATCGAGAATTGGACGCATGACTGATGGAATTTTTTTAAATATTTTTATCGATCATAAACTAGAAACGGGTAGCAGAAGCTCCATTTTCATTTTTTTTAAGTTTCGTACAACTTATTTCGCAAATTTATTTCATTTTTCGCTGAAAAAGACAAATCGTGGAGGATGCAGCATAACTTAACAACTATAGGTTTTAAGAGGAAATGTCAAGGATCTAAAAAGTTGGGTAAGTTCATACTGGATCGCCTCGAATTTTTTTTTCAGAAAAAAATCTTAAAAAATTCCAGGCGATCCAGTATGAACTTACGCAACGAAAATTGCCCCAAAAATCTCAAAAACAGACCTTTGAGATTTTATTTTTGGCTATTTTGGTTAGAAATTTATAAGAAATTGTTATAAGCTATCCAAAAGTTGCAGATAGCTTATCTCGAAAAGTATGACGTTTAGGACAAAATATCAGGAGAAACTTTCTTAATTTTCGATTTTGAATTCAAGCGGATTGAAAATCGGAAATTAAAAAAGTTTCTCCTCCTGATATTTTGTCCTAAACGCCATACTTTCCGAATTAAGTATCCTACTCGGCAGGGTTTCGAGCAAAAATAGTAAAAAAGAAAAATCTGAAAGGAAAATTCTGAAAAAATTCCAGGCGATCCAGTATGGACTTACACAACTTTTTACATCTTTGGCATTTCCTCTTCAACCCTATGGTTATTGAGTTATGTTGCATTTTCCGAAAATTTGTCTTTTTTACCAAAAAATAAAATAACTTTGCGAAAAAAAATGTACAAAACTTTTTAAAAAATGACAATAGAGCTTCTGCTACCCCTGTTAAGTTTATCATTGATAAAAATGGCAAACAAATTTTCTATAAGTTATGCGCCGAATACTCGATGGTCGAAAAATAGCCGAAAAACGATGACATTCAAAAATGTGTGCCGTGTCGAAAAAAAAATATGAAAAATAATTCCAAAAAACCAAAACAAAGCTGAATTTGTTTCCGTCAAAACGCCGTTCGTTAAATTTGATTATCTTTTTTTACGCAGCTATCTAACTTTGAGTGCGGCAAGAACTATCGTCTGGTGTATCCCAACTTTTGAGCGGTAGTGTACGTAAATGCTCATAGAAAATACCTCTAAATTGTCTTGGTTTACTTTTCCTGTCATTAAATATTGAAAATCAAATTTTTCAATGAGATATCGACACAAGTCCATCGTAGATTGTAGGGATATTCGTAATCCTCTCGAAGTCTCTGGACTGAGGAATTCATCTGCTGTTATGTCACCTTTGATTGTCGCGGATTCCCAATCGTTCAACATTTGTAGCGATTCCTGTAGTACCTAGAAAAAACAGAGCAAATAGAACAGAGGATATTATTGATAACTTGCAAATTGTTTTTAAGTTATTTCTAACTCTATAATAGTCTACTGACCTTAAAATCCTGGCACTCGGGCGTCAATCCCTGATTTGGCGATTGCGATTCAACGCGTCAAACATGGAGTTAATCCACGTGCAGAATTGTATCGTTTCTTCACACCCAGCGAGAGCTTGGCTACCATGTGACGAATAAAAGGCCAAGGCTTTTGCAACAGAATCGCTAAATATCTGTGCACGTGTAAAAGGATAAGTTATTATTTATCAATATCGTCACATGCCAAAATAGTCCACTTTATCACGAAGAATACCTGCGTCGCTAGCCGAACACGCGTTTTCGAAGTGTTGTCCAAAACAACATGCCGTTGTGTTATCTTTGGGCAAACTCTGGCATTACCTGCGTGTTTTGTGTCGACATCGAATAAGGCCTGGAAGTACTCCCAAGAGATGTGAGTACCTGACGACTTCATCTGCAAAAATACATTAGTAGTGGTATATCACGGAGTAGATCATTTTTATTGCATGGTTTTAACAATTTTGTCTTTTTTCAGGGACCTTATTCGCAATACTGTTTATGCTATAATAATTTGTTTTTAAGTGTTTTCAGTGTCCATCAGGGTTTTATGAAGTATTTTTTGTTTTCAGGTATTTCGCTGGAGAATTCATCAAACACAGTAAGTAATAGCTATGTCGTATAGTAAAGGTTAGATTTATATTTTTTCTCTACCTTTTTCATGACTTGCATTATTAGTTTTTTTTTTCCTTCTCAGGTTTTTGGGGTGATCCAGAAATCGTTTACTAGGCCAATGTGTTTCGGTTTATTTTATGGCTTATTGGAGAATTAATTATAAGCAATCAGTAATAGCTATTTTCTGTTTCAAGAGTCAGAATAATATATATACATTTTTTCCGATATCGCCGAATTGATTCGATTTCGATTCGGCAATTTGTATCATTAGAATGAATAAATGACAACTCACCCGCAATCTCTTTTTGTTGTACAGTCGATTACGAATGCACTTGACGATATGAGGCGTATCGGAGAAAGCAAAGACCTTTCGTTCGTCATCCAGAGGATGCGTGAACCATGTTTTTGTGTTGTTAGTTGCGCCTGAGACCCCCAACAAAGACCACATTTTGGCGTTCGTCGACGCGCCATCGCCAATCACTCCATGAATTTTCGCTCCTTTATTTTCCAGGAAAGAAATTGCCTTAACAATTAGCTTCGCGAGTTCCTCGCCCTTCACAGGGTTTTTTGAAGCAAAGACGGCAATAGGTTGAGTATATGAATCAGCAAGAGGCTGAAACATAAGGACGAGACCATGGGTTGCTTGATCTCCGATTTCTGTGGATTGCGGCCCGTCATCGCCAAAGTCGGTCAACCCACCGTAGCTCAAGTTCTTTGAACAGACGGTCAGGGTCTTCCTTAAATTGATTTCGTCCAACAACAATACTCCATGACGCTTCTGAGGGGTTTTGGAATGAAAATGCTTTTCTAGCAATTGTCCAAATTGTTCGTCGAAACCACATTTTCTGTTGATGAGCGAGAAATAATTACGAATTGTTGTTTTACAGGGTAAGGGCAAAACATTGTTTTTTCGAAGAAATTCGTAATATCCCGGCGATCTTATATTCATCAACATGCACAGCATTATCCATTCATCTGTGTATCGCTGATTAGTGGCACCCTTTTTCGAAGCAGACGCGATTATTTCAAGGAGCGCCGTTTTTTGTGGAGGAGGAACATTTAAACTGGAGCATCTTTGTTCTAATGTTTCGACACAGGTAGACGCTATTTCGACAGCTTTAGCACTTAAAGATTGCCTCAATAATTGTCCACGTTGTTTCGCGCGATTTTTAAGCCGCCGTTGGCGATAGCTCTTCTTTCGTAGCGCGAGTAATTTATTTGCGTCTGTCGGATTGGATGTTCGAGACACTCGGAGTACCGGTCGATTCTCTTTGGATATTCTTTCTCTTCTTAAGATGAAATTCCTCATTTTAATGCAGTGATCGCACCTCTTTCCTTTTGAGACTAACGGGCAATCTTTCTGATGCCAGCGACCAACGGAATCTTGGAAAGCATCATTGGCGGGCAAATAAAGAACATTAATAGCGCCTAGGCCGTTACAAATATTCATATTTTTGAATTTTTCCAGAATCCCCGGTAGTAGAGTCACGTCGTTTAACGAAATTTCGAGCTTACACTGTTCGGCATTTATAGCACGTCCGTATACGAAGTAGTGGAGTGATTTTTTTGTATTAAATACAACACTTTTCGCGATCAATGGCACATCGACTCCGTTTTCTTCCTTCATTACAATGTGGGACAAGATAATCCTCTGTTCTTTTTCTGTCGGTGACTCTGTAATAACCCACAATTTGGGTATGAAGACAGAAGTCTGCTCGCGGCGATTCTCGAGATTTGCGGACACTTTGGTATTATAAATATTCAGCGTCATGTCCAAAACTTCGAAATACGTTGCATGCACTGATGCACATTCCGTATTCGTCACGACGGTACCATCTGATGGAAGAGGATCGTGTCCAGCTAACGTGTATGGTAAAGAAATCTCTTGCTGAAACGAGTCTTGCGGCGGAACAAACTTTTCTTCCGAAGTAATCTCCATCTCAAGGACTGTGGAACATTGTGAAGAAACATCGTCTTGTTGAATGGGTCGATCTGATGAAAGGCCATCATCCGCTGTATTGTATGCACTTTCCGCATCCATTACACGTATCGACAGCGGAACCACGTTGCTTCCATCTGTACCAAGAGTTGGAAATATTATCGCATTATAACCTCAACGAAATTATAGGATGTCTATGTTATACCGGGGGAACATCCTGCAGGTAAGTTCTGTTTTCCAGTTTTTGCTTGGGTTATATTATGTTCATTCGTTTTCTCAAAGACATTTGAGGATACTACAATCAATGAATTATGACAATTTGCAATAACGTAATTCTTAATATTATTAATCGTATTCTTTTTTTCAGTCGCATCCCAGGCAACGCCACAATGCACACTGTGATTGAGGTAAGATTTCTTCTAGTTTACTGTAATGAGTATCTTTTTTCTGTTTCAGGTATCGTCAACGATTGTATTAAAATAGTTCTCGCTAAAAACGTTGCTGTACAAGCAACGTTTTTCTTTCAAGTTTTCAAGCATTCTTTTCAATTACTCGGTATTAAGATGTAGCGACCTATGATGAGAATAAATAACACAAATGGTATAACACCAATCATTTAGCATATAAGTACATATAAATATCCATGCGTTGATATGTACCTGGAAATTTTGAAGCTGGCGTCGGGCAGAGAGCTTTGTTTATTTGTCGTTCCGCACAGTGGTTCATGTCAAAGCCTGTAGATTGTTGCCCTACATGCACATCTTCCTCGAATATTGTTGGTACCGCAAATTCAGTGAGCTTAGGATATGCGTATGCGGTCTAAAATGGAATACAAAAGTTCATTCGTGACATTCAAAGTTTTGCCTCAATACGAAATGGCTGGAATGATCATCCACTAAAAAAAAATCGATGAATAAACATACTTCAGCGATAATACGACCATTTGCATCTCTTTTTATCCAATGTCTGACAATGCATCGTTCTTCGAAATGTTTTTCGCACACGTACTGAGATTCTTTCAGTCCGGGAATAGCATCGAGCCATTTTTTATATCGTTCGACGTTTCTGGGCACGCGAAACACGGAGCATTTCTGCTTATTATTTTTATATCCCGTTTTGCAATTGCGAACCGCGCAACCCTTCACCATTTCGCATTTTTTTTCTCGCAATCTACCAAAAAACTTCCTCAACTTTCGCAAACTACCAAAAAAAATCCACACTTATGCGTAAAAACACCACAAAAAATGATCGCAAATAAAGGTTATTTCGACTTTTGACAATCGCACCACAAAAACATACGTAAACTGTTATATTGGGTTCGTTTCGCTCATATTCGCAATGTAAGCTTGCTCGATTCTGGGGGAGAGGAGCAAGGCTAACGTTCTCGAAATCACTTGACTCGCGACGTTGCTAATTATACATGTATTGTTGATGTAGGCAAGTTCGGATACAGTAGGGTATAAATGAGAAGAAAAAC
This sequence comes from Ophion obscuratus, assembly GCA_964007375.1. Lineage (NCBI taxonomy): Eukaryota > Metazoa > Arthropoda > Insecta > Hymenoptera > Ichneumonidae > Ophion > Ophion obscuratus. The sequence goes on along the minus strand of OZ023323.1, from coordinate 9,497,287 downwards.
GGAGCAGCAACGGGCCGTGGCCCACCTCGATGTCGACTGGCGATTCGGCGATGTTCGCGCCTCGTTCGCTATTCCAGCCGCTTATATGAATACACACTCTAGGGCGCATACACATACGCACTTACATACATTACATTCCTCCGCCCTTTAATTTAGCGGCTATACGCGGCGAACGTCTAGGCCTCGTACGCTCGGCGCTAATCAGTTGATTTTTGTGTCGCTTACAACTGATTCCTGGCGCGATATTTACTCTATATGTTGCGGGCGAGATTTGTTTCTCGATTACGCCTGGAATACGCTTTTTTCGGTCAACGCCGTAATTCGCTAATGTAACGGCTTGACCCGATTCGAATTCTACTTTTCGTGAGCCATGGTAAGACTTGACTTGCTCACGATGATTTTTTTCCACGGTGATTTGCGTGTGTGTTGGCCGTAGCAAATCGAATCTTGTGCGCAACTCACGGTTGTACATTAATTCGGCGGGACTTTTTCCCGTCGTACAGTGCTTACAGCTGCGGTAATCGAATAGAAAAATGTCAATTGCATCGCTTAAGCCCTCTCCCCCTTTCATGATTTTCCCCACCTTATCCTTAAACGTGTGCACGAAATTTTCGGCTGCGCCGTTAGTAGCCGGATGATACGGTGGCGAAAACGAATGCGATACCTTACTGCCTTTTAGGAAATTTCCAAATTCAGCGCTCGCAAACTGCGGACCGTTGTCCGATACAATGTGTGTGGGGTAGCCGAATCTTGCGAACAATTTTTTACATTCTTCGATTACACGATATGCTCTCGTGTTGTTTTTGAAATCGATGACTTTGGGCCATTTTGAATGAGCATCGATTACTACGAGAAACATGTGTCCCATAAAAGGGCCCAAAAAATCTAAATGAATTCGCGACCATGCTCTTTCAGGCCATGGCCACGGCGTTAAGACGGCTTTTCCGGGATTTTTCTGTGTTTCACTGCAACTTTCGCACGATTTCACAAGCGTTTCGATGTCGGCGTCGATACCCGGCCACCATACGTACGATCTGGCAAACATTTTTATTTTCACCATACCCATGTGTGACGCATGCAGTTCTTGTAAGATGGTTGGTCTAAGTACTTCCGGGATAATAATTCGAATTCCCCAGAATAAGCAATTATTCTCCAACGATAATTCGCTTTTTCTATTCTTAAACCTTTTTACGTATTCTGGTGTTTCGTTAGGCCATCCATCTTTTACATAAAGGGTAACTTGTTTAAGCGTCATATCACGCATTGTTTCAGCCTGGATTGTTTTCCAATCAATCGAATCTAATCCCCGTGCAACATAACAAAACGGTGTGAAATCCGTATTAAAAATGTTTGTCTCGTCTTCGATTGGCAAACGTGATAGTGCGTCGCAATTTCCATTATCTTTGGATTTTATATATTTGATTTCATATTTAAACCCCGATAAGAAATACGCCCATCTTTGCAACCGGCTGGCCGCGGTAAGCGGTATGCCTTTTTTTGCTCCGAATATGTGTTGCAGGGGTTTGTGATCAGTACGCAGAATAATTTCGTTCCCGTAGACAAAATCATAAAATCGTTTAAATCCGAACACGATCGCGCTCGCCTCCTTGTCGATTATCGCCCGATTCATTTCTTTCGTCGGAATTTTCTTAGACGCGTAAGCTATAGGTCGTTCCGAACCGTCATCGTACCTGTGCGATAATATCGCTGATAGCCCGTAAGCAGACGCGTCACAAGCTAGGACAATTTTCTTACTTGGGTCGAAATGCGCCAAGACACGGGGCGATGTTAATTCGAACTTAACCCAATTGAAGGCTTTTTCGCATTCCTTATTCCACTCGAAAACTTTCCCGTTCGCGCATTCGTATAATGCTTGTAAGGTTACCGCTCTGTTTTTTAAAAATCGGGAATAAAAATTTATTAACCCTAGGAATGAGGCCACTTCTTTCATTGAGGTAGGTCTTGGTGCCTCTACCATCGCTTTAATCTTCGATTTCGATTTGTGCAGCCCGTCGCGATCAATAACAAAACCCAATACTTCGATTCTGTCTTTCATGAATTCACTTTTGTCTTTGTTCAACCGTAAGTTACAGTCTGTTAGTCGCTTACACACTTGCTCTAATCTTTCTGTGTGTTCGATATTATTTCGGCCTGTAACAAAAATATTGTCCAAATACGCTATGACACCGGGTACGCCTGCGAGGCATTCGTCGATTTTCTGTTGGAAAATTCCCGGGCCAGATGCTACTCCCTCTCCCATTTTCGTATACTGGAGTAACCCTACGTGAGTCGTAATTGTCAGCAGCTTCCGACATTCCTTTTCGACACCAAACTGCATATAAGCATGCGATAAATCCAACTGTGAAAATCGTTCACCGCCCTGAAGCGTCGCGAAAATATCGTCGATCTGGTGTAATGGATATTTATTGACTATCATGTGAGGGTTTACCGTCAGCTTATAGTCTCCGCAGATTCGAATTTTTCCGTTACTTTTAACAATAGGTACTATAGGCGTAGCCCATTCGCTTGCGTCTACGCGCTGTAGATGCCCTAACGCAATCAGTCGATTGATTTCTTCTTCAATTAAAGGCTTCAGTGCGTGTGGCGCATGTCTCGCCTTTAACGCCACCGGTTTTGCATCTTTTTTCAAATAGATTTTTACTTCGCTTTTATTGTAAAGACCTGGGCTCGACTCGAAAAGTAATTTGTATTTATCCGTAATGTACTCCTTGATGTTTACATCGTTTATTTTGAGAAATTTATTTTCGTTCATCTTACTCAGCAAGCTGCTTAACGGCCAACATTTTAAAGACATGAGCCACTGTCGCCCGATGAGTGGTGGTCCCGTGCCTGGCATAACATAGCAATGTAAATAACACGTTTCCCCGAATAAGGTAACTTTTAGGTTTTTCAATTCGCCTGAGATCTCGAAAATTCTATCGTCATATCCGCGCAATACATTATTCGTACTGTCGACCTTATACTTTGGGAAATAATTGTTCTTGAAATTCTCCGAAATCACCGAGTAATACGTGCCAGTGTCTATTTCCATCGTGATCGACTTTTCGTTTACTTTTACATTGAGGAACGCCGGATCTGCTCGCTCACTCGCGTCTGTTTTCGGATTACCGTTCCCTTCCCGTATTGCGTAGAAATCTTCGTGGTAGTATACTCGTTCTGACGATGTTCCCGCTGTGCTGCTGCCCGCTGTTGATTCTTCGTCGCTGCTAACTTGGCTTGGTTTGGTTTCGTTGCGACGCTCTTTTCCTTCGATGTACTTGACCCCTGGCTTGTCCTTGCTTCTACAGGCTGCTTCTATGTGCCCTTGCTTGCCACAACCGTTACATTTTACGCTTTTGAATCTACATTCGGATGCTTTGTGATTGCTTCGATTACATCGATAACACTTGAATTCACTTTGCGCGTTGTTCGCTTTCATTTCTGTTTGTCGTACTCTTCTTTTGTCTCCGTTCGAGTTGAAATTATACACTTCGGTATTTGACCTGTTCTCCAGAGTTTTACTTGACGTAATCGCGTTCTTCACTGCACTCTCGCGAGCTTGAGCCTCTTTCAATGCCGAGTCGAATGTAAGTTTTTCAACTTTAAATAACGCTATTCGAGTTTCTTGATCCCGAATGCCACATACGAGTTGATCTCTGCACGAAGTAGCTAAATCTTGGAAATTACAATGTAACGACAATTTTTTTAGGCGCGCCGCGAACTCTGCCACACTTTCTTGACTTTCCTGACGTGCCTGATTGAATTTGCAACGTTCCATGACTTCCGATGGTGCCGGCGCAAGGTGGTCGTTCATTAACTTTTTTAGCTCTTCGTAGCCTTTCTCTGCGGGCTTAACTGGCGTACACAGGTTCTTTATCAGCTTGAAAGCGTCCTCGTCTAATCTTGTTAGCAATGTGGCCGCTTTTTTTCATCTTTTACGTCCTTTGCTGTGAATAATATTTCGAGCCTGTCCACGAATATCTCCCAGTCGTCCTTTCCTAGCACAAATTCCAATTTTACTCCGTCCGAGTGCGCCATATCGGATTGTTCGTGAGTTTCAATACGGGCGTAACTACTCGTGCTCGCGTTTTCCGTTTCCTCCGCCTTTTGTTCTTTTACTCCTTCTTTCCGTGGTACGTTTCTTCGCACCGCCTTTGTTAGCACTTTTCTTAGATCGTCTAGTTTCGAATCTTTGTCTACGTTGATTTCTCTAGCGAGTAACTCTTCGATCACTTGCTCTTTATTTAATTTATACACCCAACCAACCTTAATTTCCGTGTCGTCTTTAGGATCACTAGTGCTGTGTTCGCTCATTGAATTAGTAGCCTTTTTATACTAGCACTCGCGTGAATTTCTTAAATTGTCCTCGTCGCCACTGTTATATTGGGTTCGTTTCGCTCATATTCGCAATGTAAGCTTGCTCGATTCTGGGGGAGAGGAGCAAGGCTAACGTTCTCGAAATCACTTGACTCGCGACGTTGCTAATTATACATGTATTGTTGATGTAGGCAAGTTCGGATACAGTAGGGTATAAATGAGAAGAAAAACGGAGCAGCAACGGGCCGTGGCCCACCTCGATGTCGACTGGCGATTCGGCGATGTTCGCGCCTCGTTCGCTATTCCAGCCGCTTATATGAATACACACTCTAGGGCGCATACACATACGCACTTACATACATTACATAAACAACTTGTGGTCATTCGTCGGTAAGAGGTAAGGGGAAAACTACTTCCCCTTGCTAGTAGCGACGCGTTGCGGCGCCTAGTGAATCGAAAACTAAAACATTTAAGCGTGCCTACCCCCACCACGAAAATTTAGCTTCGTTGCAAGACCTGTATGTAAGACCGTGACGACCACTGAACTGGTACCTAACCGCACGTTACCCTCTTGCCGGCACCCTGCACGCGTTTGGGTCGAAGGTCTCCGAAGCTCGGTCGGGTATCTTCGGCAGCCTAGTATATATAGCTAAGCTGCGGGATTGTGAAAACTCTGCTACTGGCTGTATTTCCTTTCGCACGATATCCATCGAGACTATATATAGTTTTTTCGCCTGACAGGTCTCTGACTCGCCGGTGCGGACTGAACCAGAAAATAAGCGACCTGCCGATGTTCATAAAAGTTTACAAGAAAATAATTTTTTCCATAAAGTCTTTCATAAACTAGTTTTCATAAAGTAGGAAATTCGATTATCTATTGATATATGGTAATTGTGAAATTAACAAATAATAACTGTTCATATTCTTTTACATTTATGAAAGTTCCAGGGACCACGTATAACCAAAAAAAACCCAGTACTTTTTGTAAAAAACGTAATTTAACGAACAAAAAACTGCCAAAGCCGTGATTGAAACGGGTAATAATATCTACATCTTGGTAGTATCAAATATGTTTTCGAGTGACTAACTCTTATAAAAACAACGTACATACATTTTTTTAATCGTTTGAAAATTATGAACATCATATTAATTACAGTACAAATTCTAATGAAGGTTTCGATTCTACAATTGATGTTATTATATTTCAATTACAATAATTTGGGTTTGTAATTTTCAGTTTCTATTTTCGTAATTTTTCAACATTTTTAGGTATACTATAATCTGTTTTCAAATGATTTATTGAACGCCGCTTTGCTACGAAAATGCAGTGAAAAAAATATGTCGAAAGAAAATGGCTAACATGTCCATGAAGCATTCCACGCCAATTCACTTCGCCTGTGACCCCGACCATTTTTTTCCTGATTCTTTTGTTTGTAAAATTATACTCCATGAAAGGAACATCCGTAGCAATTTTTAGATTTTTATCTCTTCTCGTTTAGAAGGTACAATTTTCCAAAAAAATATTGATTTCGGAAGTTTTGGAAACGTTGAAACGCTAATAACTCATAAACTAAATGAGAAATCGACATTTGTCGATATGTAATTTTCTTCATGTTAAAGCGTACTTTCCTTTAAAAATATGAAAGAATTATCGATTATCAATGTCAAAGTGATTTTCACTTCTTAAGTGAAAACAATTTTTTTTAAAGTTCATTGCATTTGTCTATTTTGTTTTAATTCTCTAAAATAGAGTGACCCTCTCTATGATGTTTAAGACTAGTCTTATCATGGGCCCATATGTCCTTCGATCTTTTTATCGAATGAATCATTTTTTAAGAAGATTTGTATCATTTTAATCTCCAATAATGCTATTAATGATATTGTAATTTCCAATTTAGCCTCGACAGGCCTAGAACGGTTTATTTTTTATTTGTGCTAGATTGAACGACAAAAATTATTTTGAAAAAAAATCTTTTTTCACTAAACACAAATTTTCCAAATGATTTGGAACAAAAAAATTATTAAAATTTAGCACAAATGAAAAATAAACCGTTTCAGGCCTGTCGAACCCGAATTGGAAATCACAATACCTTTTATAGCATTATTGGAGATTATAATGATAAAAATATCCTCGAAAATATGATTAATTAGAAAAAAATAGAAGGAAAAATGGGCTCACGATCTGACTAGTCTTGAAAAACATAGAATGGGTCACTCTACTTTAGAGAATTAAAACAAAATAAAAAAGGCAATCATCTTTTAGGAAAGTGGATTTCTCTTTAGAAGCAAAAAAAAGGTGGACATTGATAATCGATAATTCTTCCGTATTTTCCAACGAAAGTATGCTTTAAAATGAAAACAATTTTATATTAAAATTTGTCAATGTCTCATTTAGTTCAGGAGTTCAACCGGTTGCAAAACTTCCGACATCGACATTTTTTGGATAATTATAACACCTAAGAGAGAAGAGATAAAAATCTAAAAATTGGTGTCGATATTCCTTTCATGGGGTATAATTTTACAAAAAAAAAATAGAAAAAATTGAAAATGTTCGGGGTTAGGGCTCGGTGAAATGGCGTGGAACGCCTCATATATATTGTACTAGACCTGCATTTTATTTGCTATTGGGCTTGAATAATTTACATGAATTGAATGAATTTCGTCCACTTTCATATAATGAACGGAATAATTATGTACACGGTAATCAATTAAAATTTGAACAAATTGAAATTTTGCAAACAATTTTAATCCATTCAAACCACTGTTTAAAGACTTAACAAGGAGAGGACACCAACTGTGGGTCACGGATTCAGCTCAGGTTTGTCTGTAATTAATAGCAACACTAGAGTAGGATAATCAACGGATACCGAATTATCGCAACATGGAATTATAAGCCGAAAAAATACAATCGTAGAATATGGCTCAACGATGGTACTACGTCCGTTATAGAAAAATTTCGAAGAACACTGTAGCTCAGGGATAGAGTGTCGAACTACCACCCGAGCGGCGCGTGTTAAATCCTGCGTGGTTTAAAAAAAAATTATTTTTAATAAATGGAACTTTCACCCATCATGCACAATACATACATTTATTTAGAATATTATAATATTACATATACTCATAATTATAGAAAAATATAAAATAACACACACACACATATGTGTGTGTGTGTGTGTGTGTGTGTGTGTGTGTGTGCTATAACCTGACAATGAGCAAATGGAGAAAGAGAAAGTAATGTCGAAAATGTAATATTGTAACCCAAAATATTTTCACGTTATTTTGACGGCAAATTATACTATTACGAATTATTATTATATATATATATATATATATATATATATATATATATATATATATATATATAAAATTTGTAATAGTACAATTTCTTTTCACAAAATACTTTGCCGTCAAAATAACGTGAAAATATTTCGGGTTACAATAAAAATGCTATTTGGAGTCGGAAAACGGTTAATTAGGAGTGTTGCTTTCAAGGTCAGCTCACACCAGGTAAACGAGTGCTATAGCCTGACACTGAGCAAATGGAGAGGGCGAAAATAATGTCGAAAATGTAATATTGTAACCCGAAATATTTTCACGTTATTTTGACGGCAAAGTATTTTGTGAAAAGAAATTATACTATTGCGGATTATTTTATATACATTATTTGATATATATATATATATATATATAATGTATATAAAATAATCAGCAATAGTATAATTTCTTTTCACAAAATACTTTGCCGTCAAAATAACGTGAAAATATTTCGGGTTACAATATTACATTTTCGACATTATTTTCGCCCTCTCCATTTGCTCAGTGTCAGGCTATAGCACTCGTTTACCTGGTGTGAGCTGACCTCGAAAGCAACACTCCTAATTAACCGTTTTCCGACTCCAAATAACATTTTTATTGTAACCCGAAATATTTTCACGTTATTTTGACGGTAAAGTATTTTGTGAAAAGAAATTGTACTACAGTACTACCTCTCTAAGAGAGCCCTCGCTAAGAGAGAATTTCCCCGCCGTTCCGCTTGAGCGCATTTTATGGCTTCCCCCACCTAGCTCGAGCTGTCCAGTGTACCCGAGGCCTCTCGAGTTTGTCGCGGACAACTCGATAAGAGATCGCGAGCGATTTCAGAAAATCGCACGTCGCACGATTGTCAAATGGATAATATTCCTTTGTATACTAATAAACCCAAACAAAATATACCAAACAGCAGAATAAAAAAAAACGCGAAGAAAAAGAAAGATTTACACATCAATATTCAATGAGATATACTTACGCATGAAACGACGAAACGCCAGTACACTTTCCGCAACTCGTTTACAGTTTTCTCGACACTTTCGTTCGCGCTCTCTTATCGAGTTCGAGTGGAGAAACACATACACGCTACCACATGCGCGATTTTCGAGCGCGCTAACCCAGCGGTGGGGGAAGGCTTCGGCGACGAATTTCTCGAGAATTTCTTCCCCTAACCGCCCTAGACCGCTCTCTTAGAGAGGTAGTACTGTATTACAAATTATTATTATTATTATTATTATTATATACATATTTATATACGTTACATATATATATTTATATACGTTTTATCATATTTATCCACAATTTTGAGTATTTGTGATATTATAATATTATAAATAAATTTATGTACTGTACATAATGATTGTAAGTTCCAGTAATGAAAAAAAAAGCCACGGAGAAGGATCGAACACGCGCCGTTCGGGTGGTAGTTCGGTACTCTTTTTTTTTTTTTGAAAAATGTTTATTGTTGTTGGATTATACATTTCTTTGGTTCAGGATTACAATAAACAAATAAAAAGAAAGCCGTACATCTTTGGGTTTGTTAATACAAATGCCTACGCGCTTGTAGGACTCGTGTAATTGCACTTATCTTCTAGTCTTATTGCTAGGTTTATCGTACTAGGAACTATCGCTTGCTTAAGGGGTATTGTCACCCTGAGAGTTTTATGTGCACTGACGGGCACGTAGTAAGGCATGAGGAAAACGGAGAAAAACCTCAAGTAGTTCGGCACTCTGCCCCTGAGCTACGGGGCTCTTCGAAATACAAAAGTAACGGACAGAGCACAGCCGTTGCGCAATATTCTTTACATTTTTTCGGCTTATTATTCTGTGTCGCGACAATTAGATATCCTTTGACTATCCTACTCTAGTGGTGCTATTAATTCCAAACAAACCTGAGCTGAATCCGTGACCCACAGTTGGTGTCCCCTTGTAAGTTTAAGAATTGACTTTTGAATCAAATACTTCAATTCCAGTAATTTATCGATGAGTAAAATGAATATTTAATAGGCAAGTGTGCTTTCATTTAATTTTGAAACGATTAATTAATAAGCAAACTGCTCCGGTTATAAATAGATGTATGGGTATTAAAGCATAATCTAACTTCAACTTACCTATAATGTCCCTGGCTCCAAGTGCACAAATTTATGTATATATACACATTCAATAATTTAATAAATCCGTAGCACTTTTATTTAAAAAAGGTACTTTTCTGTTCGTCGCTTTAATTAATTGACGCTCTGCTGTGATACGAGATACACCACGCCACGCCACCAAATGACGCCAAAAAAGACGCTCTGCTCCAACAACATGCTCTCTTCCCGCAATTTTTATTTCAGTGTACAAAATATTAACGGGTAACGAATTTGTAATTTTCGATGCCCTACCCAACATTACCCCGCTGAAGACACCTGATTGGTCCCGGGGTCTCTCGAGCCAGGTTGACGGTTGTCGCGCCACGCCGGCGAGAGGGGAAGCCGCTAACGCACCTCTGGGCTGCCGAAAATACGCGATCGAACGTCGGGGACCCCCGAACGAAGCGCGGTAACGGCCGTGCGAGAGCGAAAGAGAGAGGCGATGCCAGCGATGCTCATTCCTCTCGATTTCGTCACGTCCGTGTGCCTCGCGCGTTGATGGTATTGGTGTGAATTTGTTTTTCAATTTTACGGCTAAACTATTGGAGATAGAGAAAAAACATCATATACATCTACGAGGTAAAATCTTCCATTCTACAACTTTTGTTCGAAACTTTTTTGCGATTTCCTTCTCGTTCTCGAAATAATGCATATTTTTTGGTTTTTAACCCGTTTCTTCACTGTTAATAGTTAAAATTCCTAGAAATTCGGATTCCCCGGGTCGATTAACATAAGAATACATGTTTCACTAAGCGGTCGCAAAAATTTGCGACTTTGGCCACTTTTGACTGGACTAGAAGAAGGTCGAGGAAAATAGCGACAGCGAGAAGCCGCAGGAGAACGGCAAGGAGAAAACGCCGGAAGTGAAGGTACGTGCATGCTATCATACTCAACGACTTTGGGGATATCAAGGGTGTAAAGGTGCTGAAAAAACCTGAGCCTCAACTCGCAGAGGGTGAAGTGTTCATCCGGGTCAAAGCATGTGGCCTTAACTTCCAGGCTGCTATGACACGATAGGGTGTCATTGATTTTCCACCGAAAACTCCGTGCATCATGGGCTCGTATTGTTATTCTCAGAAAAATAAATGCACCAAAACGCGACGAAAAAATACTGCACTCTATCACACACTACTACAGATTGCATGTAATTTATTTCGAACAACTGTGCGAGGTTCGAGCGCCTGCTTCCGACCTGTCAAAAATCGAATTGTTTTGGAAGGAGGGGCGGCGAAGCATTTTAGACACTTTAAGCAAGTTTCCATATTCTCTGCTTGCGAATGATGAGCAGGGTGCGCCCCATGCGTGACACGGCCCTGCGGTTGGTGGCGTTTTTAGAAAAATTCTTATATTTCATAAAATATGAACTCTCAAACGATTTTATCGAACTCTCATAACCTCTCTAACGATTCTCTATTATTTGTGCTACATTTTAGGTACTTTAGGCGTATTTTCAGATTCTCTGCGCTTGCGAATGATGAGCGGGGTGCGCCCCATGCGTGACACGGCCCTGCGGTTGGTGGCCTTTTTGGAAAAATTCTTATATTTCATAAAATATGAACTCTCAAACGATTTTATCGAACTCTCATAACCTCTCTAACGACTCTCTATTATTTGTGCTACATTTTAGGCACTTTCGGCGTGTTTTCAGATTCTCTGCGCTTGCGAATGATGAGCAGGGTGCGCCCCATGCGTGACACGGCCCTGCGGTTGGTTGCGTTTTTGGAAAAATTCTTATATTTGATAAAATATGCACTCCAGAATGATTTTTTTAAACTCTCAAACCCTCTCAAACGATTCTCAAGCGATTAAAAAAAAAATATTGTGAAACATCGTTTTTTACGGAATTAAAAATATCTGGGGGCTAACTTCACGCGAAAATTTAAATTGTTTCTTTTGGAAAAACTATTAACTCTCAAACGATTTTTCTTTTCTCTCAAACTCTCTCAAACGATTCTCAAACGATTAACATTAATTAGAATTATTTATGATCATATCGGGGGGCCAACTTCACGGAGGTTCGGTTTCACCTTATGCAGTTTTGTATTATTATGTATTATGGGCTCTGGGGAATACTAGCGACGCCTGCGGCGGAACTGAGCATTACACCTCTGCGACCGAATGAAAAAACTGTTTGAGGCGGGAGTGTCGACTCCTTCTCTCTAGTCTCCTTGGTCACTGTGCAAGTTCTTGCACAGTAACTTTCCCACATCCCCAAAGCAAAATTGGAAGGATTTTTCTTTTATAATTCTCGAAAGTTCATGTTTTGAAAAATATGGTGGCAACATTTTTATTCACAAGTCCGAAAATTGACGGAGTCATAGTCACTTTAGTAAGAACAGGTAGCGCGACCGGTTAGTGCCCACAGTCCCTACAGGTGTGGCATCATTTACAATAGACAAAGTACAGGCTCTTATTCTTTTGTGAACTATCATGAAGATAAAGAGCCGTCATATCGCCCGCGACTAGATACCCTGAGCAAACGTGCTGTCAACATTCACATGTCAGCATTATAGCGGCAAAAGGACAGCATACGGCGGCACACCGTGACACCAATATGCTGTCTTCTGCTTCCGCATTGAGCTGCAAATTTGCGCCACAGTGCGTGGTTTGGCGAAATAAATGTGTGATGCCAAGACGGCAAGTTTGCAGCAAATATACGCAACAAATACCTGCTGCAATAACGGTACTGATGCGGCAAGCTCCAGATTTGGAGTGATGTCATTGTTATATCGCGTTTCAGTCATAAATGCACCATGCTGTGACGCTCCGTTGCCGGTAAAAACGAGGCAAGTTATCCCCTGCTAAAAATGTCCGATTGAATATTATTAACCATCATAGGAATAATGCATAATTCTCATGATATTCTTTCAGAACTATCTCGCTCTCCCTTGGTGGTGCATAAATATTGGTTCGTTTCGAATATAAACCAATGCTCCGTGTTATAAATGTGAAGTTCGTGATTGCTACTTTATGAATTTGAATAGATTTCTATGCGATCCGTTTAATTCTATCAGATGCATACCCTAGCCACGGTTTAGTTGTATATGATTTCTTTGTCATTCAGATACCAATTGAATTCTTTCGTCTTCGTCTCATTGTAGGGCATGATTCTATCGTTTTTTTATCATTACATTTTTTTCCTTTTTTTTTCGAATAATAAAAATACGATTATCCTGCTAACATTTCCTATGCACTATGGATGAATCAAATTAAATCTTATCCCGTACTTAAAACTCGTATCATATTCTCGTATGATTCATTTTCCATGCGTCATATGAATACTATTCTTTCGTTTGTATCTCATTGCACAGCTTGATTTTATAAAATCTACACTATAAGCGATACGGAAATGATTTCGAATAATATATATACGGCGGTGATTGGTGACTTTTCCATGATAACAAATACCATCTGTTGTAATGTAAAGTTCGTCATTGCTACTTTATGAATTTGAATAGATTTCTATGCGACTGGTGAATTCTATCAGATGCATACCGTAGCCGCGGTTTAGTTTTATACGATTTCCTTGTCATTCAGGGACCAATTGAATTCTTTCGTCTTCGTCTCATTGTAGGGCATGATTCTATCGTTTTCGTATCACTACATTTTCTTTTCTTTTTTCGAATAATAGAGATACGATTATGCTGCAAACATTTCCTATGCACTATGGATGAATCAAATTGAATCTTATCCCGCACTTAAAACTCGCATCATATTCTATATGAAAAATGAAGTTTTATGAAAAAGATGTGATAGGGACAACAAAAGATGCTATAGAAAATGATGAAATGGAATCGAAAATAGTAAACACTTTTAGTGTTAGCAAAATTATGGAGCCTTGTTCAGTATACATCTATTCAAGTAATTAATAGCAGCGCAAAACATCAATAAAAGTTATTTTTCCAATTGAAATTTAGTTGACTAGATATAATCAAGAGTGAATATACAAAGTCAGCCCGATATTTTCGGCCATTTTTTACTCTTGTACATGATGGCGACGAAATATTTATATATATATATATATATATATATATATATATATATACAACAGCAATATAAAAACCTATTGGTTTTTAACGTAGGTTGGATCCTGTTATCTATTCGCGTTACAAAAATAATTCACCGATCCAAAAGCAGTGTATAAAACTGTGCTTGACTCTTCTCTGTGCACCTTTCATTTTACAGGGCCGAGCAATATGTATTACATACTTAATTCGTGTGGTTTTTAAATATGAAAATTTGCATGCTTCGACTGCAATGAGACGCATGACATTCAAAATGATTCATTTTCTTTGAAATATCATACTGTATACTTTATTACGTGATACATACATTCGCAATGAAATACTACAAGTATTTAATAATATAGGCTGAACTGCAATGAAACGTTTCGCATTAAAAATGATTCATTTTCATTGAAATATTATACTGTATACTTTATTACGTAGTACATAAATTCGCAATGAAATACTACTAGTATTTAATAATACAGCCTGAACTGCAATGAGACGTATCGCATTCAGAATGATTCATTTTCGTTAGCAGTTACTGTATTCTTCATTACGTAGTACATACATTTTCAATGAAATACTACGAATAATGAATATAATACAGGCTCAACTGCAATGAAACGTATCGCATTCAAAATGATTCATTTTCATTGAAATATCATACTTTATACTTTATTACGTAGTACATACATTCGCAATGGAATACTACTAGTAATTAATCATACAGGCTGAACTGCAATGAAACGTATCGCATTCAAAATGATTCATTTCCATTGAAATATCATACTGTATTCTTTATTACGTAGTACATAAATTCGCAATGAAATACTACTAGTCATTAATAATACAGCCTGAACTGCAATGAGACGTATCGCATTCAAAATGATTCATTTTCATTGACATATCATACTGTATTCTTTATTACATAGTACGTACATTCGCAATGAAATACTACTAGTAATTAATAATACAGCCTGAACTTCAATGAGACATATCGCATTCAGAATGATTCATTTTCGTTAGCAGTTACTGTATTCTTCATTACGTAGTACATACATTTTCAATGAAATACTACGAATAATGAATATAATACAGGCTCAACTGCAATGAAACGTATCGCATTCAAAATGATTCATTTTCATTGGCACATTCATACTATATTTACTATTCATAGATATATGATTCAACTTTATAATAATCCTATGAAGAATGCCAAATTCAACTGCATGAAAGTATTCTTTATACAGTATTTATATAGAACATGATCAAATTTGGTTCACACAAATAAGATCCTGCTTGTGCAATATACGAATCAGAAACACGAAAGGAAACTATACATGCTGTTTTATACGACGTAATACATTCGTGCATATACATTTATAACAAACAACGAAAACGAAAGGTACAATCATACATAGCATATACGAATAGATTCACACATATAAACAACATATGTCGTATATCGCAATTCTACGCAATAGGGTGGTATCATTCATTCGCTATTAATGCGGATTGGAGCTCGATATTATAAACTCATCATCATCCGATACGATTCCCATCATAATAATCTGTAGATGTTTATGAAAAACAGGAATCAGAAACACGAACCAAAACGAAATTTTGTTTTCGTTTTCTATCAGACATTTTTAGCAGGATCGCGGCATTGAGACGGAAAATTTGGAATACGTTATTCCGGCAAGGTTAGGGCACATTGGCGGCACGCTGTGACGTTCCATTGCCGGCAAAAACAAGGTATATGGTTATAACCATAGGCAGATTCGCTACGACAAATGTGATGATCCTAAAATGAGTTATATAAGTTGAACCAGTTGGATGGTCGAGTGGTTAGCGTGCTTGTCTTCTAAACCAGCCCATCGTGAAGTCGCGGGTTCGAATCCCTGCCTCGTACTTTCGGAAAAAAATAATTACGGGCCTGACGCGTAGCCCTCACAAGGAACATCCCTCAGGTGTCCGCCTCCGATTTTGTTGAAACTCATATATGTGATAGAGCATCGAAAACTTTGAGACACGTATTTTTTTTATCGGCGGAAAAACGGATTTAAGGGGGGAAACCGCCCCTCAAAGAAAGGCGTGTCGAAGGGTGCTTTTGCAGTTTCACCTAGAAGCAATCCACCGATCTGAATGAAACAAAAACGAACATGCTTCTAATGAAAAGCGACGAAAAATCCACTATGAAAATGTTAAGAAAAATTTAATTAGGGGGTAAACCACCCCTCAATTTGCCTTTTTTCACCCCACACTTAAGAGCGTTGTATGAAAATTAATAAAACAGGTATCATTTTTACGGGGAATTAAAATTAAAGTTGACGGGTTTTTGCGTTTTGGCGGCAGAGCAAATTTAAGGGGTAAACTACCCCTAACATACATTTATTTATCATGGTCGTTTTTCTTTGTTTAAAGAGTATCCGCTGATTTTGAATATTTCTATAAGCTACAATTTAATGTTTTATCATATTTCAAGATTATTACATTCGTCTTAAGGGGTAACTACCCCTCTGACGAGAAACATCATTGAAGTATCCGCTTTCGATTTCCTTGAAAATCATATATGTGGTAAAGCATTGCAAACTATTACACATGTTTTTTTTGTATCGGCAGAAAAACGGCGTTAGGGGATGAAATCACCCCTCAAAATTTCTCCCACAAGCAGTCTACCCATCTGAATGAAACAAAATCGAAAATTCCTCTAATATTAAGCTGTGAAAAATCCACTACAAGAGTGTTTATTAGAAATATAATTAAGACGTAAACCACCCCTCCATTTG
Source organism: Ophion obscuratus (assembly GCA_964007375.1). Taxonomy (NCBI): domain Eukaryota; kingdom Metazoa; phylum Arthropoda; class Insecta; order Hymenoptera; family Ichneumonidae; genus Ophion; species Ophion obscuratus. The sequence goes on along the minus strand of OZ023323.1, from coordinate 9,480,736 downwards.
CCCTTTTTCACCCCACGCTTAAGAGGAATATATGAAAATTAATAAAACAGGTATAATTTTGAAGGGGAATCAAAATTCAAGTTGACGCGTTGTTGCGTTTCAGCGGGACAGCAAATTTAAGGGGGTAAACCACCCCTAACATGAATTTGTTCATTTCTATTCATTTCAAAAACCAGAAGATTTTGAAAATCCTGTTACCTTTGGTTTTAGTGAATCGAACACACATTGTATGTATGTATGTATGCTTTATTCGTTCCCCGTGGGGTTACAAAGGTCTCCGTTTCCCCTCCTCACTTACATTCTTCATTACACTTTCCTTATTCTACTTAACCTATCTTACATCTATTTCGCCGCTGTGTCTCTCTCTCTCCGCCGCCTGTGCCGCACCGCCTTAATCCTACTTGTCTTTATCTCGCTCGCTTCCTTAATGCTACTCCTCTCTCCCTTCTCCCCGCCATCCGACTTCCGTTTCCTCCTCTCACTCCATTCCTCTTTCACTCCGTTTCTTCCTCTTCTTCTCCTTCCCCTCCCTCCCTTTCCCTTTCCTTCCTCCTCTCTTCCAGTCTCTTCATCCATCCCTCCCCCCCGCCCTCTTCGTCCAACATCTCTATTATCCTTTCTCCTATCCCTCTTTCCTCCCCATCTCCTCCTCCGCACCTGTCGACCACGTGTTCCCTCGATTCCGTCTCTTCTCCACATATCCTGCATTCCCTGTCTTCCTCCTTCTCCCAGTATTTTCCTTCTCTCATCTCGTTCCCCATCCTGAATATTGCCACTCTCCTATACTGCTCTTCCCCCCATCCCGCCTTCAGGTACCCTGGAAGCCCTCTCACTCTTACCTCCTTGTGCCATCCTCCCGAACACACATTGTGAAATACCCGGTTGCAATAATTTGGCCATTATCAGATGTGCATGGTGCAAAAAGTCGTTGTGTTTAAAGCATTTTTTTGACGATTATCATTATTGCAGGCATTATGAGCCATGATTGTTGATAGTTGATAGACTAGAAAAAAAAGTATATATCACAAGAAAATGATTTGACTGCATATGACTGCGATACTTTTCACAAGTACTATTAATTAAATCAGCTGATATGATTCCGAAATGAAATATGTCAAAATATATTGGTTTTTTCCTTAGGTACATGCTTTTCGCATTTGTTACCTATTCTTCCCCACATTATGACCGTTCTTTCCTCTTACTGTTTCCTCTGTTTTCTGCATCTTTCTCTCTGTTCCCCCCCTCTTGCGGCCGCAGCCGACTTCCTCCTCCGTATTATATTCATCATGACATTTTTTATCATGGGTATAGGGAAACTGCGGAAAACCTATACCAATACAGCCGGCCATCAAATTCGCCCCCCGGTCGTGGAACTAGTCTTATTTCGCCGCGAAATGCCGAAGAAAAACATTTCACGACGAAATGTACGCGACCGGGATTCGAACCTGCGACCTCCCGGTCCGCTGGTTTAGTGGCGAGCACGCTAACCACTAGACCATCGCACCGGTTTATGTCAAAATATATTTAAAACATGTTCGTTAACCTACTGTAAAACCCTCAGTTTCATTAATATGTTTAATTAAATAAACGGTAAAATAATAAAAATATTGATTCCTCCACAAAATTACGTCGCTGGCTATATTATCGCTTGATCCAGACGCATCATCATTCCGAAATATTCAAAGTGAGCCTTATAACTTATTCTGGAAATTATTATAATTAATGGTATAGTAGAAGTGTATGTTTATTCCTATGGAGATGCTTAATGGACGTGCATATTAAAATCGGAAGCGTTCCGACACGAAAATATGAGTCTTATGAGTAAGGGGTAGCCCCACGTCCCCACTCCCAAAGTACCGCTTCTAAAACTCAAAACGAATATGCCTGCACACACAAACATAAAATTGATATTACCGATGAAATGGAAACAGTTTTAACGAAATCCGTGAAACCTTTCGCTAAACTTCAAATGAAAAGCAATTAAAGGGGGTAGTTTACCCTTAGAATGTAAACATTTAAAAACGTAATAATTTAAAAACGCGGGACAATATTTTGAATCCGCGGATACATGTTAAACACAGAAAACACGACGGTGATGAACAAATTTATGTTAGGAGTGGTTTAGCCCCTTAAATTTGCTGTCCCGCTGAAACGCAAAAACGCGTCAACTTGAATTTTGATTCCCCTTCAAAATGATACCTGTTTTATTAATTTGCATACAACGCTCTTAAGCGTGGGGTGAAAAACGGCAAATGGAGGGGTGGTAGACCCCTCAATTATATTTCTTATCAACTCTATCTATCTATATTTCTAATCAACTAAATCCACTACTCTTGTAGTGGATTTTTCATCGCATAATATTAGAGGAATTTTCGATTTTGTTTCATTCAGATCGGTGGACTGCTTGTGGGAGAAACTCTGAGGGGTGGTTTCATCCCCTAATGCCGTTTTTCTGCCGATACAAAAAAAAACGTGTTTAATAGTTTGCAATGCTACACCACATATATGAGTTTCAACGAAATCGAAAGCGGATACTTCAATGATGTTTCTCGTCAGAGGGGTAGTTACCCCTTAAGACGAATGTAATAATTTTGAAATATGATAAAACATTAAATTGTAGCTCATAGAAATGTTTAAAATCAGCGGATATACTTTAAGTACAGAAAAAACGACCATGATAAATAATTTTATGTTAGGGGCGGTTTACCCCCTTAAATTTGCTATGCCGCCAAAACGCAAAAACCCGTCAACTTTAATTTTTATTACCCTTCAAAATGTTACCTGTTTTATGAATTTGCAAACAACCCTCTTAAGTGTGGGGTGAAAAAAAGGCAAATTGAGGGGTGGTTTACCCCCTAAATTAATTTTTTCCTAACATTTTTGTAGTGAATTTTTCATCGCTTTTCATTAGAAGAATTTTCGTTTTTGTTTCATTCAGATAGGTGGATTGCTTCTCGGTGAAATTGCAAAATCACCCCTCGACACGCCTTTCTTTGAGGGGCGGTTTCCCCCCTTCAATCGGTTTTTCCGCCGATAAAAAAAAATCCGTGTCTCAAAGTTGTCGATGCTCTATCACATATATGAGGTTCAGCAAAATCGGAGGCGGACACCTGAGGGATGTTCCTTGTCAGTCATACGCGGGCGGCGCACGCACGAACCGGTACGTGTGTGCGATTGTATTCAATGAAATTATATTTATTTTGCCCTCTTTTTATTCCCGCCTGCCCAGCTACCGGTAATGCAGAACTCCATTTAGCCGGTCACAACACCGCAATAGCGGCTCTCATTTATGCCGGCGAAGGAGCGTCACGGCGTGTTCTAAATATGCCGGCAACGAAACGTCACAGCATGCCATTAATGTGCCCTCTCCTTGCCGAATAGCGTCTTCCAAATTTTCCGCCTCAATGCCGCGATAGCGTGCCTCGTTTCTACCGGCAATGGAGCGTCACAGCGTACCTCCAATGTGCCCTCAGCTTGCTGAAATAACGCATTCCAAATTTTCTGTCGCAATGCTGCAATAACCCAGCAATGAACGTGCTCCAAATGTACAGCAAATATTCTGTACTTCCGTACTGCAATATTAACACCAGTATTCACGCGAGGATGCGCAATGCTGTGCTGCTAGAACACAGCTTAATGCGGCAGCAAAGGATGCCATTTTTCCGTCACAACTTGCACTCCCTTGGCGTGGTGTTGCCAATGTGCTGTCGCCAAATTTCTTACTGGGTACTTCAATGTATCAATTTTCTAGAAAAAAAACACAACTTTATATCAAGAAATACGAAACGAAAACTTTAACCGCGTCGAGACTAGTATTTTTACTTTGTCCGCGCGAATACTTAAAAACTTATCAACCGATTTTCAATAGATAAAAAAATTGTAAACGCTGTGACTAAGGTTGTACGTATCCGGGGTTTTTAACATTTAATAATTACTATTTTCAAAGACTGCTTGAATACAGAAAAAGGGCCATGAAAATAGAAAAAAGTCCAAACTGTCGGCATTTTGTAAAAAAAACCGAGTTAAAAAAACGGCTACGCATAACGATAGGTACATTTGTATAGATATCGATAAATTGTGGACTTTTAATTTACAGATAACCTTTCATGAAGATATCGATGGGACAATGAAGAGAATTGTTTTTTTCGTCCTCAAATTAAGGCATACATTCCGGTTAACTTTCAAGATTTGGTCATAAAAACATGGTATACAACTAGATGAATATATACTTCATGAAATGAGTATAAACCTGATACTTTCATAATAAGTTATGTCTATGAAAAAAAAATCGAAATTATTGACGACAAAGCATACGTTGCGTAACAGAATGACGGGGGGGGGGGGGGGGGGTTCTGGCCAAGCGTTACGGTCCCGTTACGTGGGGGAGAGAAGGGTAAAAAATTGGGAAATTTTTCGTTGCGTAATTTGTGTACGCCCTCTAAGTTCTCCACACATCGGCACATTACCAGAAGAAGTTAGTGTCGAGAAATTCAATACTACGGGTATTATTACTAGTATTATTAGTATATAATATAGTATAGTATTATAGTATTATTAGTATATAATAAATGACTTCATCGGCGTGAAATCGTTTGTAGGTGACGAATATTCAAAGTAAAACGTTTGTTGGATCATCGTTTCCAAAAAAAGGTACGTACCGTATATGGTAAGTACCTTTCAGGTCAAAAAATTCATTACAACGAAATGTCTACATAATAAATTGCTTCGTCGGCATAGCATTGTTTGTAGGTGACAAATATTCTAATCAGAATATTTCTTAGTTCAACGCGTTTCTGAATATCAAGATAAATGCCATAGGTGATAAATTCTCAGTTGGCCCAAGAAAAATCAATTGTATGTTATTTCTGTATCAATGCGGAATTGTTTACGGATGATGGATATCCGAACAGGTGGAGACTAGATACAGGGGTTCAAACTCCAGATTTCAACTCATCCCCAACATTGTCCCCCAACGTTTTCGTGATGGTTAGCTAGTGTCAGCCAATAAGAGGTCAGCTCCCTTTCTTCTGTGATCGTGCATGCGATTGGCTGTCGCTAGCTAACAATACGGTGCCGAATGAGTTATAACGAGTTGCAAAATCGGGCGACTACGGTCTTTCGAAGGAATTAGGCCGTAAATATGTTATATGTATATGAAATATCGGTTTCGATTATAAGACAGATGACTAACCTATCTAACCGTAATTAAGTGTCAGTTTTATAATGAAATTTAAGATTAAGTGCTGATTGCTACGAATACAGCATTGATACACTGGTCTGTTGTGAGGTTAGTGCCTCCCCCGATCACTCACCTCATCGCGCAAACGTGCAAACGATAATACCCGGGAAGGCAGAATGCTTCGAAGATAACAACAAATTAAGATTTTTGAAGCTTCCACATCGCAGAAGCCCTATTGTATGGGCCAGGAATTGATGATTTAATGTAAGTAATTTTTTTAATTAGTATTTCTATACATAAAACAAGTGTAAAATTGGAAAACTCTTACAGAAATTTTCAAAAATGTATTACTCAAAAACTATGAACTTTATCAAAATTTCATAAGGAATACATTCGTTTTAAAACTGCCCAAATTATTGAAAAAAAATAATTCATCCCCAAAAACTTTAATTTTTTGAATAATTGTTTTAACTATTGGCTATAAACAATTGAATGCTCGACTTTTCAGCAAAAGATTGTGATATTCGGATTCAGCGGATCAAAGAATATAAAAAAAAGTTTAAGTAGAGTCGCAACGCCAGTTCTAACTCATGGATCTCAGGAGGGAGCGGGGCGGGGGCCCCGCGCCGTGTACCCGGGGTGTGACGTCATGGCGGGAAGGGTAAGGCCAGGTAGTGGGGGAGCGAGACAGGGTCTGCGGGTAAGGAGGGGGGACGGGTGGGGGGGGGAGATCAAATAGTGGCAGGTAATCGTTGGAAAGCCATACAAGTTTTTGTAGTCTTTATCGTATAACTCGGAATTATCAGCCTCAATACGGACACATGTGGGTAAACTACTATACATGGCTAGAAAAGTTTCCACCAATAGGAAAACGCTAGCTGCCATATGGAGGGCGCTCTTTCAGAGACTTATAAAAAAAAGCAATATTTATTGCATGCAACTGCAGGTATGACAGGTATCGATAAGAAAACTCAACCCGTCGCGGTTTCATTCCGAAATATTACGTCAAGATGTTCACATGTGCGAATATGTACGCAGTGCATCCGGCCAAGCACCCGCTGGACTTAACCAAACACGAGCTCGAACAGGTTCCAAAGGTCTTGCTCCTAAAATATTGGTTTTAGTTGTTGAGTATGTTGGTTTATTGTGGGATCGTTTGCCAGAACATCATCGGAACGATAGTGAAGTGATATCGTATCTTCCATGCATGAAGCATTATAATACGCCACAGATGAAAGATCACATTGATGGCCCCCCACCTCAACGTCGGGAGTGTGAAAAATGCTGTGGAAATTCTCCACGTATGGGGTTCTTCAAACGTGTTTGAACCCGTTTTCTTTTTGGGGGTGTGGAAAAATGTCGGAGGGGGTAATTCTCCACGTACGAGGTTCTTCGAACGTGTTTGAACCTATTTTTCTCGACTGGAAAAGTGGGAAGAATTTTGAAAATTTGAGTGGGAGGGTTACGAGGGAGCTTATAATTTCGTGGACCAAGCGCAGACTATCAAACAACATCAACATCTCTCTCTCCAAACGGAACTTTGAAAAGAGAAAAGTGTGGAAAATGGATTTCACGAGCATCAACAAAGTCGGCCGGATGGCGGAATTCCGTCCAACGAAGAAGCTGTCAGAACTCCCCGTTCACTCGGATTATCGAATCTCCGACATGAAGGCCGTACAAACCAAGTTTGGAAAACGCTACATAGCGGTCATCGCGGATGAGTTCTCTATCTTCTTACCGGCGCGACTCAGGCCTTCTTAGGCCTTCGACCAAGATCCGACAATGTTTGAGGGTATGCTGCAAGTGGCACGTGATGGTCAACTCCGCATGCGGTACATTGGTGGGAAATACAACAGTATCGAGTTCCATCGTCTCTGAGCATGGTGGCAAAGACAAAATTCGTTTGACCACCATCATCGAACAGCTGTCCGCATCATCGAGAGTATACTGCAACTGGTCAACTCAGTGGTGGGAAATACAACAGCGTCGAGTTCCATCGTCTCCGAGCATGAAGACAAAATATGGCACCATTGTCGAACGGCTGTTCGCAGTCATCACGGTTTTTTTTTCAAAGTGCTGACTATGTAAAAATGTATATGTTTGATTGATTTGTAAATGATGGATGTTTTCGCCGTAGCATAACGAATACAAATGACACATATTTTCATCGAAATGTTTTTTATTCATTTATAAAAATCCCTCGCTCACACAATGCTTCGCATACGCTGAACAAGCTTTTCAGCGATTTTACATTCTCATGGGCGCAGTTGTATTTCGTGTTGAAGGAATGATGGGGGCATTTGAAGTTCGTGATTTTCTGCAGCTCTGCAGCGATGAACAGTCCAGAGTCTCCAAGTCGATGACGTTTGTCGCGGGATCCGGGAATCTTGATAGCCATGCGCATTTCTCGAATCTCTTCGCATAGATCGTAGGAGCTCCATTCAAGAGTTCTCGAATTGTCTTTCTAGCTGCTTCGTATGGTACACCATTGTGATCCCATCATCTTCTACGAGAATTGCGTACCAGCCACTTGTGTGTTATTTTGTACTCGGCCGGTAAAGAGTCCCATGCAAATGATGCGTCGAAGGTGAGCGTCAGCGGTTTAGCATTCCTGTTGTAGACTTTGACGATGGACATCTCCTTCAGGACAAATTCGTTGACGGCTCTGTTGAAGCCCTGCACATCGACGATAAGCTCCATTTTGACTTGAGTGGACGTGAATCATCGGCATGATTTTATACCAATTTTTTAACTCCACCACTGATTGGATTGTACTCAACAATACGATAATGGAGGATCATGCAAAGCGCCAACGATTATCAACTAAACATCAATAGTCATTGATAGTACAAATACCGCATCTGGAAGGATTGAAGTGTACAGGCATTTTACAGGTATGGGTGTAGCACACAGCGGTGATGGGTTAATGTGGCGAGAAATCGACTTGAACGCGTGAAGGTCTATACTTTAACCCATGCTCGATGAATTTCGAAAACGTGAAAGTGGTTGAGCTTTACGAAAAATACATAATCTGACAATAAGTGTAAACAAGTATGACTCAATACGCGTTGAATGTTATATCTTATTGCCACGGGAGATAATGATTATGAGGTCTGCGATTAATGTGCAATCAAGAGATAATACACGTTTCGCATGGGTGACAGTCATAGCTTTAAACCCAGCTGAACGAAACAGTGACCATGCATCTTCTCACATGCATTATTCAACGGTATTAAATCCATCGAATATTGAATGCCCGGTGACTATAGGTCAAATAAAAAAAAGTGCTTCAAAACAATTTATCCATCAATATGTATACCACCAAAGAAGAAATTGCTGCGATTCGCGAGGCTCAACATAAGAAGACGAAAAGCATATCAATTTACTACAAGATACCGATTATAACAATGTATTACATTTCACATGTATCAAGAACCTGTCAAGCCTCATGAGCGCAGGACTAAACAGAGACAGCGATTAAAATATATATATATATATGCCATCGGTGTGTGAAGTTAACATAATTACTATATCGTTATATGTGCTAGACGAATCAAACAACAATCCATTATTTCGCAGGTGTCTGCATTACTTTAGATCAAAGGACAAACTGCAATCACATGAGATCGATTGTGGAGCACTAAAGCACTGCCCCATCCGACTAATATATAATACCAATAAGTGGTTCCAAATCATCAACTCCAGTCGGAAAACGCGACATCCATTCATCGAAAATGCCTTTTTGGAGTGTTTTTAACTAATGATAGACAGAAGATGAGCGTGTGCAAAGACCGATGAGAAGAACGTGGCAGAGGATATGTATCAATATCGTGAAGTATTTAGTATTGATAACCACATGTGCTTTTCATATGACGAATCGCTATCATAGTATCAATCACATCACAGCGCTGATTCCATATCATGGTTCGTGGTAGAACTGGAAAAACTAGTGCTGTGCATAAAATACATTTTCAAGGAAAATTAATGCTCATCATGAGTTAATTCTAATACGTTCACTCTATGGCAATAATTATGTATTCAGTCATCATCAAACCATAGAGGTAAAAGTTCAATTACTCAAGATATAATGGCGTATGCCTCACATAATATTAGATGAGATCAATAAATTATCATTACTTCGAACAATAGTGGGTGGGCGATACTTGAATATGAGTTTTGGCTCTTGGGATCTATATGACTGTCCACCGCTTCAAAGCACAACGAAACATTCACGGACCGTAAAAGCTGCCTCCCAACTAGAGAAATCAAAATATGTAATTGATGCGGAGCAGACTGGTAAAAAAGATAATCTATGGCAAAGGACATTATATTATTCACCGATTGCAAACTCACAAGTGCTAAACTTTATCTCAATTCAGCATTCTTTTCTCAGGTGGACTCGCATTTGGACTTCAAAAAAGATTCACCATTTTGTTCAATATGTCCTCTTGATTTCGTAAATACCATTACGACTGCAATAGTGATCGTTCTTTACTAACCATCGCCAAGTCTTAATGTAACGGCACTCTCGCGGATAATGATTGATCGCATCAGAACGAGCGTGTAAAAAAATGCTGCCGTAGATGTGTGTATGGAGTTGGAATGCAAAGAAGATTCACCACCCAATACAACTGCATAGTGTTTTAATCTTACACGATCCCGTTGTTGGATATTGTTCGTTGACCGACATTATCCGTAAAATTGTATAGATCAGCAAAATTCCGAGAGATACGAAGCATCATGGTTGATTCGCAATCGTCGTCGTCTAAAGTGGTCTTATGGAAACGTTCCATACAGCGTGACTGAAGGTTTAATAACAGCTGCAGTTGAAGGTTCAACGGAAGACGACATGTGTCCTATCGTATATGTTAAGGGTCATTAAAAACGAAAATGGCTAGCTGATATACTAAATATGAAAAAATGAGCAATTCATTGAGCCGTTGAATATAGACCTTGACGAAATGGATGTCTCAAGTAAATTAGATGGAAGTTCTACTCTACGATGTAAAAAGCATACAAACAATTGTGCCCCACAAAATGTATTTAAAATCTTTAATTGGTGGCTAAATCATAAAGATTCGTGCAAATAAAAGAAATGTAAAATTATGTACTTTTTACTCTCCTCACCCCATACTTAGTTATGCCAGCATCATCTGATATCGGATTGTGCATCTGAATACAATATTGCTTACGAATGTGAAACTCAATTTTTTGTATGGAATTCGATTGAAAATAAATTAATATAATCGCCCAATGATGATCGAAGACATTCATCGGTATACGTTCGATAGACGTTCGTGAGCCGTTTATTGGATGTTTGCAAGGCATTCGAAGATTTTCGACAGTCGTTCGTGAAACGTTCCAGAGACTTCCGAAAACATTTATAAGACGTTCGAAAACATTCATAACACGTTGAAGACATGCATGAACGGTTCAAAGAGTTTCAAAAGCCTTTCTATGACGTTCATGAGACGTTTGAAGATGTTCGTGAGACGTTTACGAGACTTTCGAAAACGTAAGACATAAGAAAACATACGTAAGACGTTTGAAGACATTCATGAGAGGTTCGAAGACGTTCAAGAGATTTGTGACGATATTCATAATATGTTTGAAGACATCGATGAGGGGTTCGAAGACGTTTGAGGGACTTTCGAAGACATTCACGAGGGGTTTGAAGACATTAAAAAAACTTTCGAATTCGTTCAAGAGACTTTCGACGGCATTCATAATACGTTTGAAGACATTCACGAGGGGTTCGAAGACGCTTAAGAGACTTTCAAAGACATTCAGGAGGGGTTTGAAGACGTTCAAAAACCTTTCGAATTCGTTCAAGAGACTTTTGACGACGCTCAAGAGAGACTTTCAAAGACATTCACGAAGGGTTTGTCCGAAGACATATATAAGACATTTGAAGACATTCAAGAGACGTTCAAAAACATTCATAAGGCGTTTGATGGCATGCATGAGGGGTTCAAAGAGTTTCAAGAGACTTTCTACGACCTTCATATCACGTTTGAAGATGTTTGTGAGACAATCAAGAGACTTTCGAAAACGTTCATAAGACGCTTGAAGAAATTCACGAGAGGTGCGAAGATCTTCAGACTTTTGAAGACGTTCACGAGGGGTTTGAAGACACGTTTAAGAAACATTCGAATACGTTCAAGAGACATTCGACGACATTCATAATACGTTTGAATACATTCACGAGGGGTTCGAAGACGCTTGAGAGACTTTCAATGACATTCACGAGGGGTTCGAAGATGTTCAAGAGACTTTCGACGACATCCATAATACGTTTGAAGACGCTAAAGAGACTTTCAAAGACATTCACGAAAGGTGCGAAGACGTTCAGAGACTTTCGAAGACATTCAAGAGATCTTTGACAATATTCATAATACGTTTGAAGACATGGATGAGGGGTTCGATGACGTTTTCGAGACTTTCAAAGACATTCATGAGCGGTTTGAAGACGCTTGAGAGATTTTTATAGACATTCACGAGGGGTTCGAAGACGTTCAAGAGACTTTCGAAAACGTTCAGAGATCTTCGACGACATTCATAATACGATCTTCGATGACATCCATAAACCGAAGACTTTCACGACGTTTGAGTTTCGCTGGAATTGTTTGGGTCTGTTTGGGATTTTCACAGTTTTGCTAGAATTGTTTGAGTTTGTTTGGCAGAAAATCCCAAACAAACTCAAACAATTCCAGCAAAACTGTGAAAATCCCAAACAGACTTTCACGACGTTTGAGTTTCGCTGGAATTGTTTGGGACTGTCACACCTCTCGTGAATGTCTTTGAAAGTCTCTTTAGCGTCTTCAAACGTATTATGAATGTCGTCAAAAGTCTCTTGAACGTCTTCGAACCCCTCGTGAATGTCTTGGAAAGTCTCTCAAGCGTCTTCGAACCCCTCATGAATGTATTCAAACGTATTATGAGTGTATTCGAAAGTCTCTTGAACGAATTCGAAAGTTTTTTTAATGTCTTCAAACCCTTCGTGAATGTCTTTGAAAGTCTCTCAAACGTCTTCGAACCCCTCATCGATGTCTTCAAACATATTATGAATATCGTCACAGATCTCTTGAACGTCTTCGAACCTCTCATGAATGTCTTCAAACGTCTTATGAGCGTTTTCGAAAGTCTCGTAAACGTCTCACGAACATCTTCAATCGTCTCATGATGGTCATAGAAAGTCTTTTGAAACTCTTTGAACCGTTCATGCATGTCTTCAACGTGTTATGAATGTTTTCGAACGTCACTTGAATGTCTTCGAACGTCTTATGAATGCCTTCGGAAGTCTCTGGAACGTTTCACGAACGACTGTCGAAAATCTCCGAATGCCTTTCAAACTTCCAATAAACGGCTCACGAACGTCTATCGAACGTATACCGATGAATGTCTTCGATCATCATTGGGCGATTATATTAATTTATTTTCAATCGAATTCCATACAAAAAATTGAGTTTCACATTCGAAAGTAATATTGCATTCAGATGCACAATCCGATATCAGATGATGCTGGCATAACTAAGTATGGGGTGAGGAGAGTAAAAAGTACAAAATTTTACCTTTCTTTCATTTGCACGAATCTTTATGATTCAGCCACCAATTAAAGATTTTAAATAAATTTTGTGGGGCACAATTGTTTGATGCTTTTTACATCGTAGAGTAGAACTTCCATCTAATTTACTTGAGACATCCATATCGTCAAAGTCTATATTCAACGGCTCAATGAATAGCTCATTTTTTCATATTTTAGTATATCAGCTAGCCGTTTTCGTTTTTCATGACCCTTAACATATACGATAGGACACATGTCTTCCGTTGAACCTTCAACTGCAGCTGTTATTAAACCTTCAGTCACGCTGTATGGAACGTTTCCATAGGACCACTTTAGACCATGACGATTGCGAATCGACCATGATGCTTCGAATCTCTCGGAATTTTGCTGATCTATACAATTTTACGGATAATGCCGGTCAATGAACAATATCCTACAACGCGATCGTGTAAGATTAAAATACTATGCAGTTGTATTCGGTGGTGAATCTTCTTTGCATTCGAACTATATTCACACATCTACGGCAGCATTTTTTTACAGGCTCGTTCTGATGCGATCAATCATTATCCGCAAGAGGGCCGTTACATTAAGACTTGGCGGTGGTTAGTAGAGAACGATCACTATTGCAGTCGTAATGGTATTTACGAAATCGAGAGTACAAATTGTACAAAATGATAAAGAATGCTGAAATGAGATAAAGATTAGCACTTGTGAGTTTGTAGTCGGTGAATAATATAATGTCCTTTGCCATAGATTTTTTTTACCAGTCTGCGCCGCACCAATTACATATTTTGGTTTCTCTAGTTGGGAGGCAGCTGTTACGGTCCGTAAATGTTTCGTTGTGCTTTGAAGCGGTGGACAGTCGTATAGATCCCAAGAGCGAAAACTCATATTCAAGTATCGTCCACTCTCTAATGTTTAAAGTAATGATAATTTATTGATCTCATCTAATATTTTGTGAGGCATACGCCATTATATCTTGAGTAATTCAACTTTTACCTCTATAGGTTGATAATGACATAGAGAGATAATGACATAGAGTGAACGTATTAAAATTAACTCATGATGAGCATTAATTTTCCTTGAAAATGTATTTTATGCACAGCACTAGTTTTTCCAGTTCTACCACGAACCATGATATGGAATCAGCGCTGTGATGTGATTGATACTATGATAGCGATTCGTCATATGAAAAGCACATGTGGTTATCAATACTAAATACTTCATGATATTGATACATATCCTCTGCCACGTTCTTCTCATCGGTCTTTGCACACTCTCATCTTCTGTCTATCATTAGTTAAAAACACTCCAAAAAGGCATTTTCAATGAATGGATGTCGCGCTTTCCGACTGGAGTTGATGATTTGGAACCACTTATTGGTATTATTTGTTAGTCGGATGGGGCAGTGCTTTAGTGCTCCACAATCGATCTCATGTGATTGCAGTTTATCCTTTAATCTAAAGTAATGCAGACAACTGCGAAATAATGAATTGTTGTTTGATTCGTCTAGCACATATAACGATATAGTAATTATGTTAACTTCACACAGCGATGGCATATACATATTTTTCAATCGCTGTCTCTGTTTAGTCCTGCGCTCACGAGGCTTGACAGGTTCTTGATACATGTGAAATGTCATACATTGTTATCCTCGGTATCTTGTAGCAAATTAATATGCTTTCCGTCTTTTTATGTCGAGCCTCGCGTATCGGAGCAATGTCTTCTTTGATGGTATACATATTTATGGGTAAATTGTTTCGAAGCACTTTTTTTTACTTGACCTATAGTCACTGGGTATCCAATATTCGATAGATTCAATACCGCTGAATAATGCATGTAAGAAGATGCGTGGTCACTCTTTCGTTCAGCTGGGTTTAAAGCTACGACTGTCACCCATGCGAAACGTGTATTATCTCTTGATTGCACATTAATCGCAGACCTCATAATCATTATCTCCCGTGGCAATAAGATATAACATTCAACGCGTATTGATTCATACTTGTTTACATTTATTGTCAGATTACGTATTTTTCGTAAAGCTCATCCAGTTCCACGTTGTCGAAATTTATGGAGCAGGGGTTAAAGTATAGACCATCACGCGTTCAAGTCGATTTCTCGCCACATTAACCCATCACCGCTGTGTGTTACACCCATGCCTGTAAAATGCCTGTACACTTCAATCCTTCCAGATGCGGTATTTAGACTATCAATGACTATTGATGTTTAGTTGATAATCGTTGGCGCTTTGCATGATCCTCCATTATCGTATTATTGAGTACAATCCAATGAGTGGTGGAGTTAAAAAATTGGCATAAAATCATGCCGATGATTCACGTCCACTTAAGTCAACATGGAGCTTATCATCGATGTGCAGGGCTTCAAGAGAGCCGTCAACGAATTTGTCCTAAAGGAGATGTCCATCGTCAAACTCCACGACAAGAATGCTGAACCGCTGACGCTCACCTTCGACGCATCATTTGCATGGGACTCTTTATCGGCCGAGTACAAAATAACACACAAGTGGCTGGTACGCAATTCTCGTGGAATACGTTGGGATCTCAGTGGCGTACCATACGAAGCAGCTAGAAAGACAATTCGAGACCTCTTGCATGGAGCTCCTACGATCTATGCGAAGGGATTCGAGAAATGCGCATGGCTATCAACATTCCCGGATCCCGTGACAAACGTCATCGACTTGGAGACTCTG
This sequence comes from Ophion obscuratus, assembly GCA_964007375.1. NCBI lineage: Eukaryota > Metazoa > Arthropoda > Insecta > Hymenoptera > Ichneumonidae > Ophion > Ophion obscuratus. The sequence goes on along the minus strand of OZ023323.1, from coordinate 9,465,283 downwards.
GACTGTTCATCGCTGCAGAAGCTGCCGAAAATCACGAACTTCAAATGCCCGCATCATTCCTTCAACACGAAATACAACTGCGCCCATGAGAATGTAATATCGTTGAAAAGCTTGTTGAGCGTATACGAAGCGTTGTGTGAGCGAGGGATTTTTTTAAATGAATAAAAAACATTTCGATGAAAATATGTGTCATTTGTACTCGTTATGCTACGGCGAAAACATCCATCATTTACAAATCAATCAAACATATACATTTTTACATAGTCAGTACTGTAACAAATTTATTTTATTGTCACTATTATTTCTTTATTCTCCCTGTCTCCACCTCACTTCATTATATTACAATTTACCTTCTAGTTCAATTCTTTATCAAATTTATATGCTCGAAGGCCCATCGGGCTAGGGCGATTGTGCGAATTCCGTTACGCGACATGGAATACAAAAAATATACAACTCTATTTTGACAGGTCAAACATGCGAACTCCGTTACGCACTTATTTTACATACAAATAAATGTCCCTTTTTACTGGGCGACGATGCGAGCTCCGTTACGCGACATTTTACACAAATATATATAAAAATATCCTGTTCGACAGGGCAACTATGCGAGCTCCGCTACGCAACATTTCTCTTTACACACATATATATTTACAAAACATAAATAAATAAATATCCCGCAACAATTATTGTGACCATATACATTTATGTTTTAACTGGTATACGATGCTGACTCCGGAGTGATATTGGTCTACGCTGCTGACTCCGGAGTGCGATATATTTTTTAATTCATTCCCTATTATATTTCTAGGCGGCACTTTACACTGCGGATCGTTTGTTTAATTGTCTCTACTCACGCTACCGATCTTTCTGTTCGATGTCGATTTTACTTGTTTTTTTGATGAACGTCGTTCTGGGTGACGTTGAACGGCTCCGAACCCGGGTAGGTCAAAGACCCCCCCGCCTGAAGACCTCTCGGGACACGATGTCGAAGACCCTCGTTGGTGCGAAACGATGAGGTGCCTTCCGGGCCTCTCGACGACGCACAGTAGGAGAAAAGCCCAAAAACCTGGCCAAAACCTCAAATGACCTTTGACGGGAATGAAAATTGGCTTACAGGGGTTTTCAAGGTCGCTGATTACGAATCTGAAAGCCAAATTATCGTAAACAAAATGGCCGATCCAATATGGCTGACATGAATGTTAAAAAGTTGCCAGATATCGACAAAAATTGGTATTTACGGGTTTTCAAGGTCGCTGATTACGAATCCGCAAGCCAAATTATCGTAAAAAAAATGGCCGATCCAATATGGCCGACATGAACGTTAAAATGTTACCAGATGTTGACAAAAATTGGTATATACGGGTTTTTAAGGTCGCTGATTACCAATCCGATATCTATTGTTTATAACTTGCAACAAAGAGCTTACAGCAAATTGTTATAAACAAAATGGCCGAGTATCCTGCTAAATAGATAAATTAATATATTTAAAAAAATCATTATAATAAAATAAACGTGAACAGTGTATTCTACGCAATTATTATTTTTATTTCCAAAATACATACGGAACGTTTCAAAAATAGAAAATTTTATTCTTAATCAAAATCGTAATCGGAGTCGGAGTCGGAGTCAGAATCATTATCCGAGTTTGTATCTATTACAACTCCCGGCACGGCTTCAATCTCGGCGCAAAATTCGTCTGCTGCAGCAGTCACTTTAGGAGCGATCAACATCGCTACAGCTTCCGGCGACAAACTCTTCAGCTTCTTCTGTGGTAGTCTTCTGACACTTGAAATGTACGGATCAGAAGTAACTAAGAGCCGATGAAAAACATCTTCCATAGTTTTAACCCTGGAACTTTTTCGCGCAAAATCTTCTCGATATCGTTTGATGTCTTTGTTTCGAGCTTCCTGAGCATCTTCGGATAATTGGCCGATTGGTAATAGAGCATGAGTTATTATCACTGGACCATGAATTAATAGTTTGTGCACCGAAGTAGGCATGGAGTACCAAGGGTATAATGCAACGGTCTTTCTTGCCGTTTCAATAGCATACTGTTCAAATCTTTCACAGTTTATCTCGTGGCCACACGATATAACTTGTAGGATTACGTACAAGCGTTTAATAACTTCTTCGTTGACCCCCGTTATCGCAGCGGAAACCGTCGAATTTTCAAAGAATCGCCGAGCTGTGTTGCCATCATTGCTGCTGCCGTATCCAGGCTTTGGGCGATCGATATTTAGACCCAATTGCTTCTTGAATCCTTCTTGAATGGCCCTCTTGCGTTCCTGGGTAATTTTTTTTTCTTCGGCACTTCGAGCTTGCCATTTTTTAATGCCGAGTTTGTAAGACACGTGTAAGCAATACTCGAAGCACCGTATCCACGCATGCAGCGTCGACAATCCGAACTTCAAATTTGTTTCATTGATTTCCCTTTGCAATACAGTGTCGATGGCATTAAAATCTTTGCTGGTTGCTCCACACAAATAGCACCGCTGAGCAGATTTCGTCAATGATACAGCGTTGCAAACTTTACCATCTATCATGGTGAACAACAACTTGTACATTACGGAGATTTCTTTTCCATCTATTACACTTTCGAATGGACGAAGTGACTTTATTTGTTCTTCAACAATTTGGACTTCATTAAGTGTTGACTGTGTCTTCGCGTAGAAACAGTAGTCTAAGCGGTCTACAAAATCGTGGAGACGAGGGTCTGGGGTTCTTCCAAACAACTATTTCTTCCTTCGATTGTTGATCATAACACACGAGTTGTAATGGCACGACTGAAGTAAAGAATACATGCGCATCAGATTTGCTGTCATCACTGAACGTCTGCTTATATTCACTTTGCCCAGAACTTCCATCGCAACCCCACTTGCAAATCAAGTCCATTTTACGAACATTATCTGGAGTCAATCTTTGAATGAGTACATTTTGGACGAGTAAAATACGTTCAACTGTATGATCTAATAGTGCCTGTAGTTGGACTTCTGCACTACTCTCTGTAATCCTGATTGCATCACGTGGTGGATAACAACGCTTTTTTGCTTTCATCACTTTTTCGTAAGACGGATATAGCTTACAGTTATTTTCCTTCCCTAATCTTCTCATTCCCTGGTAAGTACTCTTGGAGAATTTATATTCAATCATAGCGGAAAGTGCAGCCTCTTCGGATAAAGTAATTTCATCCGTTGCTGAGTAAGCTTTACGATACTTGGAAGCTCTTAAAGGACTCGTCATTGTTACGTCCTTAATAACTTTTGCGGCGTCGGATTGTCCTGAAGAGCGAAGGCTCATCTGAGTAGCGTATGCTAACTCGACCGAGTTGAACGATGTACGAATATCTTGGGTCTTCCTTCGTTTAGATCTTTCACTGGACATTGTAAACTCAAGGGACGGGCGGCCGCCCGTATTACCCGGGCTTGTTACTACAGTGTCTGTAGGTGCGGCAAAACATACCTGCTTGCTAAGCCATTCACCGTTATTCTTGAAAAATACACAGGATTTTCTGTGAGCTTGTTGCCACCTCGTTCTCATTTGATTGAAGAGTATCGAAAAAGTCTGTTTCGAGTCGTCTGAGCGAGCGACGCGTCGCTCGCTCACAGACACGCGCTACTATGATTGCACGATGGGCGCGTAAGAGACTAGAGAGGGGGTAACTTTTACGCGCGATCTGGCTGCACTGCTCAGGTCTCTCCCATGTACGACCGATGGTGCGTTCTCACTCGCACCCGCGCGCTGCGCTACGTTTTGCACAGCGACTATTCTCCTCTCGCGTGCGCGTATGTTTACATTTTCTATTCATTCGTTTCTGTTTCAAAGCAGTGCTGGAGTGCCTTCGGGTGTCTTCGGCTTCCTTCGACAATTGCGACCGTGCGAAAGTATATGCATGCGATTCACCGAGTTCCTTCATGTTCGACTATGGGTATCCCACTATTACTAGCCGGCGCATTACGTCGGGTAACCTCACCACTTTTATCCAGCAAATCTTTCATCTAAGTTGGGAATATAATACGCGCCGGCTAATTTTCTCAAAATGAAGAAAATTACTTCTTTACAGGAAAGAGCCTCATATTGATCACTTTTTTATGCGTTAATTATTCCACATTTTTTATATGTTAAAATTATTCGATAACGTTGGTAAAGGATATTCTTTAGGAAAGGACATTTTTCATAACATTGAAGTTTCCATCGTTGGAATGAAACGATTTTTTTCTTCATTTTTTGTTTCTTTTCTTTTTGGTATTATAGAAAGAGGTTTGGGATGTTACCCAAATTGGAAGTTTTAAATAATTTTTTACAATATTTCAATTTCATACTTTCCAAATTTCAGGTATGCAGGCATATTAAGAAATGTTGAAAGCATATCCCTGATTTTTTTAAATAAACACCGACTGTAGGATTGTTTATGGCAGGTGGATAAAATACTACCCGGGTCAAATTGTCCCACAGTGTCACAATCGTGGCAAAATATAAATTTGTCATTGTCATTGTCATTAATATTTTCCCGAAAATCAAGATTTACACTACCAATCACCCCCCCCCCCCCCCTGCGCCCCTAAGCATAAAAAAAATCGAACCCCCGAATTAATTCCAGGTGAAATCCTATTTCGACTGAACTACTTGCAGTAAACCCTCGCGCCGTGCTTATTAAATAGCATAAACATACGAAGCGCGCCCTACTATATTTGGGATTATGGTCCTTTCTCGATTGGGCCCCCTGCTACGGACGATGTTGAGTTTGCACTCGCCCCCGCGCGTATTGCTATGCTTGGTGAGGCCATCCCTTCTCCTTTCGCCTGATCGTCTGCTCGTTCGGTTATTGCTGGAGTGCCGTCGGTTAGGTTCGGGTACCTTCAACAGCTCTAGTGGGACCGACAAAAAAACGGAACACCACCTTTACTCACTCTCGTGCGTACATAGCGTGCGATACAGCGAGCGCGATAATGTGACGCTATGCGTGTTTCACTACTACAAACCAGCCTGTCTAGCCGAAGCTACCCCCACTACTCTTTTTCTGGCCGCGTCTCGTTAACGGGGACTTGGTCCGCGTCTAACCGTCGATTATTGTTCATTTTTGTCGAGATTTTTTACTATCCATTGACCCGCGTAAAGAAAATATGGTGTTGGAGTTTGTTTGGATTGCTCGAACGTGAAGAATGATTTAGTTTATATTTTTCGGACTTATTTTCACTCATCAATTTTTTTTGAATTTTTGAATGATAGATCATTAAATGAGCATCTTGAAAAATAAGTAAACGATTTTTTAGGCAAAGTTTTCCAGGAAAACCTTGAGCATATCCAAAAACTAATTCGCATCGCACTTTAACCATGATAGTTTGAATCTTCTTAGAAAAAGACGTGGGAAAAGACGGAAGTCGCCTCCTGTTGTTTACACCAATAAGGTGGGGTTCTGAAAAAGTGCATGTTTCTTCGTTGACAATTATTTACGAATTTCACTGTGAAAAAAGCCGAGCAATTTTCTTAAGTAGGTAGCCCGATAGTGCTAAAGCCTCGCAAGGTTATCGATTCGGCATAATGCGCCCATAGGGGTGGGTTCCGGACGTTGAACAGCGTTGACAATTTTTTTGTGGCTTTCCTTAGGTACTAGTAACAATCGGCGAAAATTAAAAAAACTGGGAATCCCTTTACCGCCGGAAATACGATTTTCATTCGACTTTCACTCCCTCACAAGCGTGGGTTCCGGAAGTTGAAAATCGTTCTCAATTTTTTTGTGGCTTTCCTTAAGTACTACAAACAAACGGTGCAAAAAAATTGGAAATCCCTTTACCGCCGGAAATACGATTTTCATTCAACTTTCACTCCCCCAGTAGGGTGGCTTCCGGAAGTGGGAAATCGTTGCCAATATTTTGGTGATTTTACTTAGGTTCTAGAAACAATTGGCGCGAATAAAAAAAAACTGGGAATCCCTTTATCGTCGGAAATACAATTTTTATTCGAATTTCACTTCCTCTCCCACCCCCCATTAAAGGCGGGTTCCGGAAGTTGGAAATCGTTGCCAATTTTTTTGTGGCTTTCGTTAGGTACTAGAAACGATCGGCGTAAATAAAAAAACTGGGAATCCCTTTATCGCCGGAAATACAATTATTATTCGAATTTCACTGCCTCTTCCACCCCCGATAAGGGCGGGTTCCGGAAGTTTGAAATCGTTGCCAATTTTTTTGTGGCTTTTGTTAGGTACTAGGAACGATCGGCGCAAATAAAAAAACTGGGAATCCCTTTATGGCCGGAAATACATTTTTTAATCGAATTTCACCCCTTCTCCCACGCCCGATAAGGGCGGTTTCCGGAAGTTGGAAATCGTTGCCAATTTTTTTGTGGCTTTCGTTGGGTACTAGGAACGATCGGCGCAAATAAAAAAACTGGGAATCTCTTGATCGCCGGAAATACAATTTTTATTCGAATTTCACCCCCTCTCCCACCTCCGATAAGGGCAGTTTCCGGAAGTTGGAAATCGTTGCCAATTTTTTTGTGGCTTTCGTTGGGTACTAGGAACGATCGGCGCAAATAAAAAAACTGGGAATCCCTTTATCGCCGGAAATACAATTTTTATTCGAATTTGACCCCCTCTCCCACCTCCGATAAGGGCGGGTTCCGGAAGTTGGAAATCGTTGCCAATTTTTTTGTGGCCTTCGTTAGGTACTAGGAACGATCGGCGCAAATAAAAAACTGGGAATCCCTTTATCGCCGGAAATACAATTTTTATTCGAATTTCACCCCCTCTCCCACCCCCGATAAAGGCGGCTTCCGAAAGTTGAAAATCGTTCCCAATTTTTTTGTGGGTCTCTTTAGGTATTAGGAACAATCAGCGCAAATAAAAAACTGGGAAATCCTTCACCGGCGAAAATACGATTTTCATTCGACTTTCACTCCCCCATAAGGGTGGGTTCCGGAAGTTGGAAATCGTTGCCAATTTTTTTGTGGCTTTCGTTAGGTGCTAGGAGCGATCGGCGCAAATAAAAAACTGGGAATCCCTTTATCGCCGGAAATACAATTTTTATTCGAATTTCACCCCCTCTCCCACCTCCGATAAGGGCGGGTTCCGGAAGTTGGAAATCGTTACCAATTTTTTGTGGCTTTCGTTAGGTACTAGGAACGATCGGCGCAAATAAAAAACTGGGAATCCCTGTATCGCCGGAAATACGATTTTCATTCGACTTTCACTCCCGCATAAGGGTGGGTTCCGGAAGTTAGAAATCGTTGCCAATTTTTTTGTGGCTTTCGTTAGGTACTAGGAACGATCGGCGCAAATAAAAAAACTGGGAATCCCTTTATGGCCGGAAATACAATTTTTTTTCGAATTTCTCCCCCTCTCCCACCCCCGATAAGGGCAGGTTCTGAAAGTTGAAAATCGTTCCCAATTTTTTTGTGGGTTTCTTTAGATACTAAGAACAATCAGCGCAAATAGAAAACTGAGAAATCCTTTACCAGCGGAAATACGCTTTTCATTCGACTTTCACTCCCCCATAAGGGTGGGTTCCGGAAGTTGGAAATCGTTGCCAATTTTTTTGTGGGTTTCGTTAGGTACTAGGAACGATCGGCGCAAATAAAAAAACTGGGAATCCCTTTATCGCCGGAAATACAATTTTTATTCGAATTTGACCCCCTCTCCTACCTCCGATAAGGGCGGGTTCCGGAAGTTGGAAATCGTTACCAATTTTTTGGTGGCTTTCGTTAGGTACTAGGAACGATCGGCGCAAATAAAAAAACTGGGAATCCCTTTATCGCCGGAAATACAATTTTTATTCGAATTTGACCCCCTCTCCCACCCCCGATAAGGGCGGGTTCCGGAAGTTGGAAATCGTTGCCAATTTTTTTGTGGCTTTCGATAGGTACTAGGAACGATCGGCGCAAATAAAAAAACTGGGAATCCTGTTATCGCCGGAAATATAATTTTTATTCGAATTTCACCCCCTCTCCCGCCCCTGATAAGGGCGGGATCCGGAAGTTGTAAATCGTCGCCAATTTTTTTGTGGCTTTCGTTAGGTACTAGGAACGATCGGCGCAAATAAAAAAACTGGGAATGCCTTTATCGCCGGAAATACAATTTTTATTCGAATTTCACCCCCTCTCCCACGCCCGATAAGGGCGGGTTCCGGAAGTTTGAAATCGTTGCCAATTTTGTTGTGCCTTTCATTAGGTACTAGGAACGATCGGCGCAAATAAAAAAACTGGGAATCCCTTTATCGCCGGAAATACAATTTTTATTCGAATTTCACCCCCCCATAAGGGTGGGTTACGGAAGTTGGAAATCGTTGCAAATTTTTTTGTGGCTTTCGTTAGGTGCTAGGAACGATCGGCGCAAATAAAAAAACTGGGAATCTCTTTATGGCCGGAAATACATTTTTTAATCGAATTTCACCCCCTCTCCCATGCCCGATAAGGGCGTGTTCCGGAAGTTGGAAATCGTTACCAATTTTTTGTGGCTTTCGTTAGGTACTAGGAACGATCGGCGCAAATAAAAAAACTGGGAATCCCTTTATCGCCGGAAATACAATTTTTATTCGAATCTCACCCCCTCTCCCATGCCCGATAAGGGCGGGTTCCGGAAGTTGGAAATCGTTGCCAATTTTTTTGTGTTCTTCGTTAGGTACTAGGAACGATCGGCGCAAATAAAAAACTGGGAATCCCTTTATCGCCGGAAATACAATTTTTATTCGAATTTCACCCCCTCTCCCACCCCCGATAAAGGCGGCTTCCGAAAGTTGAAAATCGTTCCCAATTTTTTTGTGGGTCTCTTTAGGTATTAGGAACAATCAGCGCAAATAAAAAACTGGGAAATCCTTCACCGGCGAAAATACGATTTTCATTCGACTTTCACTCCCCCATAAGGGTGGGTTCCGGAACTTGGAAATCGTTGCCAATTTTTTTGTGGCTTTCGTTAGGTGCTAGGAACGATCGGCGCAAATAAAAAACTGGGAATCCCTTTATCGCCGGAAATACAATTTTTATTCGAATTTCACCCCCTCTCCCACCTCCGATAAGGGCGGGTTCCGGAAGTTGGAAATCGTTACCAATTTTTTTGCGGTTTTCGTTAGGTACTAGGAACGATCGGCGCAAATAAAATAACTGGGAATTCCTTTATCGCCGGAAATACAATTTTTATTCGAATTTCACCCCCTCTCCCACCCCCGATAAGGGCGGCTTCCGAAAGTTGAAAAGCGTTTCCAATTTTTTTATGGGTCTCTTTAGGTATTAGGAACAATCAGCGCAAATAAAAAAACTGGGAAATCCTTCACCGGCGGAAATACGATTTTCATTCGACTTTCACTCCCCCATAAGGGTGGGTTCCGGAACTTGGAAATCGTTGCCAATTTTTCTGTGGCTTTCGTTAGGTGCTAGGAACGATCGGCGCAAATAAAAAACTGGGAATCCCTTTATCGCCGGAAATACAATTTTTATTCGAATTTCACCCCCTCTCCCACCTCCGATAAGGGCGGGTTCCGGAAGTTGGAAATCGTTACCAATTTTTTTGCTGTTTTCGTTAGGTACTAGGAACGATCGGCGCAAATAAAATAACTGGGAATTCCTTTATCGCCGGAAATACAATTTTTATTCGAATTTCACCCCCTCTCCCACCCCCGATAAGGGCGGGTTCCGGAAGTTGGAAATCGTTGCCAATTTTTTGTGGCTTTCGTTGGGTACTAGGAACGATCGGCGCAAATAAAAAAACTGGGAATCCCTTTATCGCCGGAAGTACAATTTTTATTTGAATTTCACCCCCCCATAAGGGTGGATTACGGAAGTTGGAAATCGTTGCCAATTTTTTTGTGGCTTTCGTTAGGTGCTAGGAACGATCGGCGCAAATAAAAAAACTGGGAATCCCTTTATCGCCGGAAATACAATTATTTTTCGAATTTCACCCCCTCTCCCACCCCCGATAAGGGCAGGTGCTGAAAGTTGAAAATCGTTCCCAATTTTTTTGTGGGTTTCTTTAGGTACTAAGAACAATCAGTACAAATAAAAAACTGAGAAATCCTTTACCAGCGGAAATACGCTTTTTATTCGACTTTCACTCCCCCATAAGGGTGGGTTCCGGAACTTGGAAATCGTTGCCAATTTTTTTGTGGCTTTCGTTAGGTGCTAGGAACGATCGGCGCAAATAAAAAACTGGGAATCCCTTTATCGCCGGAAATACAATTTTTATTCGAATTTCACCCCCTCTCCCACCTCCGATAAGGGCGGGTTCCGGAAGTTGGAAATCGTTACCAATTTTTTTGCGGTTTTCGTTAGGTACTAGGAACGATCGGCGCAAATAAAATAACTGGGAATTCCTTTATCGCCGGAAATACAATTTTTATTCGAATTTCACCCCCTCTCCCACCCCCGATAAGGGCAGCTTCCGAAAGTTGAAAAGCGTTTCCAATTTTTTTGTGGGTCTCTTTAGGTATTAGGAACAATCAGCGCAAATAAAAAAACTGGGAAATCCTTCACCGGCGGAAATACGATTTTCATTCGACTTTCACTCCCCCATAAGGGTGGGTTCCGGAACTTGGAAATCGTTGCCAATTTTTTTGTGGCTTTCGTTAGGTGCTAGGAACGATCGGCGCAAATAAAAAACTGGGAATCCCTTTATCGCCGGAAATACAATTTTTATTCGAATTTCACCCCCTCTCCCACCTCCGATAAGGGCGGGTTCCGGAAGTTGGAAATCGTTACCAATTTTTTTGCGGTTTTCGTTAGGTACTAGGAACGATCGGCGCAAATAAAATAACTGGGAATTCCTTTATCGCCGGAAATACAATTTTTATTCGAATTTCACCCCCTCTCCCACCCCCGATAAGGGCGGCTTCCGAAAGTTGAAAAGCGTTTCCAATTTTTTTGTGGGTCTCTTTAGGTATTAGGAACAATCAGCGCAAATAAAAAAACTGGGAAATCCTTCACCGGCGGAAATACGATTTTCATTCGACTTTCACTCCCCCATAAGGGTGGGTTCCGGAAGTTAGAAATCGTTGCCAATTTTTTTGTGGCTTTCGTTAGGTACTAGGAACGATCGGCGCAAATAAAAAAACTGGGAATCCCTTTATCGCCGGAAATACAATTTTTTTTCGAATTCCACCCCCTCTCCCACCCCCGATAAGGGCAGGTTCTGAAAGTTGAAAATCGTTCCCAATTTTTTTGTGGGTTTCTTTAGATACTAAGAACAATCAGCGCAAATAGAAAACTGAGAAATCCTTTACCAGCGGAAATACGCTTTTCATTCGACTTTCACTCCCCCATAAGGGTGGGTTCCGGAAGTTGGAAATCGTTGCCAATTTTTTTGTGGCTTTCGTTAGGTACTAGGAACGATCGGCGCAAATAAAAAAACTGGGAATCCCTTTATCGCCGGAAATACAATTTTTTTTCGAATTTAACCCTCTCTCCCACCCCCGATAAGGGCGGGTTGCGTTAGGTGAAAATCGTTCCCAATTTTTTTGTGGGTCTCTTTAGGTACTAGGAACAATCGGCGCAAATAAAAAACTGATAAATTCTTTACCAGCGGAAGTATGATTTTCATTCGACTTTCACTCCCCCATAAGGGTGAGTTCCGGAAACTAGAAATCGTTGCCAATTTTTTTGTGGCGTTCGTTAGGTTTTATTCGAATTTGACCCCCTCTCCCACCTCCGATAAGGGCAGGTTCCGGAAGTTGGAAATCGTTACCAATTTTTTGGTGGCTTTCGTTAGGTACAAGGAACGATCGGCGCAAATAAAAAAACTGGGAATCCCTGTATCGCCGGAAATATAATTTTTATTCGAATTTGACCCCCTCTCCCACCCCCGATAAGGGCGGGTTACGGAAGTTGGAAATCGTTGCCAATTTTTTTGTGGCTTTCGATAGGTACTAGGAACGATCGGCGCAAATAAAAAAACTGGGAATCCTGTTATCGCCGGAAATATAATTTTTATTCGAATTTCACCCCCTCTTCCGCCCCCGATAAGGGCGGGATCCGGAAGTTGGAAATCGTTGCCAATTTTTTTGTGGCTTTCGTTAGTTACTAGGAACGATCGGCGCAAATAAAAAAACTGGGAATCCCTTTATCGCCGGAAATACAATTTTTATTCGAATTTCACCCTCTCTCCCACCTCCGATAAAGGCGGGTTCCGGAAGTTGGAAATCGTTGCCAATTTTTTTGTGGTTTTTGTTAGGTACTAGGAACGATCGGCGCAAATAAAAAAACTGGGAATCCCTTTATGGCCGGAAATACATTTTTTAATCGAATTTCACCCCCTCTCCCACGCCCGATAAGGGCGGGTTCCGGAAGTTGGAAATCGTTGCCAATTTTTTGTGGCTTTCGTTGGGTACCAGGAACGATCGGCGCAAATAAAAAAACTGGGAATCCCTTTATCGCCGGAAGTACAATTTTTATTTGAATTTCACCCCCCCATAAGGGTGGATTACGGAAGTTGGAAATCGTTGCCAATTTTTTTGTGGCTTTCGTTAGGTGCTAGGAACGATCGGCGCAAATAAAAAAACTGGGAATCCCTTTATCGCCGGAAATACAATTATTTTTCGAATTTCACCCCCTCTCCCACCCCCGATAAGGGCAGGTGCTGAAAGTTGAAAATCGTTCCCAATTTTTTTGTGGGTTTCTTTAGGTACTAAGAACAATCAGTGCAAATAAAAAACTGAGAAATCCTTTACCAGCGGAAATACGCTTTTTATTCGACTTTCACTCCCCCATAAGGGTGGGTTCCGGAAGTTGGAAATCGTTGCCAATTTTTTTGTGGCTTTCGTTAGGTACTAGGAACGATCGGCGCAAATAAAAAAACTCGGAATCCCTTTATCGCCGGAAATACAATTTTTTTTCGAATTTCACCCCCTCTCCCACCCCCGATAAGGGCGGGTTGCGTTAGTTGAAAATCGTTCCCAATTTTTTTGTGGGTCTCCTTAGGTACTAGGAACAATCGGCGCAAATAAAAAACTGATACATTCTTTACCAGCGGAAGTATGATTTTCATTCGACTTTCACTCCCCCCTAAGGGTGGGTTCCGGAAGTTGGAAATCGTTGCTAATTTTTTTGTGGCTTTTTACAGACGCCCAAAATTGGTGCCGCAAATAAAAAAACTGGGAATGTCATTATCACCCGAGATATAATTTTTTTTCACTTTCAACCCCTCAAAAAGGGTGGATTCTGGGCCCCCAAATTTTTTTAAACGTTTTGTATAGCCTGTTCGGATATTGTGGAGTCATAATGTACCCGAAAAAAATTAATTAAAAATAAAAAAAAATTCAAACATTTTCGTTGGAGTCCAACGATGCAAACTTCAGACTCATAAATATTCTGTCAAATTCATTGTAATTTCTACTACGTCTTTATTTTTAGGATGATCGTATTACTAATGACTCGATTATCAATTAATTAAAAATGTATAGGGCATAAACAATTTCAAAGTCACCACGCTCAGAAAGTCGTCGAAATCCACGATACAGCTAGTCGAGAACAAATTGTCCATGGAAAACCGTACGACGTAAAAGTAGAGGTATGCATTAATTATGAGATCAAGTAATAGTTGAATAATAATGAACAAAAATATACTTGCAGCAACTTTTCAACCATACATGCAAAACAGAAATGGAAAACGAAGATGTATGTCCTTATCAAAGAAATATGAATAATGATAGAATAAGGTCATCATCAATAAATAATATTGCCCATTGAGATTAGATTTAGTAAACCGCATTTTTTATTTCAGTATATAACGGCATTAACAAATGACAGATTTTTTTCTCATCCTTATGGATAAGTATGGAATGTTTCATGAATAATATGTTATTGGTGGTTACTATTTCATCGCTCAGAATGAGCATGAAATGATGAATTAACAATATTCATACCATGGATGAAAAACGATTCAATAAAAAATAATCTGCACGTGATTCTCTAAAAATGCTGGGGTGTTTTCACGGTGTTAGACTGCTTGTCACCAACAAAATGAGCACTGCAGATTCGAGTATTTTTATTTGGCTGCTATGGCTTGTTATCTGATGTGCTAGTAGAATAAAACATGACAGAAAATCCAACATTTGTATATTTTCAATACGTTCCTTGCATCAAATTGTCAAATCACATATACTTACAGCTTCTGACAGCTTTTATCTACTCATTTTTCTTATTGATTTTTCAATTTCGTCTCGGAAACAAATAAAAAGTCAATTCCCGATTTTGAGATGGGGAATTTTTCGAACCCCCAACACAACAGTACCTTGTACCGCGCATTTATTCTTTATTTCACAGAGCCTTTTTTAACCAAATTAAAACGTAAACCGCACAGCTACCGTAGTTGCACGTCCACGAGTTGCCTGAATCTGCCACCAAGCCGCGCTTCTAGAGATATCTAAGAGGCGTATGCGAGGCTTTATGGAGATAACTCGCTGGCCATATTTCTATTTAATCATTTATATACCAAATAACTCTAGATGCCAGATATAAGCTGCTCACACGTGTACATCTTTCGCTCGACCAAAGAACAGATATTACATGGAACTCCACGGCCCGTGTTAATATTTGGCAGAAAAAATGTAGTTAGTATTTCCGCCGGTAGACTGCGCGGCGATGTATCGGTGTGCCACACACAATGATATAGGTTCAAGGCACGCCTCTTGCGGTTGTCTCTCTCTCGCGTATGCCTATCGGGCTATAGCGCTGTCCCGCTTATATTAATGGTCGACTGACCGACCAAGCTTTGGGCGGTTCGGTAGGAGACAGCGCATCATTTAAAATTACGTTGAGATATTTCTGTCGCGGACGGCCGTATTTTGGGGGGGGGGGGGGGGGTACAAGGGGGGCCCTTCTAAATCAGTGATAAATTATAGGGGTGCTTAGTAAAAAATAAGTCACAATCCATTATTATACCCAACAATAAACTGGAATAAAAAAGTTTGCGCAAATTTTGTAGATTCAGATGTTTTTGCATTTTTCCTGAAAGGTTGCGACTACGAAATTTTATCTTAAATATTTCCTTTAAGCATTGCCCCCCCCCCCCTTTTTTATTGTCGTTACGGGATAAACCCCCGAAAAGCTATTACACCCGATTCGGCCGAAATTTTGCACAGATGTTCCATTTAATATATAAAGACATCCCTTGAAGGGATTTTTGGCGCGTTCCAATATAAATCGAGTTTTAAAGTTTATTTTGTAGCCCGCACGAGTATATCTATATCGCTCGCCACGGCCGATCGATATCCCCACTCCTCCGACTTCACTGGTAGCTAGCGTGCCGCGCTCATCCCTGCAAGTATATCTATATAACCTAAACCAATTCAACCAAAACCAACACACAAACCCAGCCGGTGGGGCCTGGTGTCCGGAGACCCCTAAAAAACGGTGGACACGATTTCTCAAAAACTATCGCATCGATCTTATTGAAATTTTGCACACTTCTTCAAAATAGCATTGACTAGTGATTGAATGAAGCATTTAAAAAAATTAAATTTAGATATTCGGCAGAGTTAGATGCAAAATAGTTCAATTTTTGGTACAATTTACGCTACGCATAGTCTTGTAAAATTAGTTGTAATCGAAAAAAAACCGTCGCTCAATCACTAGTCAACGCTATTTTGAAGAAGTGAGCAAAATTTCAATAAGATTAATGCATTAGTTTTCGAGAAATCGTGTCTACCTTTTTTCCGAGGGGTCACCGGCAGCCAGGTCCCACCGGCTGAATATCCCAAATTTTTTAATGACATTAAAAAAAAATATTATTGCAATGTTGCTCTTTTATGTGCTTATAATTTGAAATAAAATCATTTATCAATAATATTTTCTTTAATAAAGAAAATATGCCTTTTGGCTTCAAACCCCACGGACTCGTCTTAGGAACATTTTTGCATCCATTATAGGCACATCTGCTACACGATGGCATCATTAACAATGTTGCAACTCACAAACAATTTTAAACAGCCAATTTTCCGTGGGCAAAGAGTCTAACAGAAAAGCGCGAAATACACGAATACACGATTAATTAACTATTTAGATTGATATTCAGTATTAATAATCACGAATACGTCCGACGCCTGTCAAATTTCTGACAGATGTAAGCAAAGTAGCAACAGATTTCTGTACCGGGTAGTACGTTCCTTGGAAGAAATCGCTGAGGGCATGCTAAAAAGAGATGGAACAGGTGAGATGGAAAGGAGCGAAAACAGATCGACTTAAAGCCGGGGCTCCCCGGCAGAACGAGCACGTGCCTTAGACCGCTCGACAGTTGCTGCTGTTAACATTGGAATCTGCAAGAGAGCGAGCGAGACGCGAAATCACCTCAACCGTAGTTGGCTCGAGCGTAGGAAGAGGTGGAGCTGGGTGGAGCCAAGCGCGCGTGCGGATGTGTGCGTGCACATCGACACAGGCAGCGCTTTAGGTGGTTGGGGGAGTAACTACGAAACTCCCCCAAGAAACCTTGCCAAATCGTCCCATAAGCCGTGTTGTTCCATGTAATATCTGTTCTTTGGCTCGACATTCGACACACACCGCCTGCACCGCCGGCAGGCGTCCGTCATTCGGCGGACGCCTGCCGAGTGAATCTGCCCGGGCAAAACCGTATGTGAATTCCACACTTTAGCAATGTCGACAAATTTTTCACAAACACTGAAACACTAAATCACGTTCCCTATCTGCAATAGTATCATCCAAACTCTCGTGCAATTAAATGCAACTCTCGTTAACACAATCTTAAGAGCATGAGATGATACACGGACCGAGGTTATCTTTTGCATGACAACGCGGGAAATAACAACGAACTCAGACGTACATAGAAGAGCAGTTGCTAAGGATATTACAGAGATTAGTAGGGAGATGTACAACGCTCCCCTTTTCGGCGTGCCTCGTAAATGGCGCTAAATCGCGGCGGCGAGTTCGGGAGTATGATTTCGTGATCATCGCCTCTGTCGAGGTTGCAGATTCCCTTGTAGCCGCGCGAGTCCGTGATCCCCGCTCAAGTCGGTATCGCAGTCAGCGAGAACCACAGTCTTACATACAGGTCTGACAACGGCGGTAGTGGGGGTAGGCACCTTTAGATGTTTTGCTTTTTATTCCGATTTCTGCCGCTTGGTGCGTGACGGCAAGGGGAAGTAGTGGTGCGACGAAGAGAGAAATAGCTCTTGTGTCCTTTTCCCTCCTGACCGCAACGCATGCGCCGTTGGCTGCGTGACGTAAACACCTTTGGCCCATTCGCCGGTAAGAGGTAAGGGAGAAACTACTTCCCCTCGCTAGTAGCGACGCGTAGCGGCGCCTAGTGAATCGAAAATTAAAACATATAAGAGTGCCTACCCCCACCACGAAAATTTAGCTTCGTTGCAAACCTGTATGTAAGACCGTGGCGAGAACACGAATGGGTAGCTCGGTGGGGGTAAAGTCTCGCCCCTCGTAAATCGCGCTCGCTCGACAGGCGAACGGAGCGAGGTTTACGGTCCGATCGAGCTCGACATATATGTGTGGCCGTACTGCGGATTGGAATATCCATTAAATGAATTTCAAAGTGAAAAACATGTATCGAGATTATTGTTTTCTCTCGATCGCCCGTTTATGCCGAAAATGCGGGTTAAAAAAATTAACGACGAACCGCGTTGAAAAATAAAACGCCGAAACGACCGTGGAAGGTTCAAAAAGAAATCTTGAGCCTTTGCCGCGATCGTTTCCACATTTTTTTTCAACAGTAAACATTATGGATAAGGGTGTATCATAAATGTTTCTCCATCAACAATGAGCATTGTGGCTGAGTTGGCAGCGTGGCGGACTAACAATTTTACGGTCCGGGTTCAATCCCCGGTGAATCAACTTTTTTTTCTTCATTTTTTATTCAGAAAATTTCGAACTTACTCTCGCTTTAGCTATTCTCGCCTGTACAGGCATTATTTATGATATTTAATTCGTATATGCTTAATAAAAAAAACAAGACATTGCTACCGGGGATCAGTGCACTCAGATCGCGCGTAAAAGTTATCTCCTCTCTAGTCTCTACACGCCCAACCAATCATAGTAGCGCGTGTCCGTGAGCGAGTGGCGCTTGGACATCCTTCGGAAAGAGCCGAGCACGGTCGAAGTTTCTCGACCGCTCCTTCGGCAGCTACACCAACACATGGACGCTGAGCACGTTCATGTGCGGCCAAGCCGAAACGAAGGCTTCGAGGGAAAAAGCAATCTGAGCACGACTCACGCGTGACGTCACCCGACGTCACGCGCGAGGCTTTTAGATGATTTCAATGCTTATTTGGCTCTTGATTCTCTGCGTTATTAATGTGAACAAAAAAATGTATCGCGCACTCTGATCGCTTATTTTTTTAGTCTATACGTTAATTTAAATATAATAATGAATCTAAATTACAACTTATTTATCTTATATAAAATTATTTACGCTTTACTCACACCCGTCCTTATGCCAAATAAATAATAATTCATAAAAGTAGGCGGAAATATATTTATATTCGTATTATTATATTAATTATCATACTTTCATCAAGCGATAAAGCATTATCCCCAAAAACAAGCCAATCATCCACCCGGCCGCGAATCGTAAATACCAAAAAGTGCACATATTCTACAAGCGATGAAATGGTCCTGTTGGTAGCGTTCCTGTCTTCGGTCCGCAGGGCCCCGTGGCGCAAATTTTTCTCCAAATTTTTCATAATTTCTCATATTTCAGTCATATTTGAGATTTTCGGAGAAAAAATGATTTAAAACAGATTCAAGTTCTGGTCCATTTCCCAAAAACACTTTTTTTTCACTGAAAATTCATGATTTCTCATTTTTTCCCGGAAATTTCACTTTTTCCTATGACCTGAGTGAACGGCTGCGGAGATATTCGGAGAGAAGTTAAAGATGAAAAGAAATGAGATTTTCGTCAAAAAAACTGATTATTATTTTTTTTCCGCAAATTTTCCTTTTTCCAATTACCTGAGTGAACGGCTGCGAAGATATTCGGGGAAAATTTAAAGATGAAAAAAATGAGATTTTCGTAAAAAAACTTGTTCTTATTTTTTTTTCGGAACTTTTTCTTTGTTCTATTGAGTGAAAGGCTGCGGAGATATTCGGAGAAAAGTTATAGATGAAAAAAATGAGATTTTCGTAAAAAAAACTTATTACATTTTTTTATCCCTCATAATTCTGAGAAATAATGAATTTCCGAAATTTTTGCAAACATCATTTTCCTTAACCCATTAACGCCCAAGAATCGCGATTTTTTCCTTCATTTTCAAGCCAGATTTTTATTATATAAAAAAAATCATAAAAAATGAAGAGATACGTTCCCTAGTATTTTCGAGGGTGCTCTTTCAGAATCTGGGGTCAAAATTGGGTTTTGTCCATTAGGAAAAAAAATATGGCGGCTTTTGAACAAAAAAACAGGCCAAATCGATGACACTTTTTTTTCAAATTTTTTTTTCACCTCGAAGCCATTGAAAAGTCCGGTTTTTTTTTCAACCATGGGTGCATAGAATAGTTACGATTGAACAATCAATTTTTTAAATTCGTCGTTGTCAACATTTTCACCCCCAAAATGGCGATTTTCACCCCCTGAGTGACACGAAAAATTTCACGCTCGGTGTCCAAAATGAAAAGTAGTTGGATTTGGACGAAAATTGGTACTCGGAGGTTTTTGAGGTCGCTGATTACGATTCTGTTCTCAAAATTCCGAAATTCAAAATGGCCGATCCAATATGGCGGACACAAATGCAAAAGTTTATTTGAATTGGATAAAACGTGGCACTCGGGGGTTTTCGAGGTCGCTGATTATGATTCTGCTCTCAAAATTCCGAAATTCAAAATGGCGGATCCAATATGGCGGACACAAATGCAAAAGTTCATTTGGATTGGATAAAACATGGTACTCGGGGGTTTTCGAGGTCGCTGATTATGATTCTGCTCTCAAAATTCCGAAATTAAAAATGGCGGATCCAATATGGCGGACACAAATGCAAAAGTTCATTTGAATTGGATAAAACGTGGCACTCGGGGGTTTTCGAGGTCGCTGATTATGATTCTGCTCTCAAAATTCCGAAATTAAAAATGGCGGATCCAATATGGCGGACACAAATGCAAAAGTTCATTTGAATTGGATAAAACGTGGCACTCGGAGGTTTTCGAGGTCGCTGATTATGGTTTTGCTCTCAAAATTCCGAAATTCAAAATGGCGGATCCAATATGGCGGACACAAATGCAAAAGTTCATTTGAATTGGATAAAACGTGACACTCGGGGGTTTTCGAGGTCGCTGATTATGATTCTGCTTTCAAAATTTGAAAGCCTTTGGGTATTCAAATACCTGAAAATACCAGGTATTTAAATACCCAAAGGCTTCCGAATTTTGAGAGCAGAAATATAATAAGCGACCTCGAAAACCCCCGAGTGCCACGTATTATCCAATTCAAATGAACTTTTGCATTTGTGTCCGCCATATTGGATCCGCCATTTTTAATTTCGGAATTTTGAAAGCAGAATCATAATCAGCGACCTCGCAAATCCCCGAGTGCCACATTCCATCCGATACAAATGAACTTTTGCATTTTTGTCCGCCATATTGGATCCGCCATTTTTAATTTCAGAACTTTGGGAGCAGAATCATAATCAGCGACCTCGAAAACCCCCGAGTGCCACGTTTTATCCAATTCAAATGAACTTTTGCATTTGTGTCCGCCACATTGCATCCGCCATTTTTAATTTCGGAATTTTGAGAGCAGAATCATAATCAGCGACCTCGAAAACCCCCGAGTGCCACGTTTTATCCACTTCAAATGAACTTTTGCGTTTGTGTGCGCCATATTGGATCCGCCATTTTGAATTTCGGAATTTTGAGAGCAGAATCATAATCAGCGACCTCGAAAACCCCCGAGTGCCACGTTTTATCCAATTCAAATGAACTTTTGAATTTGTGTCCGCCATATTGGATCCGCCATTTTTAATTTCGGAATTTTGAGAGCAGAATCATAATAAGCGACCTCGAAAACCCCCGAGTGCCGCGTTTTATCCAATTCAAATGAACTTTTGCATTTGTGTCCGCCATATTGGATCCGCCGTTTTTAATTTCGGAATTTTGAGAGCAGAATCATAATCAGCGACCTCGAAAACCCCCGAGTGCCACGTTTTATCCAATTCAAATGAACTTTTGCATTTGTGTCCGCCATATTGGATCCGCCATTTTTAATTTCGGAATTTTGAGAACAGAATCGTAATCAGCGACCTTGAAAACCTCCGAGTACCTATTTTCGTCCAAATCCAACTACTTTTCATTTTGGACACCGAGCGTGAAATTTTTCGTGTCACTCAGGGGGAGAAAAGCGCCATTTTGGGGGTGAAAATGTTGACAACGACGAATTTAAAAAATTGATTGTTCAATCGTCACTATTCTATGCACCCATGGTTGAAAAAAAAACCGGACTTTTCAACGGCATCGAGGTGAAAAAAAAATTTGAAAAAAAAGTGTCATCGATTTTTCCTGTTTTTTTTGTTTAAAAGCCGCCATATTTTTTTTCCTAATGGACAAAACTCGATTTTGACCCCAGATTCTGAAAGAGCACCCCCGAAAATACTAGGGAATGTATCTCTTCATTTTTTATGATTTTTTTTATATAATAAAAATCTGGCTTGAAATTGAAGGAAAAAATCGCGATTCTTGGGCGTTAATGGGTTAACACAGCATAGAATATTATTGATACAGTACTACCTCTCTAAGAGAGCGGTCTAGGGCGGTTAGGGGAAGAAATTCTCGAAAGATTCGTCGCCGAAGCCTGAAATGAAATATTTATACATATATATACATTGTATATTTCAACTTGAAGTATATACAGAAGATAAATTGTTAGTTACATTTTTTTGTACACTATATATGTTCGAGTTTCGATAACGAATATACTACGTATATTTTTGCGAACAATAAGATAATTCAACAATTATTGAAAGTCTTACAAATGTTTCCTTCATATGTGTTATAATATTGCAACAACAAAATATACCAAACAGCAGAATAAAAAAAACGCGAAGAAAAAGAAAGATTTACACATCAATATTCAATGAGATATACTTACGCATGAAACGACGAAACGCCAGTACACTTTCCGCAACTCGTTTACAGTTTTCTCAACACTTTCGTTCGCGCTCTCTTATCGAGTTCGAGTGGAGAAACACATACACGCTACCACATGCGCGATTTTCGAGCGCGCTAACCTAGTGGTGGGGGAAGGCTTCGGCGACGAATTTCTCGAGAATTTCTTCCCCTAACCGCCCTAGACCGCTCTCTTAGAGAGGTAGTACTGTACGTAAATGAGTTTTTACTTTTCCCCTTAGAAAATTAATTAAAAAAATTGTTGAAGAAAAGTGCCGAAACGATCGAGAATGGCTCGAAGAGAACTTTGAGTCTTTCTCGATCGGCATTTTTTTCAAAACACATTTCACATTGGATAAGTATGTTTCGGCATTTTTTTCAACACATTTCACTTTGGGATGGGGGTCAAAACTTTGAAAGGCCAAATATAGAACGACAAAGATTTCGAAATGACAGAATTATAAACTCAATATAACGAATTATAAATTATTCGAAATGTTATCCTTCGACCGATGACGAAATTGAATAACTATTACACCAAAGGATTATTTAATCGAGAGCTCATTTATTCGAGAACGTGTATTCAGATTGTCTGCAGTTTGAGTCATACAAATACAGATTCAAACAATCTAGAACATCCATATCTCCGAAATGGAAAGACGTGAGTATCTAATATTGGTAATACCATCTATAGGAAAAAGACATATATATCGAGGATACAAACTTCGAAAGTGTAGACCTCAGATAGGCAAACGAGCGATAGTCCAAAATAGCGAACATCAACGAAGTGGACGAGCTGCCTCATAATTTTCTGCCGGTTTTCGCTAACACGTACGAGATTCTTTAACGCGTTACCCCCACTTGTAGCGCAAAAAAGGCCTTTTTCATGAATTTTTTTTAAAAGAAACTACAAAACTTTTTTAATCGATCAATATATCATCTCAAAGAACACATCTTGAAGAGCTTTCAGTAATTTTTGTATTGAAAAATATCACATTGTTTAGTGGCAAATGGCCGTCAATGAAATAATGTTTTTATATACACGGTTTGCGGTGACCAACATTGCGGCGAAGTGGATCATCTGAAAAAAAAATGCGGATGGATTTAGTCAAATATAAGTATAAACTAGTCTTTAATCGAAGGATTTTAAAAAATATTCATTTTTCACAAAATTGCGGACAGTCAAAGTTAATGGTTCGATTTTAACGAAACAAAACGGCCGTTTTTTGGCTATAAAACGGCCATTATTTTCGAAAAAAAAAATCGAACGATTAAAGACTACATTTTTATGTATTAAATAAGCCTGCAAAATTTCAAGAAGATCGGTGCATTAGTGTTCGAGTAATCTTGGTCACCGACTTCAGAAATGCCATTTTGAGAAAAACGCGTTTAAAGTTTCAACTAGCCGGTCGTTTACACAACGGATTCTTCTCTTTCAACGCTCATATCTCAGTCAATTTTGTTCGGATCGACTTGAAATTTTCAGGACATATTCTCAGATACTTATACTTCAAAAAAATGCAATAAAATAAAAAATCGATTTTTTTCAAAATTGCAAGTGGGGGTAACCTCTTAAAGGCGTCTGGCCACCTTGGCCGATCGAAAAATGGGTATATTAAAACAAAATAATAAACTCGAAAGTATGGGCCGGATTATTTTTATTTTTTTACATAACGTCAGAAAGGGCTTTAAGAATAACGTTAATAAATTTCCGTTCAAAATATTAAAAGATGGCGCCGTTATGCACATTGCCGCGGAGGCCCTCCGCACGATACGCGCGGTCGTTGTCCCAGCTGTTACCCGGTCATGTCACATCTGAAAAAAATCAGCTCATTCGTGAGTAGTGTCGCTACAATGTAACGTAGCGTTTTCTTTTCGACCATTAAAAAAATTATAGTGAACCATAATTTCGGTGAAAAATACAAATTTTTCTCTTCGGCTCACCGTAATTTTTTTAATGGTCGAAAAAAAAACCGCTACGCTACAGTGTAGCGACACTATTCACGAATGAGCTGATTTTTTTTGCAGATGTGACATGACCGGGTAACAACTGGGACAACGACCGCGCGTATCGTGCGGAGGGCCTCCTCGGCAATGTGCATAACGGCGCCATTTTTAAATATTTTTAACGGAAATTTATTAACGTTATTCTTAAAGCCCTTTCTGACGTTGTGTAAAAAAATAAAAATATTCCGGCCCATACTTTTGAGTTTATTATTTTTTTTTTTAATACCCATTTTCGATCGGCCAAGGTGGCCAGACGCCTTAAAGTCTTTAAGAGGGGATATACATTCACAGCAATCAAAAAATTAATTTCTATTCTTTAAGGGATAACACCACTCTAAGAATTTTGAAAAATCGTTTTCATTTGTCTTCAATAATACTTTGGGGCCATAAAAACAATATGCAATTGGTATGCAGCGAATTTTTTTTAAGGTTGGATAAGTGTGTATACGTAAGGCAGGTTTGCAATCACAAGAGCCTCGCGGTTGATTATCAGCGTGCGGGCTCTGAGTGCAGACGACGCGGGTTCGATCCCCGGTAGCCAACGTCTTTTTTTAAATTAAACATATATGAATTAAATATCATAAATAATGCCTGGACAGGCAAGAATAGCTAAAGCGAAAGTAAGTTCACAATGTTTTAATATAAAATGAAGAAAAAAAATAGATTAAAAAAAGTCGATTAACCAGCGATCGTATCCGGACCGCAAGCATGGTCAATCCGTCACGCTGCCAACTCAGCCACGACGCTCATTGGGATAGAAAAACATTTATGACACACGCTTATTCATAATGTTTACTGTTGAAAAAAACGCCGTAACGACCGCGGCAAAGGCTCGAGATTTCTTTTTGAACATTCCACAGTCGTTTCGGCGTTTTATTTTTCAACGCGGTTCGTCGTTAATTTTTTTAACCCGCATTCTCGGCATAAACGGCCAACCGAGAGAAAACAATTTTCTCGATACATGTTTTTCTCTTTGAAATTCATTTAATGCATATTCCAATCCGCAGTACGGCCACACATATGTCGAGATCGATCGGACGGAAAACCTCGCTCCGTTCGCCTGTCGAGCGAGCGAGGGGCAGAGACTTTTCCCCCACCGAGCTACCCATTCGTGTGCACGCTGCTGCAATATCGACTGGAGCGGTGCTCACGACTCGCGCGGCTACGAGGGAATCTGCAACCTCGACAGAGGCGAGGCACACAAAATCATATTCCCGAATTCGCCACCGCGATTTAGCGCCATTTGCGAGGCACGCCGAAAAGGGGAGCGTTGTACATCTCCCTGCTAATCTCTGTCGTGATCGCCGTAAGCGTTCGTACTCCTTAGCTCTAGTCTTCTTGCTAGTCTCCATGGAACCGAACCATGGAGACTAGATACAGGATACAGGAGCTTAAACTCGGCTTCTCAAGTGATGCTCGAAATTGAAGGTAACAGGGATGGCGCTACAATCGCGCGAAGGGTTGCGGTGCTAGCTTCACTCGACAACAGACTGAATGCGGATTTGACGTCACATTGAATTTTTTTTTCGTAATTCTCATGTGGAAAATGCTCTAAGGCCCGGTTCCACATTTCTCGGTTAACCGGATTAACCCGGCTTTAGCCCGCTAAGCGTGGTTCTGAATGGTCCAGTCCACGGTCTTACATACAGGTCTTGCAACTGAATCAAATATTGGTGGTGGGGGCGGTCGTCTTACTGTCGGCTCGTTAATTTCGTTGACCGCCGCTCGCATCGCTTCAATCTAATCATAGCCGAAACAGCGGAAGACGCATGTGGCAACACAACCTCACTTAATCGGCTACTATAAAGTTTTACATAACCGTCATTAAAAATCGTGATATCGTGCGGATTTGTACATAATAATGACGACTAATTCGTGTGCTGTTCCAACGTGTGATACTGGACGTCAGTTAGTAAAGGAAAAACGTTCGGTGTTTCGGGTTCCGTCGAATATCGAACGTCGTCAAAAATGGATCACTGCAACTCCAGAAATTTCTCAGCTCACGCCTTCGCAATTCGTGTGTGAGAAACATTTTCTCCAACGATACATTCTAAGAAAGTGGGTAAAACATGACTTAAACGGTCGAGTTATCGCAGAGGTAAGTTGATTTTATCTTTTTTTATTTATCACTTTATCAAGGCTGAAATGATTTCGTGATTTTATGTACCGTGTTGTTAAGAATGTCATAATGACGTTGAATTCAATTCAAGGTACCTTATTCCCGTCCTCGACTCGATCCAATGGCAGTGCCTTCTGAATTTGAAGATTTAAATCAAGTGAACTCCACTATGGTTGCCGAGTCTTCCATCGAAGAACATGTGAAAACCGAACACTGTTATTTTTCTACAAGCGAGCCTTCAACTATCGAAGTAGAAAATGCACCAAAAGATGCGGCTTTTGTTACTTCGACATTGGAATCGAAGGAGGTTCCAATGTATACATCTGCGGTTCATGAAGTATTCAACAATGATTCATCGATGGATTGTTCTTTTACCTCGACGGAGTTATTGAGCATGGATTATTCACCAGACGCTTCCAATGACCGTATTGAGACATCTTCGACACAAGGTATATATATTTTATTCACTAAAGCTCCATATTATTTAGAATGTTAAGTTATTGATGTTTTGATGGTACAAAATTCAACGGCACAAAACTGGAAAGAATGCGTAGACATTGGTCGAATAGCAGAAAAACTTTATTGTCATTTATTGTACCACTTTTTACAAAATCTGATTAAGGAATCAAGGATATTGAAAGAGCATTTAAATTGAGCATTTATTTTGGGGAATATGACAAGTTATTAAAGTGTAGAATAAAGAATATTTTTTTTCTACTTATTTTATCATTATTATTAAATGGCAGACATAATTTTATGGGAAAGTCATTAAAAATAGTCGACGGCACAGAATACTGATGGACAATTTAGTGCACAATATTCTCCCTCAGTCGTGCTATATTTTAACCTGTGAAAAAATCAATTGCATTATCCATCTTATAAGAATTTCATTGACACATTTCATATATATTCACCCTAATAATATTTCAAGAAAATTCCTTGCCACAATGACAAGAATTTCACATATTTTTTCTCTTCCTATCCTTCATTTGGCTCTATTCTTTTATGATGAACTCTGGGACAAAAATTAAACACGAGATATAATAAATATGTAATATTAAAAATGTAAAAACTTATATTTTGCTCTCTTCGTCGTTCGCTATTTTTTTCTCTTTTTTTTTTCTAGATGCATATTTGTGCGGTGACTTTGGAACAAAAAATTGGACAATGAATCACTATAAATATTTAATAATTTATTGACTATATGACTATATGATTCTCCAACCATGACATTTCATGAAATCATCAAACAAAAAATGTATAAAATGAACGTGCACCTGCAATAATATAATTGACGTTTTCAATACATTCAAATTCTTTAAAATATTTATATGTATAAAAATTCGATTCAATTGCTCAGATCTTGAAGCCAACGAGATGTTGCCGTCGGAAGCTCCCATCATTGAGTCGAATGAATCGATGCAAGAGCCATGTCGCTTCCACCTTTCAGAAGCTGCCTTTAGCTGTAAGTATCTTCGGTTATCTGAACAGTAAAATGAATAAATGTATGAAATATCAATTAAGTTTGAATATTGAGTGCACTGCAATATGTTTTATGAAAATAATTTTAGAACCCTGATGGAAATCCGCTTATTGGAATTCGTCAGATTTTAACAAAAAATGTCAGATTTGATAATATTCCGTCAACTTTCAATGAGAAATAATGTCAGAATATATCATTTATACGACAGAATCTGTCATATTATTTCGAGATTTGACATTTTCTGTGAGAAGTTCATGATTTCTGACCGGAAATTGGAACATGCTTTACAGAATCTGTCATATTTTATCAGAAAAGTAATGTTATAATTCAGTAATTTCTGCCAGAATCTTACATAATATGTCTTATAATGTCGTAAAAGTTTTCAATTTTACGTGAGATTTTCTTCATTTAATGTCATTTTTTGATGGAATAAAATGGAATTCTTTCTACATTCATGAAATATTATGACCGAATCTGTCGAATTATATCATTCTTTATTATTTTTTGTGAGATTTTCGTCATTAAATGGAATTTTTTTATGGAATATAATGGAATTCTTCAACATTTATAAAATACTATGACCGAATATGTCAAATTATAACATTCTTTCTTATTTTTTGTGAGATTTTCGTCATTAAATGTCATTATTTAATGGAATGAAATGGAATTCTTTAATATTCATGAAATATTATGACCGAATCTGTCAAATTATATCATTCTTTTTTATTTTTTGTCATATAATGACCGAACTTGTTAACTTTTGACATTTTGCATTATAAATATATGATATATTCTGATGAATTTTGACATTTAATTATCGATTCTGATAATAAATTGTCAGAATTCGTCAATATTTGATGGAATTTACATATAATTTTCTAAATTTTAATGGAAATGCTGAAAGAAAGAAATTTGGGACTTTATATTCAATAATACTTTTATTTGGTGACACATATTTGGCAACTGTTGAGATCTTAAAAAATATTCAACATACAGAGACGCACATAAAATACATAGATAAAAATATAATTAGTACGGTTGAATATTGTTTCTGTCAGAATTCACGAAAAATGTAACAACAAATTATGATAAAAATTATCGTTATCTTGCATTTTTTGTCATTTTTTTCCATGCAACAATATGTCAAAAAATGGAAAACTGATTTATCATTTTTTGTTAAAAGATGACATTTTCCGACATAAAGATGGCAAAAAGTATCAAATTCTGTATTTTAATGACAACTGAAATCTGTCAGAATTCAACAAAAATGTGACAACAAATTGTGATAAAAATTATCGTTTTCTATCATTTTTTGACATTTTCTATCATTTTTTTCGATGCAACAATATGTCAAAAAATGGAAAACTGATTTATCATTTTTTGTTAAAAGATGACATTTTCCGACATAAAGATGACAGAAAGTATCAAATTCTGTAATTTAATGACAACTGAAATCTGTCAGAATTCAACAAAAATGTGACAACAAATTATGATAAAAATTATCGTTTTCTATCATTTTTTGTCATTTTCTGCCATTCTTTTCGATGCAACAATATGTCAAAAAATGGAAAATTAATTTTATCATTTTTTGTTAAAAGATGACATTTTCTGACAATAAGATGACAGAAAGTATCGAATTCTGTGATTTTATGACATTCCGTAAAGTTAACATAATACGTGAGGTTCTGTCCGATTTTCATTGATCATTTCCGACAGAATCTATCAAAATATGTACGATTCCATCAAATTATGTTAGAATCTATTCATTTTCACAGTTTCTGACATTTTTTAACAGATTTCAACATTATTTGTCGAATTCCAATAAGCGAATTTCCATCAGGGAAGGCGTTGAATTTGAAATATTTTCTAGAATTACCATTTATTTCTGGTTGTATAGGCACCACCGAAGGAACAAAGCAATCGATCTCGATACCGAAGCCGTGGACTTGCGGAGAATTGAACGCAGACGGCGGGAGTTTTCTCTTCTCATACGCTGTGAGCAAAGTGGAGAACGGTCATAATCTACTGCTCACGCAACGATTTGTCAAGCTTACGGCCACCAAAGAGCTTTTTTATTATGTGTATGGGCGTATCGTTAATGCACATGGGTGTAATCTTCCCCAAGTCCTAGATGATCTTGGTGCACTACCGCACGCTTTGGAGAGGTTTAAAAATATGAGCCTATGCAATGGTCTTGGTCCCATCAACGATCATCATTTGCCGCCAAATAGTGCTTTTAAAGATGCCGTCGATATGTGGCGAAATAATAACTGCACACTGATCTCAAAATCGAAAAGATGTATTAACTGCATTAAATGTAGAGACGCAACGCTAAAGCGAGACGCAAGATCAAAAACGGAAACGTCGTTGAAGCCTGTTTCTCGTTCTTCCAACCCTATCGATCAAAGGAAATTGATCGCACTACGCAAAAAATGCCCGTATAAAGCGATTGAACAACAGAAGTCAAAAACGTCTCCGCTTATTACAGAAATGCTTACAAGTTAAAGCAAACGAAATAACTTCGATTTGTAGCAAAACATTAGCCGACAGATGTATGGAATTGGAAATCCCAGAGGCTCAACAAACCGCAATTAAAGAAATAATTGCCGCTGCAGGAAAGAAAGACATCAAGAGTCGGCGGTACGGGGAACAATGGATCATGCTGTGTCTACTTATGAACATAAAATCGCCGAGTTTCTATGAATTCCTTCGGAAGAATAATATTCTTCCACTTCCTTGTTCTCGGACGATCCGCCATTATTTTTCATTGATTGACATGAAATGCGGCTTCGACAAAAAGTTCGCTAAATTGCTCAAAAAACATCTCGCGAAAAAAACGCCTTTGCAGCGACACGGAGTAATTTTGATGGATGAAATTAACTTAAGAAAATCCGTGACCGTGTGTTCAAGAAACTTGACTTACGTTGGGTTGACTGACTTTGGGGACGACGGCCCGCAATCCACTGACATCGAAGATCAAGCAACACACGGGCTCGTCATCATGTTCCAGCCTCTCGCAGATTCTTATACACAGCCAATCGCAGTATTTGCGTCTAAAAATCCTGTCAAGGGTGATGAACTTGCGAAGCTGCTTATAAAAGCTATTGCATATTTGGAAGAAGCCGGAGCGAAAATTCACGGAGTCATCGCTGACGGCGCAGCCACAAACGTCAACGTTCACGCACCCTATTCATGAGGACCGGAAAGTCTTCGTCTTTTCTGATATGCCGCACGTTATGAAAAATATTCGGAACAGACTTTACAATAAAAAAAACTGAGGGTAAGGTTACAAAAAATTGAAATTATATTGAATTGAGGACATTTGATGACTCCACGTTAAAGGATTTCGAAAGGCTCGCCTAAATTATATGATCCTAACTACACGTTTGGGAACCAATAAGTCGTCTACAAGTCACACTAATGTCACATATTGCTATAAAAATGGTTATATTTTTGATTTTGTAGATAAATCCGTCGAACGATCACATACGCTGGGACTACATTAGTACTTTATTCAACCTTGATACTCAACATGCTGGCAATGCGAGAATTTGTCCAAAGTTAACGCAACGGCACATTGTGTTGGACAACACTTTGAAAATGCGCGTTCGACTTGCAACACAAGTACATTTCTTTCACAGTCATTATGTAATTTCGTATAAATTTATTGTCCAATTCGGAAATAATGTTTCTTTCTTGTATTCAACTGTTATAGGTGTTCAGTAATTCGGTTGCACAAGGGCTACGTTTCTACTTTTCTCACAACTCCGAAGGTCCACTCAAAGGATGCGAAGAAACAATCAAATTCTGCAAACGCATGAACGACATGTTCGATGCGTTAAACCGTAAAACTCCCAACCAAGGACTCACCCCTGGGAATAACGATTTCAAGGTATACATTATGTCTTTATTTAATAGATGTCACCGCCATTGGCTAAGTTCGTCTTCATTTCTAATTACCCGCACTTTACTTTCAGATTTTGCAAGATTTCCTCCGTTGGCTGAACGAATGGGAAATGGCTGTACGAAGAGGCGAGATATCTCTTGAAGAGTATTTAACAACCGAAACATCGAGGGGCTTGCGGATGTCTCTCACATCAACGATGGATATGTGCTGCTACCTCGTCGAGAAATTCGATTTCCAATAACTTCTCACAGGAAAAGTTAACCAAGATAACTTGGAGGTAAATTTCTTTTGAAATCACTTTTTTAAGGAATTGCCTGCGATTAATAAACTAACATATCTGCAATATTTGCAGCAATTTTTCGGTACCATTCGCCAAGCCGCTGGTTGCAGCGATCACCCGAATGCCCCAACATTCTTACAATTATATAAGCTGTTATGCGTATATAGTATTTTAAAACCTCCAAAGTTTGGAAACTGCACGGTCTCGGAAAAGCATTCGCCTCAGCTTTTAGTATCGTTGCAAGCCCTGAGGGAAGTCTATAGCGAAAAGTCCGAGGCAAAGAGTTTACAGTATCGGCGAGAAATTCAAGCAAAGTTGGACAAAATTTTGGAGCACGACGATTGGGAGGCAGACGACGTGATCGAATATAATCCCAACCATGATTATTCCTTGTCCCCTATTCTCGACTGCATTATTTACTACGTGACAGGTTTTTTATTTTAAGATTTAATCCGTAAAAAGGCTATTAACCCTCTGTAGGTATCTGTAGTATACTAACTTTGCTTCTCGTATCGCTTTGATATGAACCGAAATTGCATGCATTATTTCTACTTGTAGATATTGTTAAACAGCCGTTGGTCTCGTTGGGATGCTACTTTATCTTTTGATGTGCTTTTTTAAACATATTTCTATGAATTCTACAGGTTACCTGTGCAAGCAGGTGTTGAAAATGTACAAGAACTGCATGATATGCCAGAAAGCGATTAGATCTGATTCTTCGACAACGTCTTCAGTGTCGCAATTGGTCGACCTGAAATCGAGAGGGGGATTGATCCATGCTAATTGGCATTTTTTCCATTTAATTTCTCACGTAGAGGCTTGTTTCGCTAAAAATGCGTCACGGGCCGATGTTTTCGACTGTACTCTTGACGAAGTTTTCACCTCATATAAGTTTACATTTCCTTGCTCCTCACACGCCTCGGATATATTATCGTATTCGATTGTTTATTACATTCGACTACGAATTAGACAAAATGCTCACCAAGAAAATTTGAAACTTAGGAAAACATTCGTTGTAAAAAAAACTGTCCAAGTTGACGAATCAATAAAAAGAGTAACCGGTTGGCAATATAACTAAGTATGAATAAATAATAAAAAGAAAAAAGTTATTGATCTAAACAGTGTACATTTTGCCTTTCTCTTCCCTTTTTCAGCATTGACTATTCGAAAAAAGAAAAAAAAAACTGTCTTAGTTGGACCGTCGAAATGCCATACTTACAGCCTTCAAAAGTGGAATCATCGAAAGAGGTACGTTATAGAAAAATGTCTATAATATTCAGATAACTGACAAAAGTTTACAAATAATTTGAAAATGATACCAAATCACATTAATAATAATTAAATGAGACGATTATGAGAAATAACAAAAGTATTAGCCACTGTGAAATTTTATTTGATAATTGATAAAAATTGTTCACATACTATTTCATTTTCTAGTAAAAAAAATGCATTCACGCCTGCAATTACTTTACAAAAATTAATTGAATATAAATGCTGAAAATAATTTGACTAAACAAAATTGATTCCCCGCTTCTCCCCATACTCGGGAATAAAAAATTGATGGTGTCCGCAAATATATTTTTCAAAAATTAATTAAAATTATGACAATAATTTGATTTATTAATTAATAACATATTTATCCTTAAAAAAATGCATACCCACGATAAAGAAAATAAACTTTTGAACGTGGGTTTTGAGCGTACTACCTTCACCACTCGAATCCAGCGTTGACCAATTCAGCTAAATGTACCTCTTGGCATATAAGGAAAACAAAGAATGATATATACTTATCAGGGCTGCTTGAGTCGATGATGTTTTAGGATCAAGAAAACTGCAGTTCAATTTAAAAAAAAATATTCTTCAACAATATAATCCTATACAGTGCAACATACGTAAAGCGTATATTTATTTTCGCTTTTCAGTATTTTTTTGTTGGAAATGTTCCTACATTTACATGTCTATTTACTTGTCTAGCCGCTATGACAAGTTCGCAGCGCCGCCCTTGTGGCTATAAGCCAAAGCTTATTGCCGACATTAAGCGTACCACCCCCACCACGTTCGTTGCAAGACCTGTATGTAAGACCGTGGTCCAGTCGCCCTTAAACTTCGGTTAACTCGGTTAACCGAGAGTTGTGGAACCGGGCCTAATAGTAGTATAATAATACTTTTACATGACAATGTTTGTGTGCGTGTGTGCTCGTATTGTGTTTTCACTTAAGTTTCAAATATATAAGTTGTAGAAAACAACCCTATGTGATTTTTGTATCCTAGAGCCTTTGAAACTTGGGACAAAAATTAGATTTGCAAAAATATTTACGGACTTAATTTTTTATTTGAAAACTTTTCGGTTCATGTGTGAAAGTAGTATTTTAGTACGTTAGGCCCACTATTATACTCCGCAAAGAAAACAATCACGGGAGTACGCTTAATAATTTAATTTAGTTTACGAACTGTCGTATAAAAGTAGTATCTTATAAAAAAATCACAAAAACCAAAATAACTTTTAAACCACTGAAAATCGCATAACATACATGGGGGTTCAATTGATAGGTATTGAGGTTCTCCATCCTTATGCGTCGTTTGATCCACCCCTCGCGTTACACTCTGTATATTGCTAGGCTCGTCCATCTCACTACTATGTTATAGCATAGTAGTGAGAAGGGGCCGTACGCTATGCTAGCATACTAATTAATGAGATATCAACCATGGTGGGATAAACGCGAAAGGTAAAGAACTTTAAAAACTTGTAGAAACGTGTGAAGGAATATTGGCAATTATAATAAATGATGATTGAACTTTTAAAAGTTAACAATACTTATTTATTAAGAATATAATAACCATCGAGTTATTGGCCGCTCTCAATTTAGCAAACTTTTCGCACTTCTCGTTCGGTCTAGTAACGTGTCAAACTCGCGTTCAGCTGTGTCGAGTGAAGCTAGCACCGCAATCCTTCGCGTGATCGCAGCGCCATCCCTGTTGCCTTCATTTTTGGGCGCGCTTTTTTTATGGTTTCCCCTTTGGAGTTTAGGCTCCTGTACATGGAGCCTAGATACCAGGAGGTTCAGCGAGGCCTTTCAACTCGTCCCCAAAACGAGAACGAGAAAGGATGGCGCTGGGGTGCTCCGCAACCTATATGTATATAGATATACGCTAAACAGGTGTGATCTAAGACAGATCACAGATGATGTACCTAACCCTCATTAGTGTTAAGGGATAACACCACTCTAGGACTTTGGAAAGACGTTTTCTTTCCTAAAAATACTTTGGTGTCATAAAAACAATATGCAATTGGTCCTGTAGCAAATTTTTTTATTTAAAGGTTCAATTATCGATTTGGCCGCAGCGCCTTGGACCGCGCGCTGAGTTGCTCGTACAACTTTAAACGCGTTTTTCTCGAAACCACTTTTTTCGATCTCGGAAGACGGATCACTCGACCACCTTTGCATGCATCGATTTTGATAGCACTTTTTTCGATCTCGGAAGACGGATTACTCTACCACCTTTGCATGCATCGATTTCGAGGTTGAAATTTTGATGGCAGCTTCACAATTATATTCTTTATGGGAGTACGTACCCGTTTTTTTTAATTAAATGTAAACTTCTTTTTATAAACAATTTACTGCTTTTTTGGCAAAAAATCGATTTATTTCCTTCAAAATGTGCTGTTTTTGCAAATCTGAAAGCAAATTTCTAGGTAGTCTCATAGCTAGAAATATATAAATTATCATTTTTGTTGGTTTTTATTTCAGGTCTTATATTTTACGAGAAAACCGTTCTCCCGTGAAGCTATATGTTAAAAAAATACATTTTTCTAGATGGGCTGTATCGCCGCCATTTTGAGTTTGAGATCGTTTCTCGCTTATGCGTTTTTTTTCCGAACCGTCATGAGGAAATTATGAATCGGCGGATATTTCGACGTTTGATGTCACGATCGGTCTGTCGTGAGGTTAGAAACTCATCCGATCACTTTCACCTCGTTGACCAATATATTACTATATATGTCGGTCGCGCTGCACCCCAGCGCCATCACTTCGGGACATTTTCGGGGACGCTTTTTTCAGCGCCTTTGCCAGAGATTAGTAGGGAGATGTACAACGCTCCCCTTTTCGGCGTGCCTCGCAAATGGCGCTAAATCGCGGCGGCGAGTTCGGGAATATGATTTTGTGTGCCTCGCCTCTGTCGAGGTTGCAGATTGCCTTGTAGCCGCGCGAGTCGTGAGCACCGCTCCAGTCGATATCGCAGCAGCGTGCACACGAATGGGTAGCTCGGTGGGGGAAAAGTCTCTGCCCCTCACTCAGTGCAGCCAGATCGCGCGTAAAAGTTACCCCCTCTCTAGTCTCTTGCGCGCCCATCACACAATCATAGTAGCGCATGTCCGTGAGCGAGCGACGCACGGACGCTTCGGGAAGAGCCGAGCGCCGGCGAAGTTTCCCGATCGCGCCTTCGGCAGCTACACCAACACATGGACGCTGAGCACGTTCGTGTGCGGCCAAGCCGAACCGAAGGATTCGAAGGAAAAAGCAATCTGAGCACGACTCGCGCGTGACGTCACCCGACGGCACGAGCGAGGCTTTTAGATGATTTCAATGCTTATTTAGCCCTTGATTCTCTGCGTTATTGATGCATAAAAAAATGTATCGCACACTCTCAAGGATTATTTTTTTCAGTTTATACGTTAATTTAAATATAATAATAAATCTAAATTACAACTTATGTATCTTCTAAAATATTGTTTACGCTTTACTCACACCCGTCCTTATGCCAAATAAATTATAATTCATAAAAGTAAGCTGAAATATATTTATATTCGTATTATTATATTAATTCTCATAGCTCTCATATGAAAACTCTCATATGAAACTCTTATATGAAAAAATCCAAAAAACCTCAAAACCTTAGATTTCAACTAACCAAGAACATACATCTTCACATTTTCAATCATGACGAATTTTTAAGAACAATATCATCACAAACACATCTGAACCAAAACAATATACATCACCTAAATTATCAAAACATAAATCAAACAACACAAAATCACAACATCTTATACTCAACCCTTACTAATAGACAACAGGACACAAATAATAATCTTTCCACTGATCCTCTGAATAATATAAATTTGACAATCACATTAAATAAAACGAAAGAATGGCTTATAAACTCTCCAACATTGATATTCCGCTACACATGTCCACATTCTTGTCTCTAGGTGAAAAGTTTTGTTTTCCTTACCTCAAACTCTCAAACATAAAAACTCATATCCACAAATCAATCTCCGAACTCGAGTCCAAATTAGACTTTTTACTGGACAAACCTAGACAAATCGAAATTAGAACCAGATTCACTAAAATCTTAAACAAAATAAATATTCCAACATCATTTTCCAACACTAATCAAATTATAAAACACACGTCCTCATTCTTAAAAAACAACCCTCAACTTTTAGTTACACGAGCTGACAAAGGAAATTCAACAGTCATTCTTAACAAATCAGATTACATTACAAAAACTCATAATTTACTCGCAGATTTCTCAACTTACAAATTAACAAGTAGAAATCCCATCAACACCCTACAAAAAGGCATTAACAATATTCTCTCCAGATGAAAAACCCTAAAAATTATTGATGAAACAAAATACGAATACTTAAAAGCTAAAAATTGCAACCTATTTCGTCTCTATTGGCTGCCAAAAGTTCATAAAAATAATTATTCACTTCGTCCAATAGTATCATCAATAAATAGTCCAACGCATAAACTAGCTGAATTTATACAATCTAAATTTTCTAAATTAATCAGTACGACTAATTCACACGTCAAAGATAGTTTCCACCTAAAACATTCGCTTTCTAACATCTCAATTCCACTCAACTACAAATTAGTCTCGTTTGATGCTGTTTCTCTCTATACCAATATCCCATTACAACTTGTTATTCAAAGCCTTCAAAAAAGATCAAATCTATTTTCGAAAACATTTCCGTTAAACGAAATAATTAAAGTCATAGATTACATCATGTTCTCAACTTTCTTTACATTTCAAAATAAAATTTACCAACACATCTCAGGGTTACCAATGGGCTCACCTCTGGCTCCAGTACTATCTAACATCGTCATGATCGATGATGAAACAAATTGTCTGGAAAAATTTACATTTTCGTTACCACTATATAAAAGATATATTGATGATATTATTATTCATCTACCAACAGACAAAATTGAATCCACCAAAAAGATTTTTAACTCATATAACTCAAAATTACAATTTACATCAGAAAATGAAGTAGATAAAAAATCCCGTTTCTTGATATACTTTTAATCCATAAACAAAATTCAATTATCACAAATTGGTATAGGAAACCAACCTGGTCAGGCAGATTCATAAATTTCTTTTCACACCACCCACTTTCCCAAAAAAGGCCATAATTTACATGCTAGTTGACAGAGCAATAAAATTATCTCATCCTCCATTTCACAAAGAAATCCTCAAACTTATTACTAACAAGATGACACAAAATTGCTATCCGATCTCTTTCACAGAAAAAATAATAAAACATCGGCTTTCCACAATCAACAATCAAAAAAAGAATAACACCAATTTTGATTCTTCCAGACTAATAAATATTCCTTACACAAAAAAAACATTCATCATCAACTAATTCGTCTTTTCCAACAATACAACATAACATTAGTCACAAACAATAAACACAACATTTCATCGATTACTGGCTCCGTCAAAGACAAAATGAATAAGAACCAAAAATCCAACATAGTTTACAAAATCGATTGTAAGGATTGCAATGTCACATACATCGGCCAAACCAAAAGATACCTTGAAACCAGAATAAAAGAACATAAAAATAGCCTAAAACATACTACCACAATACACAGCCTTAGCACAACATGCAATAGAACAAAAACATGCCTTTCAATTCGACAATGTAAAAATTTTGAACAATGAAAATTGGCTCAAAAAAGACTAATCCTAGAAATGATCCAAAGTAAGGCACACTCCAACGTCATACATTTTAGAACTGACATAAAAAAACTAAGCTCGATCTATAACTCTATTATATAACTATTAAAATATTTTACAATACTTTACTTGACATAACAATTTAAAAATTATTGACAATATAACTTAATTTTAAATACTCTTAATATGACGCACCAATTTTATTTCTCTTGATACGTCACTGCCTAAAGGATCTTTCTCGCCCGATTCGCAAAATAGAGACTCTAATAAGCTTCATGAAATTAAGACACCACTCAGTTTCTCTCGAACTCTCCCTGATCACACAACTCAATATGTAACTGAGTAATGTAAATTTCGAGTTTTTGTTTATTTTGGAAGAAAATTTAAAAAATCTTAAACTCAATAGGTAATCATCACAGTCATTTGATACTTTATTAAAATTTCTTTTAAATCAATCACGTACATTAAATTTTCACAAATAAAACACAAAACTTTCTTATAATTATTAATTTCTTACAAATGATAAAAATCGCTAAAAAACGATAAATTCTTCCATCTGTTGAGTATACTCCAGCACAACAGTACTTACTTCCATAAATACTGTCTTTTGAAATAACCTTCCAAATATCAGCAAAAGCTAGAAACATCAACAACATCGAGGTTAGTCGTTTCTCATATTTCATTTCTTTATAACTCCATAGTATAATAAACCACACACTCACACATCACTCATTTCAAACACCGATGAATAAGACGAATTAACGCAATACAAGAACTTATGCATATCAAATCAATATAGTTATAACCAAAACAGAATTAACATATCAGTTATACAAAACGACACAACAATTTTATAACACAATCATAACATAAAACATTCGTGTATTTAATTCCTTCAAACTTGATTTGGAAAATTTGTGTATAAAAATTTAGAGAGAAAAATATAATTTCTGTAGAGGACTCGAACCAAAGGGTCGAAACGTAAGAAAGCATAATTTATTTCCATCGCTGACCTTGGAAAACCTCTATTGGTCGGATTGAAGCCGAATCTTCATCATCCATCCGGCCGCGAATCGTCAGTATCAGAAAGTGCACATATTCTACAAGCGATGAGATGGTCTCGTTGGTAGCGTTCCTGGCTTCGGTCCGCAGGGGCGCGGGATCGTTCCCCACGCTCAGTACTTTTTTTTTAAATTTATTATTACTATTAATTCTTATTTGCTTAGTTATCATTATTATTTTTATTAGTTATCTTATAGTGTAGAAAAATGTATCGCGCACTCCGATCGCTTATTTTATTAGATTGTACGTTAATTTAAATGTAATAATAAAACTAAATTACAACTTATTTATCTTCTAAAAAATTGTTTACGCTTTACTGACACCCGTCCCTATGCCAAATAAATTGTAATTCATAAAAGTAAGGGGAAATATATCTATATTCGTATTATTATATTCATTCTCAAACTTTCATCAACCGATGAAGCATTATTCCCAAAAACAAGTCAACCATCCGGCCGCGAATCGTACGTGCCAGAAAGGGGCATTTTTGTATGTTTTTACATTTACAGGTAATTTGCATTGTAATGGGGTGAATTGTTTATTTGTGAACACTCATCATTGACAGAACAAAAAAAAATTTAATCGTAAAACATCATGAGCAGTTTTCCTATTTTCAGAATAATGTTCTTTCAATGAGCGTGTTTCACGTATAAACAATTCGCCCCATACAAAAAGAAAATAATAATTAAAAAAAAACAGATAAGCACTGAGCGCGGGGAACGATCCCGCGCCCCTAAGCTAGGAACGCTACCAACGGGACCATCTTTAATGTACGTGATTTGTGATTTGAAATGTGAAATTTGTGAAAATTTAATGTACGTGATTGATTTAAAAGAAATTTTAATAAAGTATCGAATGACTGTGATGATTACCTATTGAGTTTAAGATTTGAAAAATTTTCTTCCACAATAAACAAAAACTCGAAATTTACATTACTCAGTTACATATTGGGTTGTGTGATCACGGAGAGTTCGAGAGAAACTGAGTGGTGTCTTAATTTCATGAAGCTTATTAGAGTCTTTATTTTGCGAATCGGGCGAGAAAGATCCTTTAGGCAGTGACATATCAAGAGAAATAAAATTGGTGCGTCATATTAAGAGTATTTAAAATTAAGTTATAGTGTCAATAATTTTAAAATTGTTATGTCAAGTAAAGTATTGTAAAATATTTTAATAGTTATATAATAGAGTTATAGATCGAGCTTAGTTTTTGTATGTCAGTTCTAAAATTTATGACGTTGGAGTGTGCCTTACTTTGGATCATTTCTAGGATTAGTCTTTTTTGAGCCAATTTTCATTGTTCAAAATTTTTACATTGTCGAATTGAAAGGCATGTTTTTGTTCTATTGCATGTTGTGCTAAGTCTGTGTGTATTGTGGTAGTATGTTTTAGGCTATTTTTATGTTCTTTTATTCTGGTTTCAAGGTATCTTTTGGTTTGGCCGATGTATGTGACATTGCAATCCTTACAATCGATTTTGTAAACTATGTTGGATTTTTGGTTCTTATTCATTTTGTCTTTGGTGGAGCCAGTAATCGATGAAATTTTGTGTTTATTGTTTGTGACTAATGTTATGTTGTATTGTTGGAAAAGACGAATTAGTTGATGATGAATGTTTTTTTTGTGTAAGGAATATTTATTAGTCTGGAAGAATCAAAATTGTTGTTATTCTTTTTTTGATTGTTGATTGTGGAAAGCCGACGTTTTATTATTTTTTCTGTGAAAGAGATCGGATAGCAATTTTGTGTCATCTTGTTAGTAATAAGTTTGAGGATTTCTTTGTGAAATGGAGGATGAGATAATTTTATTGCTCTGTCAACTAGCATGTAAATTATGGCCTTTTTTGGGAAAGTGGGTGGTGTGAAAAGAAATTTATGAATCTGCCTGACCAGGTTGGTTTCCTATACCAATTTGTGATAATTGAATTTTGTTTATGGATTAAAAGTATATCAAGAAACGGTTTTTTTATCTACTTCATTTTTTTATGTAAATTGTAATTTTGAGTTATATGAGTTAAAAATCTTTTTGGTGGATTCAATTTTGTCTGTTGGTAGATGAATAATAATATCATCAATATATCTTTTATATAGTGGTAACGAAAATGTAAATTTTTCCAGACAATTTGTTTCATCATCGATCATGACGATGTTAGATAGTATTGGAGCCAGAGGTGAGCCCATTGGTAACCCTGAGATGTGTTGGTAAATTTTATTTTGAAATGTAAAGAAAGTTGAGAACATGATGTATTCTATAGCTTTAATTATTTCGTTTAAAGGAAATGTTTTTGAAAATAGATTTGATCTTTTTTTGAAGGCTTTGAATAACAAGTTGTAATGGGATGTTGGTATAGAGAGAAACAGCATCAAACGAGACCAATTTGTAGTTGAGTGGAATTGAGATGTTAGAAAGCGAATGTTTTAGGTGGAAACTATCTTTGACGTGTGAATTAGTCGTACTGATTAATTTAGAAAGTTTAGATTGTATAAATTCAGCTAGTCTATGCGTTGGACTATTTATTGATGATACTATTGGACAAAGTGAATAATTATTTTTATGAATTTTTGGCAGCCAATAGAGACGAAATAGGTTGCAATTTTCAGCTTTTAAGTATTCGTATTTTGTTTCATCAATAATTTTTAGGCTTTTCCATCTGGAGAGAATATTGTTGATGCCTTTTAGTAGAGTGTTGATGGGATTTCTATTTGTTAATTTGTAAGTTGAGGAATCTGCGAGTAAATTATGAGTTTTTGTAATGTAATCTGATTTGTTAAGAATGACTGTTGAATTTCCTTTGTCAGCTCGTGTAACTAAAAGTTGAGGGTTGTTTTTTCCAGAATGAGGACGTGTGTTTTATAATTTGATTAGTGTTGGAAAATTATGTTGGAATATTTATTTTGTTTAAGATTTTAGTGAATCTGGTTCTAATTTCGATTTGTCTAGGTTTGTCGAGTAAAAAATCTAATTTGGACTCGAGTTCGGAGATTGATTTGTGGATATGAGTTTTTATGTTTGAGAGTTTGAGGTAAGGAAAACAAAACTTTTCACCGAGAGACAAGAATGTGGAAATGTGTAGCGGAATATCAATGTTGGAGAGTTTATAAGCCATTCTTTCGTTTTATTTAATGTGATTGTCAAATTTATATTATTCAGAGGATCAGTGGAAAGATTATTATTTGTGTCCTGTTGTCTATTAGTAAGGGTTGAGTATAAGATGTTGTGATTTTGTGTTGTTTGATTTATGTTTTGATAATTTAGGTGATGTATATTGTTTTGGTTCAGATGTGTTTGTGATGATATTGTTCTTAAAAATTCGTCATGATTGAAAATGTGAAGATGTATGTTCTTGGTTAGTTGAAATCTAAGGTTTTGAGGTTTTTTGGATTTTTTCATATATGAGTTTCATATGAGAGTTTTCATATGAGAGCTATGAGAATTAATATAATAATACGAATATAAATATATTTCAGCTTACTTTTATGAATTATAATTTATTTGGCATAAGGACGGGTGTGAGTAAAGCGTAAACAATATTTTAGAAGATACATAAGTTGTAATTTAGATTTATTATTATATTTAAATTAACGTATAAACTGAAAAAAATAATCCTTGAGAGTGTGCGATACATTTTTTTATGCATCAATAACGCAGAGAATCAAGGGCTAAATAAGCATTGAAATCATCTAAAAGCCTCGCTCGTGCCGTCGGGTGACGTCACGCGCGAGTCGTGCTCAGATTGCTTTTTCCCTCGAATCCTTCGGTTCGGCTTGGCCGCACACGAACGTGCTCAGCGTCCATGTGTTGGTGTAGCTGCCGAAGGCGCGATCGGGAAACT
Source organism: Ophion obscuratus (assembly GCA_964007375.1). NCBI lineage: Eukaryota > Metazoa > Arthropoda > Insecta > Hymenoptera > Ichneumonidae > Ophion > Ophion obscuratus. The sequence continues at coordinate 9,421,587 of OZ023323.1, read as the reverse complement.
TCGCCGGCGCTCGGCTCTTCCCGAAGCGTCCGAGCGTCGCTCGCTCACGGACATGCGCTACTATGATTGTGTGATGGGCGCGCAAGAGACTAGAGAGGGGGTAACTTTTACGCGCGATCTGGCTGCACTGAGTGAGGGGCAGAGACTTTTCCCCCACCGAGCTACCCATTCGTGTGCACGCTGCTGCGATATCGACTGGAGCGGTGCTCACGACTCGCGCGGCTACAAGGCAATCTGCAACCTCGACAGAGGCGAGGCACACAAAATCATATTCCCGAACTCGCCGCCGCGATTTAGCGCCATTTGCGAGGCACGCCGAAAAGGGGAGCGTTGTACATCTCCCTACTAATCTCTGCCTTTGCATTGCCGCTGAACCTCCTGGTATCTAGGCTCCATGCTCCTGTATCTAGTCTCCATGGTTCCGTTCGGTCGATATATAAGACCGTGGTCTTACATAGAGGTTTTGAACCGACGGTAGTGGGAGAAGGTTCACTTACCGTCCAGTATTTGCGTCAATTTTCCGCTGCATGGTGCGCATATGAAAGGGGGTGTCGAACGCGAAGAAGACAGCAATATCATGTCTCTGTCTTGCATACAGCGCATGCACTTTAGAGTGTAATACCTCAGTATACGGGTTCTTTTTTCCTTTTTGTAAAACATATCCATTAGACGGAAAGTAACCGAAAAAACGATGTATTTACATGCTAAAATGAACAAATCAATACATACATGCTTAAAAATATAACTAAACCACATTAACCGCGTGCAAAACTCGCTCGACTATCATAATAATTATTGGCATTTTTTTCTTTGTATGGCGATGGTAGTTGAGCTGAATTGTTACGCTGCGCACTTGGAACCCGAAAGTTCTGGATTGTCACTGAATTAATATGTCAATAACAGTTATTTAGGCATATCCAATTTTTTTTATCCGTATAACAATTTCCAACTGTTATACGCACATACGCCTATACGACGAAACATTTAATGATCGGTTCAAGTTAGTTTCATGACACCCCCCGATCACAACGACACACGGTGGCGACGACAAGAAAAAAAAGCTTAGACACTAAGCGGCACACTCGCCGCCTATCAAATATGACTGTCTTTTCAAGACCTGTATGTAAGACCGTAGGAGAAACCAAAAGTGTATTTTCCATCGTGAATCCGCTAAAATAGCTGTAACCGAGAGATTTTCTGTGGGACAGAAACAATATAACGGTGCATGCGCGTTATAGCTTAACCCAAGAATCTAAATTTTCCACAAGTAATTTGAAAACTAATGATGTTCCTATGTAAATAGAAATACATAAACTCATAAACTGACGAGTATGAATCCGAAAAATCTATCCAGTAACTAATTAACAGGCTTCTGTAGCGTAGCCTGTTTTGCACTTTGTTATAATGCAGGGTTCCATCATCACATTTAATGTAACTGCACGAAAACGATTGTTTTTTATAGCACTCGACTGATCATGGGCGTAGACACGGTGGAGCAAGACGGGAGGTCACCCCGACTTATGTTGTCAAGTGAAAAATGTATGAAAATGAAATTACGTAACTTTAATATTGAACCCGGTGCGTTGGTCTAGCGTTTAGCATGCTGACCAGCGAATCGGGAGGTCAAAGGTTCGAACGTCGAGTCACTTTCGTCGTGAAATACTCGTCACTTCGACATTTCTCGGCGAAAGAAGACTAGTTCCGTGACTGGGAGGCAAACTTTGGACCGGCTGTATCGGTATAAATTTTCCGCAGTTTCCCTATGCCCATGGCAGATGTCATGGTGAATACGATACAGCGGGGAAAGTCGGCTGCGGCCGCACGGTGGAGGGGGTGTGGAATGGGGGTTTGAGAGGGTATAGGGAATAGGAAGTAGAACGAAGTTGAGGCGAATTGGAGCTCGGAAAAAGGGGAAGATCCTGTGTACGACTGGAACGAACTAATAATTTAAAAAAACTTGAATATTGACATTTCGAAATTAGTACAAGATTAATACCGAATAATATTAAAACGAGGAATAAGTAACTTTACTTTCGAGTATTTCAAATAAAACCATTTTAAGTCGGCTTTAAACTGTTCATCGGCTAGGTATATTTATTATTTTAAAAAAATATGTATGTACACCAATGCTCTTGCAGGGAAACACAGCGATGTGGTCCCATGAAAATGTTAGGCCAATCTGCCAAGTACGTAATCGATAGAACACAAGACGTATTGACATTTCAAAATTAGTACAAAGTCACTACACAATAGTATTGAAACTACAAGTAGGTAATTTACTTTCGAGCGTTGCAAATAAAACCATTTTAAACCAGCTTCAAGTTGTTCGTCGGCTATGTATTTTTTCATTATTTTTTGTTATATGTATGTATACACTCTCTAATAGACAATCGTGCTGTGAAAATTCACATATCAGCATTATAGCGGCAAGAGGGCAGCATACGGCGGCATGCCGTGACACCAATATGCTGTCTTTTGCTTCCGCATTAACCTGCAAATTTGCGCCACAGTGCGTGGTTTGTCGGAATAAATATGTGATGCCAAGACAACTAGTTTGCAGCAAATATACGCAACAATTACCTGCTGCAACAACGGTACTGATGCAGCAAGCTCCAGATTTGGAGTGATGTCATCTTTATATCGCGTTTCAGTCATAAATGCACCACGTAGTGATGCTCCGTTGCCGGTAAAAACGAGGCAAGTTATTGCGGCATTGAGACGGAAATATGGAATACGTTATTCCAGCAAGGTTAGGGCACATTAGCGGCACGCGGTGACGTTCCATTACCGACAAAAAAGGTACATGGTTATAACCATAGGCAGATTCGCTACGACAAATGTCGGGATCCTAAAATTAGTTATATAAGTTGAACCAGTTGGATGGTCGAGTGGTTAACGTGCTTGCCTTCTAAACCAGCACATCGTGAAGTTGCGGGTTCGAATGTCAGCCTCGTACTTTCGGAAAAAATAATTTCGAGCATGACGCGTAGCCCTCATTCATGCGCGGGCGTCGTATTGTTACAATAAAATTATTTATTTTTCCCTCTTTTTATTCCCACCTGCCCAGCTACCGTTAAGACGGAATGACACCTCAAATTTTCTGAATTTGAAAAAAAAAACGTAGATTGACTTATCATAAGGGAATCAACGTTGTTTTTCTTAAATTCAGAAAAATTTTCGGGGCAGACAGCTGTTCGTCTATCTATTTGACGTCGTTTGGCAAAGTTTTGACGGGATCTGAAGAGCCGTTTCAGAGATTTTTGGGTATCTATAATTGTTCTACCATGCCGACCGCGATGAGGTGTCATTCTGTCTTAATACAGAACCCCATTAGCCGGTCACAACACCGCAATAGCAGGTCTCGTTTATGCTGACGAAGGAGCGTTACGGCGTGCTCTAAATATGCCGGCAGCGAAATGTCACAGCATGCCGCCAATGTGCCCTCACCTTGCGGAATAGCGTATTCCAAATCTTCCGTCTCAATGGCGCGATAACGTGCCTCGTTTCTAATGGCAATGGAGCGTCACAGCGTACCTCCAATGTGCCCTCAACTTGCCGAAATAAAGCATTCCAATTTTTCTGTCGCAATGTTGCAATGACTCAGCAATGAACGTGCTCCGAATGTACCGCCAATATTCTGTATTTTCGCACTGCAATATTAATGCCAGCATTCACGCGAGGATGCGCAATGCTGTGCTGCTAAAACACAGCTTAATGCGGCGGCAAAGGATTCCATTTTTCCGTCACAACTTGCTCTCGCTTGGCGTGCTGTTGCCAATGTGTTGTCGCCAACTTTCTTACTGGGCTGATTATGCCGTGTCGGCTGGGCCGATTTGATTGGTTGTTTCTTTGCTGTACAGGAAAACACAGCGATGAGGTCCCATGAAAATGTTATGCAAATTTGCCAAGTATGTTTTCCAAAAATCTGAAAAACCTCGTAAACCTAACATGTTGCTCAACATCTGGGCCTCAATTCAGAATGACAACTGACAAGGGGAGATCGGCATTCGTCATCACCGATTTCACAGTATACATATGTAGTGCTTGACTAGAAATGGAAGTCACGCAAATAGGAGCTCTAGATGACCAAGCGTTTAGGACATACATTTTTGTCGCGGATCGGTCAATACATAAGCCTTTTATGTTAGTATATTTTTTCAAATAGTAGTTGGCGCAGCGGCAAGAATTCGGATTCGTAATTCGAGGGTCGCGGGTTTGAGTCCCTGTGCGGAAACGTTTTTTTTGTTCTGTGGCTCCTTTTTCATTTTTACTATACTAACGCAACAAATGAACCGACATAATGCATAATGTATTGTATTTATTTATATTTTTACAAAAGGCATAGGGCGTCATTATTTCAACAAGCGCATAATCGTGAGAAATTTGGGTTGGCGAATAACTTTCCAAGAAGGAATTGTAATTAAAGCGTACACGAGGACTTTGTGTATAAAATTAGACACTTTTATTATTATGCAGTTGATGAATTCCATGTGCTTGGGCTGATTCATCATAAAAACAGGGGAAGCAGTAATTGTGTCGGTACTTTGCACACGTTATAAACACCGCATTTTTGCAGTCACATGGTTGTTTTAAAGTATCCATAGAAAAACAAACTTGATTTACATTTTAGTATTAAGGCTTTCACGGCTCTTTATGTAATGAGAAGAGTATGTGGCTTCTGGATGGAGGCCGTGTTGAGGATCAGCGTTGTGCCGATGTTTCGCAAACGTTACAGTCTGCATCATCAGGGCTGAGAGCTCCGATACTGAAGCTCTCGTGTCTCAGGTATTCCTTATATAGTTGCAGTCATCATTCCAGATCGCTGCGCCAGTCAATCAGATGTTTTAATTGATCAGCTGGTCAATTAAAAAACCGGGAGGACTGTGCGCCAAATAGGATTGACGTGATATCCTCCATCTCTGTTTAGATTGTCCGGATGTTTTCGGATTTTGATTTACATTCATAAAACATTCTCTCTCTCATCGCACAGTTTGGCAGCGAACCATGCGTAACGCACCACGTTGCCGAATATTGGTGAGGATAGATGGTGATGTGCGATGGAATATCTTTTGATAGTCTTCTCGGGATGTGATTTCTTTTACGCTGTCTCGATGAGAGAAGATCGGTTTTGAATCTTTCTGATCCAGTTCTTTACCTGACGATCAAAATACCCATCGCAGGGTTGCGCTAATGGAGTACATTTGGGGGGAATCACTTTGATACTGCACGTTGGCAATTCTTCTTCATCTTGGAAAACCTCGTCGTATAATTGTAGATCTGTTCGTCGTCCCCACAAATCATTTAACAGAAGGAATTTGTTCTCCTGCGCGTAGGGCTTTATCACATCAGTTAAACATTTTTTGTACAAGGCCGTTGTGAGTTTACCAGATTTTGAAGAAGTAATGACAACATTTTTATATTTTGCCGCGTACTCATCCACCGATTTTTTAACCCCGTTCCAAAAAAGCCAGTACACTCTTGTATGCATACGTAGACTGTTTGCAATCGTTTTCCAGAAAGGCTTATAGCATATTGCGCTGTATACGAGTAGGTTACTTTGTTCATATCCTTTCGTTTCAAGAAAAATATTTTATACATACAAGAATACAAGAATGTAAATATTTTTTTATAAACGGCGTTAAAAGGATAGTTCGATTGACGTAGACGAATGAGAATTCTTCACTTATTGCCTGTTTAATCGGTGTTGATAACGAAATCCTTGTTGTAATTGGGAAGAAGAGCCAGACCCTGGACTAGAAAGTTGTCTGCCGCAGCATAGGTTTCCTCAATAGTGGCAGTCTCTCATTGCGATAAAAAATCGCAACTTTTCTCTGACGAATCTTATGCCTTGGTTCAAAGTTTTTGACCCACGTTTTCGAGGCTTTGAAATTCAAATTTAGAAATTGTTCTTCTCTAGAAAGATCTTCCGCGTGTCGACATTCTTGGGTGACTTTCCCTCTTTTGGGGATATTAACTTTTTTGGGGTGGCCTTATCTCGATTATTCGGTAATTTCCCTAAGAGAACCTCCTCGTGTTGGCGATCCCGGTCGACCTTCGCCTTCCCGGTAGAGATTTTAGGGGGTGCGTGTGTATGACGTAGAGGTGAGTCTTTCGTTGCGGTACCCGTGGTGGGTATTTCTTCGATTCCTGGTATAGTCGGTTTTTACGATCTTCCGGATATTAATAAGAGTGCGTCAGAAGTGCCTCCTTTTATAGTTCGGTCGGTGGTTGTGATTAGGTTTTCTATCGGCTAAGTGGCTCTTTCCTTTTCAACCCGTCCAAGAGGTGATCTGGCTGGTTCGATCTGAACGGTACCCTTGAATTTTTATGACGAAGCGCGCCTTTTCGTCGAAAATAACTCTCATGAAGATTATTCGGATGTTTATTGTAAGTATGATCTGGACGCCAATCTCGGATATAATTTCGTTCTTCGGTTAATTTAACTGATTTCCTTTTACGAGGTGCCGTGGGCTTTTATGAAAAAGCGTGCCTTTTCGGTGCTGCCCGTTTTTATATAGAATATTCGGATGCCTCCTGTAAACTTGGCCTCATGCTATAGGCGACAGTGTTTCGCGGGGTGGTTTGGTCAATCGATGGGATGACTAAAGTTCATTTCGTAGTAGCCTGATGGTCCCGGGAAAAATTGTCGTGGGGTTGCGGTGAGATGTAACACGTGTAGACATTGAGCCGGTGATAAAATAAAAAGAATTACCAGCAGCCTGGTAATTCTTGGAGTCTTCTAGGTTGCGGGCTTTTGTCACCGCGAAAGGGGTTTCGTTTCCCTTCCCGATATTCTTCATATCATCCGGATTTCGTATCGTAATAAATTTCCACTTTGGATGTGGTTTTGCAAGATCAACCGCCATTATTTTGTAATCGTGTAGATCGAAATCTGATCTTTAATTTTTTTTCATCTGGTTCGTAGTCATCGTTTGACGAAATGACACCCTCCACTTATTTGCCACCTTCGTCGACTTCTTCGGACGAAATCAGCTCATCGTCGTACACAAACGTATACTCGGATAAAACTTCTACTACTTTCTCGTGTATTTTACTTGCAATTTGAATGCGTTTTTCGGTTATTACCGCGGAACTTTCTGATGTGATCAGATCTTCCTCGGCCAAAAGATGTAAGCTATAATCCATTTTCAATCGTTGGTTCAACGCTTCACTGTGGAGGCTATCACCACGTGGCTCCGGTCCTTTTTCTACTGCTGTTCCAGGCACATCAATATTTTCACTTTTACTATCTAACATTTTCGGTCGCCTCGATATGTTTCACAATATTCTGATGATATGCTTACAACATTCTCACAATATTCACGTTACTCAATCAAGAGCGAGCAAGCGAATAAGCTACCTAGCTAGCGTTGTCCCTATCAGTTGATGGTGGGACCTACATACTTTTTTTTCTACTGGCGCCGAGAACCTATTGTTCGTGTACAGCTGCCGAGGGTTGTCGAGTCAAAATAAAGCGTTCGGTATACGAAGTCCTCGTGTACGCTTTAATTACAATTCCTTCTCGGAAAGTTATTCACAATGCAAAATGTTCGACAATTATGCGTCTGTTAAGATAATTAAGCCCTATGCTTGGCGCGAAAATATAAATACATTATTTCGGTTCATTTGTAACGTATGTATCGTAAAAATTTAAAAGCCACAGAAAAAAAAAGTTTCTGCACGGTGAATCGAACTCGTGACACTCGCATTACGAATCTGAACGTTTGCCGCTGCGCCAACCACTGCTTGGAAATTATGCTAATATCAAAGACTTATGTATTAATAGAACCGCGACAAAAAATGTCTTTCTTAAACGCTTGGCCATCTGGAGCTCGCACTTGCGTCACTTTCTTTTCTAGTCAAGTCCTAGATATACTGTGAATCTGGAAGAAATCGGGGATGACAAGTAGCCGACCTCTCCTCGTTAGCAAATCCTTGCTTTGAAAACGCTCCGATTTGTATGTAGATGACACCGATGAACCTGATATACGCATGGCGCGACAGGTCTTGTTCTACAGAATTCAGGCCCAGGGGCCACTCAATCGAAGTGTCATAAAAGTTTTGAGTGTCAAACAAATCAGTCAATAGAGTATGCTAATTTGATAGGCTAGATTTAGATAAGTAAAGTTTAGTTAAGTAGTTTGTTAATTTGTCTGTGAAGGTTTTATTGGGAAGACGACAGTACTTTATGAGTAATTTAACAAATGTCGTTAGTCGTATTTATGTAGCTGAGTACATTTATCTTGTAAAGTGCAATAAATGAGTACCTAAAAATGATAAAAACGATTACAACTAAATTGTGTATGCGGAAAAACTTCAACCGGAATGTTCACATTTTACTGATTGTCCTCAAATGTTTATTATTTTATTCTTAGGATTGCAAAAGTGTAAATTTTAATGGCCAACGAAGTGAGCTTATAGCTGCTATGCCAGGGTAGGAAAGGCTGCAGATGAGCGAAGCGTCCTGCCCAGCTGCGATGTACCCCTTTTTTCTTTTGCCTTTTTCCCAAAATGATGTGTAATGAAACGGTGTGAATGGCATTCCAAAATCTATTATTCCAATTCATTTGAAATTCGAACAGAGCATAGTATTAGGTGTACAAATAAGTTTTAGGACAGTTTTCAAAAAATTCAAGATTTATTAAAAAAGAAGTAAAACAGTGATTCATCGAAGTAATCTCCATCGCACTGAATGACCTTCAGCCATCTCTCAGGTAACTCGCGGATGCCTTTCGCAAAGAAACTTTCGTCTTGCAAGGTGAGAAATTTAGCGACCCATTTTTCCACTTCTTGAAATGTTTTGAATCGCACGTCAGACAAATCGTTCTGCATTTTCCGGAATAAATGATAATCGGATGGGGCTAAGTCTGGTGAATACGCCGGGTGTGGTACAGCTTCCCATCCAAGCGCTAGTAACGTATCCTTGACCAGTTTACCCACATGAGACCGCGCGTTGTCATGGAGCAGTTTTACTGGACGTTTTCCTTTACCAGAAAATGGACGTTTCTTCTCAATTTCTTGATTCACTTGCATCAATTGATGACAATAGCGATCGGTAGTAACTGTTTGATCAGGTTTGAGAAGTTCATAATACAGTACGCTTTTCATATCCCACCATATGCACAGCATGACTTTGTTACAATGAGCATTGTGCTTTGGCGTGGATGTTGTCGGCTCGCCGGGGTCAACCCAATGATACTTGCGTTTCGGATTATCAAAATAAATCCACTTTTCATCGCTGGTCACAATTTTCCACAAGAAAGACTTTCTATGTTGCTTGTTGTAAAGACTCACACAAATTATAAGACGGCTGTTCTTATTTTCTTGAGTCAGAAAGTGTGGTACCCACTTTGTTTCTTTTCGAATCTTACCCATTGCTTTTAAACGATAAGAAACAGTTTGTTGAGTTACTCCAAGCTGTTCCGAAAGTTGTTTCTCCGTCTCACAAGAGTTTTCATCCAGCAACGCTTGCAGTTCCTGATCGTCCACCTTTACAGGAGGCCCCGTGCGTTCACGGTCACTAACGTCGAAATCACCTTCTTTGAATCGCTTATACCAATACTCACATGTACTTTTAGATACAATGTTGTCTCCAAGAACAGAACATATCGATTCACACGCTTTCCTAACACTTTTTCCTTGATGGAATTCATAGCGAATGCAGTGTCTAATAAATAGCTTATCGGTCTGCATGTTTAATTTACAGAATTTATAGGTTATGTTTATGACTCCTTTACGTTTCGATACTACATATCAAGCGCCATCTATGATAAGTGAGCGGGACCTTTGAATTAATTTAGAATAGCTGTTATAATACAAAATCGAAGTGTCTTAAAACTTATTTGTACACCTAATATATACCATTTTCTATCATAGGGCCGAATTAATTATTTATATGTTTATCCATTTGATACAAACAAATAATTGAAGTTGTTGTTTTGTGCAAAGATCGAACTTTTTTCTACAGCTTGCCATTTTCGTAATGTTCAAGATTTAAAAAAACTAGCCGGTCATACGGAAGTTTTATTTTGATACTGAAAGTACATTTTTTTATTTTCTTTTTCCGATCAACTTGATTTCCAGAACCACCTACACTGAACGGCCCTACACCAACGGCAGCACGTTGTTAAAAAAATGACAATATTGCTTGTCAATATTTTTCAACGAAAAAAACTCAAACTTGGCAAGACCGTATATTATTTGTATGTAAAATCTCGTCTACGTCATCCTAATACTCTCACCGAAAACAATATAGAAAATAGGCTGGTTTTTTGGGCCCCAACTTATCCAAATTTTCGAGAATCGAGCGCAAAACGTTTCATTCCGCCGAATAGATTTCTTGAACAATCCGAGAAGACACCAGTCATTTCTCGGCCGTTTTGTCAGACGTCTACCGTCAATATCGACATACGTATCTGTATCACGAAATTTTTATTTGTCGTACGCATCGTGGCAATTGATCACATTAAAGGACGTAGCGCGGCGCGGCAATGTCGGGATATTAAATTCGCCGTATAGAATTGTTATATTGAATATATAAATATATTACACCTTGCTTTTACAGTACACTTGTTGCAAAATACATGAAATATAACTTTAAGATTTTTTTGTTTTTGTATGTGTGTGTGTGTCTTTTTCTCTTCTTGTTCTTTTCGTCAAATCGAAGCGCCGTATTTCGTTATACGCAATGGATACATACACCGCATACGATAATTTAAACGTTTACGAATTTAGGCAATTTTTGTTCTCGTAATAAATATCGCGTTTCGATAGCGGTTTTTCACAATATATATACACACACACACACACACACACACACACACACACACACACACACACACACACACACACATACATGCATACATACATACATACATACATGCATACATACATACATACATACATACATGCATACATACATACATACACACATACATACATACACGTGTGTGTGTGTGTGTGTGTGTGTGTGTGTGTGTGTGTGTGTGTGTGTGTGTGTGCGTGTGCGTGTGTGTATATATGCATATGTATATACCTATATATATATATATATATATATACACATACACATCAGCTCCGTATGACGCGTCGCTCCATCGAAAAACATCCGGAGCGATCCTTAGGCTAAAAAGTCCAAATTCGCACGTTCATATAAATATTAGACGTTTGCTTTCACTCAATCTCTTTCCCATTTAATTTTTTTTTGCCATTGTTTTTCACCAACATTTTGAGACCTTGTCGTTTGTTTTTTTATTTATTTTTTCTTTTCTTTTTTTCTTCGAGGCTTCGGTGATTTTGCGAAGTAGGCACATCGATAGAAACAGTTATACAAAAAGCTATAGAACGGGTGATCGCCTGGGGACCGAGAGCGAAAATGTTTTTTTTATGTCTTTTTTCGTTTTTCTTACTTAATCCTTGTTCTTTGATTGGTCGCTCCGAAACTCAAGCATCGATCACCCTTTTCTCCTTCATTTCAGTTTTTTTAAATCGAATTTTGATCGAGCTTATACCAACAGATGTATGATCCATGAAGTTGAAGTTCACATAGTTGGAATGCAACGAAAATTCTCTTCAATTCGTCTTTTTTCTTTATGTTCCATATTTTTTTACTTTTTCTCACATCTCTACATTGGTAGATCTCTAACGAGAATACTAAAAAAAACGTTTTTGTTTCTTCTTTCTAGCCTAGATCCTCGAAAAAATAGGGTAACGGGGGAAAAACGTTTGATTGTATTCCAGAGATGCAGACTTCAACTTCATCAGGAACGCCCTATCGTTTAAGTGTACTGGATATATATATATATATATATATATACACACACATACATATATGTGTGTATATATACATATACATACATATACACAGGCATTATATACGGATATGTATATAATTACTACATTTTTTAAATCGTATGTTCAAACAAAGAACTTTAATGAAAGATTGTATGCAATTGTCATACTGTAAATGTAGGTACGCCTGTACTTATGCATGTATACATCTACATGTGTGTATATATAAATATACGAATGCGTATATCCGTATGGATGTATATACATATACATATACATGATTATACACATAACGTCATGTTTAACATGCAATTAATCTGAAGCTACGAACAGAGTTTTGTTGCGCTTTTTTCCACTTTCCTCTCTTACACAGCCCTTCATCTCTTCTTTCTACATATATTATTATTGTTGTTATTATTATCATTACTATTATCATTAATATTGATAATGATTATTATACGTTTCCTTTCATCCTTCTAACAATACGTACCCTCTCCCTCGATTGAAGCAATGTGTTTTCTTTCTTTGTGTCTCTCTCTCTCTCTCTCTCTGCCCTTTCTTTATCGCTACATGGTCTTTGCACACAATGATTTACCGCGACAAAAGTCCGCAAAGGAATGCAAAAGGCGGAGAAGAAGAAGCCAAAACGCTAGAGAGCGAGAGGGAGAGGGAGAGGGAGAGAGAGAGAGAGAGAGGGAGCGCGAAAAGTAGAGCCCGAAATAAAATGATTTATTAGTATAACTACCAACGCAATGCATATATAATATTTGAAACGCAAATTACATAATTTTCTGTTAACGTCGTTACGTAATAATGAAACATAACAAATTTGGCAATATCAATATCTCTATCTAATTTGCAAACTATCGTAATAAATATGTCTTTAAGATTCCCTTCTTTTCATCGCTTTTTTTCTTCTTTTTGTGGGAGAGAGAGAGAGAGAGAGAGAGAGAGAGAGAGAGAGAATTTACGTGGCCTTCGAAAAACGGAAGGGATTTTCATTGCACCATTTGGCGAAAACGAAAGAACGGAACGAAAAAAGAAAAGAAAACAGAACAAAAGAAACGACCAAAAAAGGCGACTGCACATTTGTGGGCGTGAAACAATATTATGCGAGTCTAGTGACTCGTTGGTGGTTGAATCGTTTATTCGTTTCATGTTTCTCTTTTTTCTTCTCATTCTTCTTCTGCTTTTTCTTCTTTTCTTTCGGCTTTACGTTGAACTCACTGAATTCGGCATTGATAAAACCTCGATGATCAATCAAATGTGCTAATCTATATAACATACATACAAACAAACATACATACATATATATGTATACATATATACATGTATATGTCTGAGTCTATATACGCATACGTATCTCTATAGACATGTTCATTTTCTTTCGGTTTGAAATTTCTCATGTCCGCTGACAGAAACTCGTTCGTTCTCGCAGAGTTATAAAAAAATATCATTTCACACCCTGAAAAAACTTCGTGCTCCTTGTCGAAAGTTTGCTATGCTTTTTCTACTTATTTTTTTTCTCGTAACAAATGTCTACGCGATGAGTTCCAATAAAACTGGAATCTTCTTTCAGACTTAGTCTATATAGTGCATCCATATATGTATATATATGTACATATATATACACATATACATACACACACACCCACGCGCACACACACACGCACACATACATATACGTTACAATAATAGAAAGAGTGAAGCAAACCAGAGGCTATTGCCGTTCGCTGTAACCCTATTATTATTTTCCTTTTTTACTGTGCCGCGGATTAACGGCAAACTGACTAAATCATACTAACACTTTCTCACGAAATTACAAACTCACCGTAATTTCCTCCCCCTTTGTTCCTATTATTCGCGGTGAACTTTGTTTTATTTTACGCTCGTCTGTTGTCAAAAATCTTCTATTTCGAACGAATGAAATAAGCGACGAAAAAATGAGGTGAAACAATAAAATTGGAAAACCCTTGGTTAAACGAAAAAAGAAGCGTGGTCGCCTTTGTTTCCTGCAAGAGTCACACAGCAGGCTGATCGTTTAGAGTGAAAAAGCCATCGAGTACAACACGATTGAATATATTTCGTGAGTGGGTATTAATGTTTTGCCCTCTTTTATATGGTGTTTTCCCCTCTTTGAGGAATACACAGCCCAACTCTCCCCCTATACGCTTAAAATGTTAAATCCAGCGATAATATTCGCCATGGATATTCCATTGATTCTCGTTTATCCAGGCATTAAGTAACGGCTCCTTCCAAATATCATCGGCGATACGAATATATAATAAACTGCACTCGTCATGTTTATAAAACACCGACCCTCGATTTTCTGTTAAATTTTAACAAATTATTCTCGCTTCAACATTTTCTGCTACTTCTTCGTACTCGATCGGTATATTTTTCTCTTTCTTTGTTTTCTTCATTTATTTTTCGTCGTTGCGTCGTTTTTCCTCACGGAGCAAAAGTTGGAGAATTGAAAAACGAGCAGTGGGGGAAAACGAACTAACAGATAATAAGGAAGAAAAAACAACACTTTTTCAACAAAAAAACGTGGCGGATTGTTGGCCAATTCTCGGCAACTCTGCTCTTCCTACCCCCTTAACAATTATCGTTGCTCATGGATCAATGAAAAATTTAGGTGAGTAGCAAGACGAAAAAAATTAGAAGAAAATTCAAAAGAGAAAACCGTGCGAGGAGTGGCCATTGAAAATGAAATTAAAAGTGAAAAAAAAACACGACATTGCACTTATAACAGCAATGTACGAATAACGGCGTAGATAATAATAGTAGTAGTAGTAGTAAATGTATGTGTATATAGATATATGTATATCACATTGTTCGTAATCGTTAGAGACAAATCAACGTAAAATTTCGACCTCTAAGTACTGTTTAATCTTGGGGTTAAAAAGCAAGACAGCCCACAATATCTGTGTCTATGTGTGTGGTTTTTTTTGTTTTCTGGCCACCGGACACCTGAGTTATTTTTTTTGTTTGTTCTTTTTTCTCTCTTCTATCGTGTCTACTTGTCACTTTAGAATCGTTACTCGTTCTCGCGGAAAAATTTGGAAAAAACCGCGAGAAAACGAAAAAAAAAAACAATCCTTGCACGATCATGTTTTTGTCCCATTAGCTTTTTTCGAGATTGAGAAAGTTCCTTGCTCGCTGTACCCAGCCGGCTATCCTTAATTTATCCGTGCGGAATGAGAATTTTACCGTTGTTCAGGACAGTCATTTCTGGGTGTTATCCGTCTCGTTGGACCAGCGTTTTTCCTGCTCCTGTAGCTCGAAGTCCCATCTAAGCTCCAGTTCCCGCATGTCATTAGCTATACCAGCCTCGTACGTATCCTCCTGGGAATTGGACGTGCGGTTATCAGCAACGAACGGGCGTTCGTTATTATCGAGAGAGAGAGAGAGAGAGAGAGTTTTGTTTATACAAAAAAATATATATCAGCCTTCTATATTGTAAAGCAATATTATATATTATGGAATAACAAATGTAAAATAAAATAAAAATAATGGTATCCAAAAAAACGAGAAAAAGGGAAAGAAAAGTCAACACTGTACGGACGACAGTAATATCACACATATAATGATAGTTTATAATATATATTTCTTATAATATATACTCGGTGGTATATAATATATTCATTAGGGTATATTCATTAGGGTGTTGCAAAAAATTCATATTTGCTTCGGTGCCACAGGAATAAATGTTAATATTTATCAAAAAAATTCTCGCGCATAGTGAGCCTTTGAGAAATTACACAAGCCATTTTTCAACTGTTTTCACATTAAACTCATTTTCTATGTGTTGCATTAAGGAGGGACATACCTTTAGGCGAGGAAAATATTTACTGATCTTAATGATTTTTTTAAAGAAAAGATTTCTTCATCATTTTTGAAATTTCGGTATGTTTTATTACTACCGTTGGCTGTTACATGATTTTTTTTCATCTTTAAAAATAGCGCGGGTATGGCACGGTCTTCTAAACTCCTTTTTCAAAACTGGCGTGACGTATAGCCAAATAACTAACAGACCGATTCTGATGAAATTTGGTATAAATTTTTCTAACCTCATTACTAACCGTTTTTTTCGAAAAATTCGAACTTTTTATTTCAAAGCGTACCACTTCATCGATTTTCAACATTTCTCACTTTTTCTTAGTTCATATTCCGCGTATGAGTGTTCATAAAACAAAAATCTTCGTCGGATTTTTTTTCAGATGATTCCCGCCGACGCGATGTGTCACGCCATCTGACAATATCCGCCGCAACCCGTTTAGAAGGCCGTGCCATATCACCGCCATTTTTGAAGATAGATAAAAAAAATGCTATGTACCAGCTGTGAGACGCGAATAATTGATATAACCGCCCGAGCGACGGCTCCGGCTGACGACGAGAGCGTGAGAGGAAGGATAGGTAGCAAAGGGCTAGCAGTCCGACGTGAGATTCCGTGCTGGTTGGATGATTTAAATAAAACCACCGTCTTGACCATTGTACTACCGAGTTCGTTCTTCTTGCCTCTTTTCCTAAAATATTCTTATTAAATCTAACACAGCCGAAAGTAGTAATAAAAATTACCACAAGTCCTAAAAAAGGCGAAGAAATCTTTCTTTTGAAAAAATTATGAACGTCAGCTATTTTCTCCTCGCTTAAAGATATCTCCCCCCTTAAAGGAATCGTCAGAAAATTCGTCGTATCAATCCATTACCACGTGTTAGTTTTTACTAGCAACCGCGAAAACAAACTGTTTATTTAACTAAGAAACATCTTAAGGCCTTTAATTCAATATGCGAATTAAGAAATTAATTTTAAAATCCATTGTGTAAGTATATTTTTAATTTAGGACGTGGAAAACTACAATTTCAAATAAAAATTAGAAAAATACCTAAAAATGGCGTGCGCGACCTTTTAAAATTGTCCGATGGGGCTGATATTTCGCACTCCGTATTTCTCACAATCAATAGGAGGTGAGGGTAACCCCGCAGTTACGACGGAGGCGGGGGGGGGGGGGGGGGGGGGTGCGCTATGCATCAATGATATATAAACGTAGATGCGCAAACGGTGGGAGGATATGTACTATAAAAATGTACCCATCACTGGCCGTACTCACCTCTTCGCTCTTGTAGTCTTTGCTCATGTTATTGGACATTAAATTATTGGAGGTTTGTTGGATCCAAGGGACACCGCCATAGGGGCTCCAATTACGAACGTCCTTCTCCTTTTCTCTAATGCCGGCCTCAATCATCTGTAACTCTTGGGCGAGTCTCTCGCCCTCGGTCAGGGCTGCGCCTTGGGTCGCGAGCTGAATGAACACGGAGAAAGACGGAAAAAAAGAAGGAAAGTGATAGTAGAAATATTGCAAGGGCGATGCTCGAACACCAGCGAAGCCCGGCACTACCTTCAGATCGTTGATCTTCTTTTCCAAATGTTTTAGCTGTTGCTTGACTTTCTGGGACTCGAGGATCAAGCTGCAAGACCACAACGTGGAACGTTAGCAATATTTAATTAATGCATGATAAGAGATCGATAGTATAATTATTGAATGTGACAACTAACTCCTTGGAGACGCATTCTTGTCGTGCGAGCTGCACGTGTGACGGAGATTCCGTAATATTGCAATGGCCCAGTGTTATGTATGCGTCACCCAGTCCCGCATTCGAGACCGTTTGAACCTCGCCGTTCGCGTTTATCGTCGCGAAAGCTGAGACGAAAAGAAGATAAATTTCATCAACGCCATTCTTCGGTAGATCTCGCGAGATACTTGGTGGACCAACTTACGCTGATGTCCGTAGTACCATGAGGGTGCGACCGGACTAGAGGTAGGTATCGGCCTAAGTGTTTGAAGCGATGGTGCCACTCCGTCCCCGTAAATTGCCGGTCCTTGAATTCCGCCGTTCGGCCTGCGAATCAGACAAAAGTCGCGTCACTTGCAAATTTGTTATTCCCTTTTCATATTTTCTCCTCCCAGCGATCAGTCGTTTCAGCAACGAAGTATTCGAGAATAGTACAAATATTAGAAATATATGTTTCGACGATACTGAGGCTATTAAAGATATTCAATAGGAACAGAAAAAATAATAACGATATTAGACATTTAAAAGTTGGTGGAGATAACATTTTTTGAAATATTAAGCATTTTTGAGGTTATTGAATTTTCTAATAATATCAATAATAGTAATATCAGAGATTAATCCTATGCGGGCTTATGATTCATGTCATGTTTACGTGTCAAATTTCTCTCCCAGTCTGGTCCGTCTGATCCATCTAAACTGGTCCTGTCTCAACATTTTACTATATGATTATACTTGATTGTGTTATAATTCTTCGTAATGTGATAAAATCCGGAATGGGAGTACTCGATCATGTTTAAAGTGAAAGCCTCTTTTGATGAGCTACGGTGCAGGCGCTACCTTTAGGGTACAAAGTTTCGATTACCTTATTAATGACTTAGAGACCCGGGATATGGGTCCGTATTTGCTGGCCGGTGGCGCATCGAAAGGAACGAATTCGTCATCGAATAGCATCGTGTCCGATCGTCGATAATTGTTCGCGTAATTCAAATGCGGGCTCTGTCCCACCTGCGGCCCGTTGGTCCAGATCGAATAATTCGAATTTTGATTACCCTGGATGTCGTAGTTCTTCGACGAAAAAAAATATATATTCATGTATCTGTGTACGTGCGTCTGTGTAAGCTTGTTAGGATTGAACAAACAAATTTCGTGTTATCGTTGGTCAACAAGTAATAAAAAAAAAAAGAAGTAGGATCGTCCTCCTTACCGTTTTCATTTGCTGCGACGTGGATTTGCCAACGATGTTTTCCAGTTGCGTTATGATCTCCATTCTTCTCTGGAGCAATAACGCGAGGGTCTTGGCGACGGATCTCTGTTGCAAAACAAGATAAATTACCAGATGAGTCATTGTTCCTTCTTCTTGGCTTTCTCATAGGGAAAGAATTGTTTAATCCAAACAATTTTTTTGAGATTTCGAAGGAAATGTGTTCGGGATGTTCTGAACGTCGAAAAATTGGGTTGGCCAAAAAAATGGGTGTGCGGATTTTTTTCGTACGCATAAGGCTTTTTCTCGGAGGAAGCAAACGATGAAGGACGTGCCAAGAATTAAAATTCAAAGTTACTGGGATATAAATAAATTTTAGAGAAAGAAATGAATGAGGAAGCGATGTGAAAGTTTTTAGTTTGCTCGTTCCGGCGGCAAAAAGGCTACCTTTTTTCCATTAGCGGCCAAACCGTTTTGACCGTTCGAGGCAATTTGTGAGGGATCCCACACGTGAAGATTCGGATTGACGAGGTCCAAAGGTCCACCGTGCATTATGTAATGGGCGCATTGAAGATCAACGCTCTTCGGCGTTAAGGGATGAGGGAGCGTCTGGGATTGCAGCAATGCGCAATTCGTCACAGACTCGACGAGGTTGTGTTCGTTGTTGATCGCTTGATGTTGCAGAGCGTCGCCCTTCAAGTGTGCATTGTACACTGAAAAAAGGTGATCGAAAAAGGAAAGCAGACATGAACACCGCTGTTATAGACATAGGCAATCTCTCGGGTCAAGCAGCGTTGGCCACGGTCAAAACTCGAATGAGTGATCACTTGGAAGTGCACTGGCTCGGCCCGCACTGGGCTCTTACACTGGAGACTTTTTACACCCGTTACACCGGAAGAAGGAAAAAATGCGTACTTTCTCGTTGATTATTGTCGTGCCTCTTGACGCACTGGTAATTCACGTCATCGGGTCGTTTGAAGCCCTTGGCGTTGGGCGGTACAACGGCGATGGACTTTTCATTTTTCACCTCGGATCCTGCGCTCAGTGGCAGAGACGATCTTATGCTCAACTTCCGATTCTTCGATCTGTACTTGTCGAGCTCGAGATCGCTATGGGCGAATGTACAGTTGGTCGCCCTTGGACATGAGCCACGAAGCGCGAGATCCCGACACATGCTGACCTTGTATTTTTGCTGCCCGGGGCCGGTGGTGTGCACGCCCTCCTGGGACTTTCGGTTGCTGTGCTGTTGTATGTAATCGACCAGGGCGGTGACCACCGTCCGCACGGCCTCGAGGGCGACTCGGCACTCCTGCCACGATGGCGCTTCGCTCTCTAAAAACGTTCGTGACCGTGCAACAAAGATTTTGTACACATTCCAAAAACTTCCCACTGCGCTACGGCTAACCGTCCCGTTTCGATTTAACTCTTTTTCTTTCGCGCTTTTCTCGAAATGATGTTTATGAAACCGTATAAGTCGCATCGCAAAATCTAATTGTCCGACTCACTTCCAATCCGGACAGAGTATAGTTTATAAAATCCTCTGTCGTATGACCAGATGATTTTCCCATACTTTTATGCATTTGTTAATAACGAATGGTTGTTATTTTATTTGTCGAACATGAACTTTTTTTTATTCAGGCAATTTTCCTAATTTTCAACATTGCAAAAAAGTATCCAGTCGCACGAAAGTTTCATTATTATACCGAAAGTCCTTTTTTATTTATTTCAAATCCGTCAAGATGCCAGAACGACCTACACCGATTAGCCATGAACCAACGGCAGCACTTTGCTTTAAACAATTAATAACTCCATAGTTTAGCAATATTTTACAATAAAAAAAATCACACTTGGCAAGACTATGTATCAATTGTCTCATCAGAAGAAAAGATAAAAAATCTACCGGTTTTTTGGGCCCAAGCTTATGCACATCCGTTAAGAAACGCTTCGGTATTGTTATTCAAGTTTGTCTAAAAAAATTGAAAAAAATGCCACCTGCTACGGCGGCACCTTAGCACGTGCCGCCATTCCGCATGCGAAGAATCTTCAAAAACTGTACGCTTTTTCGTGTATATTTCGAGGAACCAAATGGCAACTTTGAATTACCCGGGCTAGGATCGATGGCAGCGAGCAATTCTAGTTGCGGCCTTAAACTACTGAGTTGTCCGGGATCGGGCGTCCGTTGAAGTGCTATGACGAGTTCTTGAACGCTCTGGGCGAAGGACTGCGGCGTCTGGAGTTTGTCGATTATACTCTGCATATGGGACTTGTGCCCGGTGTCGCCGTATAGCAACGCCGACCACTGATCCGGGGCTATTCTGAGACCGGCTTCGGTCGCTATTTGAACGATTTGGGCGTCGTGTTCGCGCCTAAGAGCGTCGTACTTGCGAAATTCCTCCTTCAGTTGCATCAACGAGGAGTCACCCTCGCGCTTCGACACCTTGAAACAGCTCGCTCGGTACAGTAGCTGCACCACGTGACCTATACTGGTTTTCGAGGCTTGCGTAAAGTGGGGCTCGAGGCGTTGAACGACGAACATCACGAGGACTTTCCTCGACAATGCCGAGCCGTCCTCCAGGGCGAGCAATACCAGCTTCAGCACTTCCTCCTGCATCGCTGTGTACGAAAAAAAATAGAAAAATATTCGTCGTTAACGCCGCTGTTTCCTCGTGCTTCAATTGCGGGCGAACTCCTGTCGATCCTTACCCGGGCCGAGGAATTGACAGCCTCGGGCACGAACAGCGGCCCACAGATTCGCCCCGAGCTGCTGAGGATTCTGGTGTTGCAGTATCAGTTCCGTGACCGAACGTTCGCCCAAACTTCTCGCGGCCCGGACCGCACGGGCGCGACCCTCCGGCTCCACCAATTGGCATCCGACCAGGGTCACTAACTTTCTCTGCATCGGCCGAGACACCAGGCCCATCCCTGAAGAAATAACAATTATTGTACTGTATTTATTTGGCGGCATAGATATCTACGCCATGCCTTATAATTTAAATGATCCATATTGTTGTATTTTATATTACTAAATACCATACACACACGCACGCACGCACACATACCTATATGGTACATTCCACGCCAATTCCACTACTTTTAGATTCGACCCCTTTTTGATTGGCGAAATTCAAATGTTATTGTTTTCTTCTGAAAACGCTTGGGTGATTTTATTCAATTTTTTACACAATCGTAAACAAGTAGTGAATTTAAAAAAAATCGGCGTTTCTTTCTCATGCTCATAACTTTCTGAAAAATTAAACAAATAAGATCTTTCTTCTCAATTTTTTATTTTACAATGTACTTTATGAAAAAAAATATTTAAAAATTATTCAGTTATCTCCGATATCCTTTTTTTTAGCTTTTTTTTTGGAAAAAACATGAATTCTTCGGAATTTTACATTTTTTATTTTCGATTTTTTTTGTTGTAACAAAAAGATGATTAATTTTGCGTTTTTTGCCGCAAGACGACCCAGCGTTTCGCTAGCTTTTTCGTATGGCGACATAATGTTAAATGGTTGATTCTATGAAATTCAAAACTTTGTATATAATATTGACATATTGGAAAAGTTTTCTAATACCTTTCAATCATTTTTTTATCACTTCAGAAGCAAATTCAAATACCACTTGTGGAATTTCTGTGCGAAACATGAATCCAAATGAAGTAGTACATGGAATTTTCTTTAAGGTAGTACTAGCGGATTGACTAGTCGACAGAAAATCTATAAATTATTGAATCTGAAAAAAAGCAAAATATAATGTATTTGGGTATAATAATAAACATGATACAGAAAATAATTATTTGAGAAGTGCATGTAATAACTATGTATTATAGTTTGGTAAGTGAAGTAAAATCGCAATCAGATTTTACTTGAGTTGTCACAGGCCGCCATTTCATAATTCTGGCAATATCCGTGGCAACGCTGTATTCAGGTGCTTTCGATATATGTCAAGCATGTGTTTGTTTACCGTATGTGTAATCGTGTGTTGTAGTGTATGTGTAATGTGCATATTGTAGCAAGAGAGATGGCAGACGCGGTAAGCGAACGCAAAAATGAGTCGATTGAATCGATGATATCTGCTCGAAATGTCAATTTTCGTGTTATTCGTCGCTTTTCGCATAGCTCTGATCTGACCGGCAAATATTATTATTTCCGTTCCAAAGTTCGATCCGCACGGATTCCCTATATGGTGCGGGTTAAATGCGTTGATTTCGTGAATTAATTTCTATTGTATTTAGCCGGTAAGGCCTGCAGAGTTTTCGCGGATGTCATTTTTTATGTTTCTACTACAGCATAAAAAAAAATCAACTTTTTTTCTAATGAGGAGGTTCGCGCACGTACTACCTTAAACGATTGAACTTATTAATTGATGTTATTATATCATAGGAAGAAACTAAATTTTGGAAAAATCATGAATACAAATTTTTCAATTAAAAAAAATATGGAAATAAATATCTTACCACCATAGGGCTTGCGGCAAAAGACGCTAAATTGATCATATTTTGCTTACGGGATAGAAAATCGAAAATCAAAAAGGTCAATCTCACAGAAATTCATGTTTTTTTTCCAAAAAAAAAAAACTAAGAACATGATATCGAAGATGACTATGAATATTTTTTAAATCTTCTTTCATAAGGGACATTGTGAAACAGAAATTTGAAAAGAAAAGGTCGTATTTTGTCAATTTTTCAGAAAATTGTGAGCATTTGCAAGAAAAACGGTGATGGTTTTATTAAATCACTACATATGTCCGATTATGTGATAGAAAAAATGAAAAAAAAATCGCGCACGCGTTTTTAGAAGGAATTCTAAAGAAGATTCTAAGGAAGAAGAAACATTTGAATTTCAGCCAAATCAGAAGAGGTCGGGTCTAAAAGTGCACCCCAAGGGGTCCGATTTGGCATGGAATGCCCCATATATATGATATAACAACGAATGGGTATCTATACAGGGTTCCCCATTGCAATAGCACGCGTCAAATAAATCCCGTAAACGAAGAGTAGGCTTACAAACGTTTCTTACAAAAGTTTCTCAATTTCAAGAGGAGCAATCGATGTCGATGTTGACATTTTTGTCGGTTTTGTTACGAAATTTTGTAGTAATCTTCATTATTTTGAACCAAACCATAGTGTTTTACTTTCCCCTAGAAAATGGTAGATGTCGAAACGAAACTAACACACAGAATCTCACCGTATCAGCATAAAATTTTAGGAAGTTAAGGCATCAAAAAAGGTTGAATTACCACTTGAATTGGGATAATTCCTAAAAAAACACCTTCGATAATAATCCATATTGAGATTATTTTTTTCTTCATTTATCTTCGTTATGAATTTTTTCTCTAAATTTACGTTGTAGATCTCAAGTAAAAATTCTAAAGAAAAACATCCAAGTTATTTCTGTAGCCTAAATTTTCCCTAACAAGTTGGGGGTACAGTCGAACCTCGATATCACGAACCGCTAGGGAAGTTTTCGCAATATTGAGGTTTCGTTATGTCGAAATGTTATATGAAAATTCGTTATATCAAAACATAAGCGGTATCGTTATGTCATGTTCATTAAAATGTTCTTTGAAAAATATATATTTGTACCATAAATACAGGGATATTGAGAACAAAAAGAAAGGTTTCAATTAGAGCAATTTCTACAAGCAATGAGCAATTAGAGCATAATGTATATTATTATGTCGTTGTGTCAAGGTTTCGGGTCTCTATCCGCAGGGAAGGGACTAATCTTCGTTATATTGAGGATTTCATTATATCGAGGTTCGACTGTATTTAAAAAAATGTTATTGCGTTCCAACAATGCAAGTTTCAACATCGTAATTTATTTGGGCTATGCCATTAATCCTCCATGAACCATATTTATCGAGACAGTGTGTGTGAACTGGTTCTTATAGGGAACAATCGAGTTTTCAGTATTTTAGGCTTTCGAAAAATCTGAAAAAAATGCACCGTTACTTCTCGAACTACATGGCCCAGAAGTTGCCAAGGTAAAAGTTTTGAGACCGTTGTTAATTAAAATTTAAGTATAGTGAAAAATGCGGAAAAACAGGTGAGATTGAAATGTCGACTGCTCCTGTACGGCGTGAGTAAACTTTGTCGCTTGAGGCAACTCAGGTAAACTTATGATTACAATGATAGAACTGCTAGTAAAACTTTCAACGCATTTTTTACTTGAAATTTGGTATACTTGTTCAGTGTAATAGTAGTTTAGTCGTGACCGACGTTTTTCTTCTTAACATTTTTTTCATTAATTATTCACAATAATGTCATCTTTCCTTGAAAAAACGAAAAATATTCAATTTTTTTTGACGATTGAAACACAGTGACAAAAAAAGCTTGGTCAAGATTATCTATCTTAAGGAGGTTAGACCGTTAGCCACAAACCAAGATGTGTGTGTGTGTGTGTGTGTGTGTGTGTGTGTGTGTGTGTGTGTGTGTGTGTGTGTGTGTGTGTGTGTGTGTGTGTGTGTGTGTGTGTGTGTGTGTGTGTGTGTGTGTGTGTGTGTGTGTGTGTGTGTGTGTAGGGTGGACCATTAAACGTGGCCACCCCAAATATCTTCGTTGTCTTTAGAGTGGCGAAAAAGAGTGAAGAGGTAATTTGATTGATTTCGAGGGGCTGATACAGTGGTGAAAAAATCATTTTTGTTAATGTCATAGTTATTGCTTTCTCAAGGTAATCAATAGTTTTTCAAATGGGAACATGTTTTTTTTATTACGATGTTGTAGCTGATATTCAGACGAAGCCAACGACCTATCATATCATGACCTTGAAATTATATCATAGGTCGTTAGATGCGTCTGAATATCAGCTACAACGTCTAATAAAAAAAAACATGTTCCCATTTGATAGATCATAGACCTTGAGAAAGCAAGAACTAAGACCTTGACAAAAATGATTTTTTCACCGCTATATCAGCCCTTTGGAATCAATTAAATTACCTCCTGACATTTTTTTCGTCACTCTAAAGGCAACAGAGATATTTGGGGTGGTCACGTTAAATGGTCCACCCTGCATATACACACATCCTGTTGCGAATAGATAATGGTGTGGATAATACTGTCGATAGGTCAGATCATGTCCTACTATATGCTGGAATTTCAGTTGAGTAAGAGTCCGACGTTTATCGAGGTAAAAATCATCTACTTCTGGTTTTTTCGCATGCCATTTCTTCAAAGAATAACTTTTTTACCCGGTTTTTCAAAAAATACTCTTGGTTATTTGTTTTATCTGGAAAAGTCTTCTGTTGGACCTTAAATGTTAAGGAAACTTCATAAAAAAAAGATCTTATGGAGATTTTTCATACAAACCAATTTGAAGATCTGACTTTAAAAGCCTGCAGTGTGAAAAAAATGTACTACGCACATCGTGGCAATTACTTTAAAAAGTTGCTTACAATTAGTTATTGTCGATTCATATCATTTGTTGAAATGGCATGCAGAAAATTAAAAGCAGATGATTTAAAAAAAAATAACATAACGCCCAAAATCTCAAAAACCGTGGGGCTTTTACTAAACGGAAATTTCAGCATATAGTAGAATATGATCTGACCTATGGACGGTTGCAGGATTATCCATACATAACAGGACACCCTGTATATATGTGTGTGTGTGTGTGTGTGTGTGTGTGTGTGTGTGTGTGTGTGTGTGTGTGTGTGTGCGAGCACGCGTGGGTGTTATTGTTTACACCATACTGTCTTTACGGTTTTAAATTTTTTTTCAGAATTAAACATCGGAGATAAAACATTGTTGAACGTATGCAATTTTAAGAGCAGTTAGATGGGCAAAACGTTCACGCCACGTGTCAATTTTTTGGCTCTTTAGCACCGCGATAAATCATTTCCGACAACAGATCAACGTAATCTACACCTTTATAAACATTTAGAAGAAAAAAACCCATCTTGCCCATCGTAAATCAATTATATTTAATATTTAACCATCAAGGTTTGATAAAAGAAGAGCATTGTTGTCAACGTCATCCCGAATGTCTGCAAAGTTGCCGTATTTCGGCATGACTCAATATTAATTAATGGTAATAATAAATAATCTCGTGACGTAAATATAACTAGGCATAATTATAAAATGAATCAAAATTTCATTCTGAGTTGTATAAAACATTCACTGATGCAGTTTTTTTTTCATAATAATCATAAACAATGTGTTACTTTTTTAAGTTGATAGTAACACAAAAGTTTTTCTCATTCACGTAATAAAAATATAAAAATGCGTAATTTTGCCCATCGATTATGTATTTTACGAAATATTAGCATCTACAGAATAAATCTGTACCTCGTATGCGTATTTTTTGAGGTTCATTGAAAAAAAATTCACAAACCGTCATTTGACTAAACTGAACCACTCCACCCTCCTTAAGAAAAAAACTCCTTTTTCGGTGTTGCGGATCAACCCGGTGGCAGTGCAAAGATCCTTCACGAGATTTTTTATAACTTCTTTAATTGTTAATATTTTCAAATGAAACTTGGTACACACCTTTGTCAATGCACAGACAAATAAATATCGAAGAGATTTTTCGATCATTGTACTTATATTATATTTTATTGGGTTTGTTCCAGTCGTACAGCGTCCTTCCCTTTTAACGAGCCCCCAATCCGCCTCTACCGCCAATTCCACCCCCCCCCCCCCCACCTGCGGCCGCAGCCGACTTCCCCCTCTGTATCGTATTCACCATGACATATCTGTCATGGGTATAGGGAAACTGCGGAAAACCTATACCAATACAGCCG
The DNA here is from genome assembly GCA_964007375.1 of Ophion obscuratus. Lineage (NCBI taxonomy): Eukaryota > Metazoa > Arthropoda > Insecta > Hymenoptera > Ichneumonidae > Ophion > Ophion obscuratus. Next base: position 9,394,281 of record OZ023323.1, on the reverse strand, counting down.
GTCATCAAGTTCGCTCCCCAGTCGTGGAACTAGTCTTATTTCGCCGTGAAATGCCGAAGAAAAACATTTCACGACGAAATGTACGCGGCTGGGTTTCGAACTCGGGACCTCCCGGTCCGCAGGTTTAGTGGCGAGCACGCTAACCACTAGACCATCGCACCGTACTTATATTATACAGCATATTAATATATATCGTATACACGATATAACGTATCTTCTCATGTATAGATAAATATACACTACAAAATAACGCTAAAAAAAACCGTCGTTATTAACGATCATTATTACTACGATTACAACTATGGACAGACCTGCGCCGGTGGCCGGAGCTGCCTGACACGGCTTGAGATACAGAGCGAGCTCCTCGATGCAACGCTTCGCCGCGAGATAGTCCGCCTGATCCTCGCCCGGCAACAATTTGTGGTACGCGTTGACCGCATTGTTGGACACCGCACTGCCGACCAATTGGAGTAGCGCCTCGTTTAACGGTAGTCTCTCAATTTCAGTATTAATGGAGCTCTGTGGAGAGGCCGGAAAAAATTTGATTCTCGCGACACGTGTAATAAAACGAAGATTAGGCGAAAGAGACGTGTGTGCGACAAAGTCAGCAAAAATGGCTTCCATGAGAAAGCGAAAGAAAGGAGAGAGAGACCGAGACATGTTCAATGTTTTTTGCATCTCCTTTAGGCGACGGATAATTTCTTCGAATCGGTCCAACTATTTTCAGACGCAGATGAATTTCTTGGCCATGAAGGAGTTTCGGTCCTGCGTGCAAAACGCAGGGCCTGAAAATCAGACCTTCGTCAAAAAATTCATCCCTGGTTTTGTTAACGAGCAAGCGTGCATCGTCTCAAGACCTGACTGCAAGCCTCTCTACGACAAATCTATACCTGATCGAACGGGCATTGCTTGCGATGCAAATTGGCCAGGCAGGTGCGACATATCGTGTGGCCGCATCCTAGCGATATAGGACCCCGTAGCGCGATGTCAAAGTCGTGACAGCAAACCGGACAGGACAGAAATTCAGTCCACTGAGGTGCCTGTATCGGCATTCTGCAATAGAGAGAACAAAAAAATAAACGTACCAAAATATATTCATTACAAACTTTTTTCATTTCGAGACAAAACTCTACAGCGTCATTGATCAGACTTTTTCCCCTAACATTTGTTTTTATTCTAGCCAGTTTTTAATAACTCCTTTGTACCAAAAAAACGATCACGATAATAAATAATAAAAAAAAATCAATATAAAAAAAAATTATAATAACAATATTTTAGTATAAGTATCATTTTGTTAAACGACAATAATAAATAATAAATAAATATAAATAATAATAGTAGTTACAAGCAATAATACAAGCAATAATAATGGAAAAAATCGTACTAAATAATAATAATAATAATAATAATAATAATAATAATAATAATAATAATAATAGCGCTGTATAATAATAAAGGGTATCACCAATAATTATTCTTAATTATGAAAACAATAGTAATTGCTATTATATATTATTATTGTTGTAGTTATTGTTGTTGTTGTTGTTGTGGAGTATCGTGACGAGACTCATGAAAGTCTAAATATTCGACAACTTTCTAAATAAGGGCATGACGTGTATGTATATATGTGGCAACAATTTTGCGGATTTCTGTCCTGCGCCCGATTACTTTTTCGGGCTCGGCATGTACTTACGCGGCTTAAAACACGAATATAATTAATATTCTACGTCGCCACAAATATAACGTAAATTACACGATGATTGTGAACGCGCCTCATGGTCAGCCAAAGAAACACAACAGAGATGAATTATTGTGCGATACCCAACGACGACATAACGACGACGACGACGGGCGATTGAAAACATGATGATCGTGTCACAAACACACACGCACATTTTTTTCCGCCCGAAACGCAAAATTTGACGTATGTTTTCGATTGACACGAAAGAGATAGAGAAAGAGAGAGAGGAAATGAGACGAGAAGACGAGAGGAGGGTTCATTCTTTTTTTAAATTATCTTTGTGATCTTGGTGAAATGATTATCGCAATGAAATTAATTGATTCAGATTTAACATGAAATTTAAAGAGTCGTGACGTGCACATTGTACACTAGGTTGACAGGGCGTGTGTGTGTGCCTGTGTGTTTGTAAATATATATGTATAATAAATATAGGCACGTATGTAGTTTGAGAAACTCACTTGCCTTGGTATTACCTTCACAAAACATCACAACACTTAATAAATAACTTCGATTCGCGATTCTGCCATCAAAAAGGGAACGAACGTGATGCTTCGAAGGTACGTACACACTCGGTGGTATTAATGAGTAATGAGGTAATCCCTCCGTCTCTCTCGCGCATTCTTTCTCCTACTCCTCCTCCTCGGCCGCTACGTCATCTTCTTTCACTTCTTCGTCTTCTTTTTTTTTATCTCGAACTGCGCGAAAGTGGCACACATCGAGAATGAAAAGAGGAGAGCGAACTCAATGGTACGATGAGAGCTAGGTGAAGTTAGCGCCTGTACTCTCAAATTTGGTTTTTTTTCTTTCTAATCATTTGCAAATCGTTTCTAGGTGATTGTTAGAACAATCCGCATATTTGTTAGTTCAGCCTTTTATGGAAAAATGGAAATAATAAGTGATTGTTAAGTTAACGCCACCGTTTTCATTTATATCGTTATCATGTACAACGCATACAAGTCTGGAAACTCCTAGGGTGGGGAGTGACTCAAATAATGAGGCCATGGTCGTACACACAGGTTCGACAACGGCGGTAGTGGGGGTAGGCACCCTTAGCGGTTCTGTTTTTTATTCCGATTTCCGCCGCTTGGTGCGTGACGGCAAGGGGAAGTAATGATGCGACGAAGAGAGAAATAGCTCTTCGGTCCTTTTCCCTCCTGAACGCAATGCATGCGCCGTTTGCCCTAACTTAATTTACCGTACTGTCGTGTAAACTGCATAATATACGAAACCAATAAAAAAAAATGTGTTGATTTTAAAAAAGATGACTACTTTCATATAAAAAAAAACTGAAAACTTTTTGAATACATTAACTCATACCAGCACATATTACGACCATTTACATTATTTTTTCTCCAATGTTTCACAATACATCGTTCTTCGGAATGTTTTTCGCACACGTACCGAGATTCTTTCAGTCCCGGAATAGCATCGAGCCACTTTTTGTATCGTTCGACGTTTTTGGGCACGCGAAACACGCAGCATTTATGCTTACAATTTTTGTACCCCGTTTTACAATTGCGAACCGCGCAACCCTTAGCCATTTCGCATTTTTTTCACAAACACTACCAAAAAAATTCACACTATGCGTTGAAATCACGATGAAAAATTTATCACGGTAAATCGGGTAGGACCTTTTGGTATATGGCCGCAAATAAAGGTTATTTCGACAATCGCGCCACAAAAACATACGTAAACACCTTGGGCCCATTGGCCGGTACGAGGTAAGGGGGAAACTACTTCCCCTTGCTAGTAGCGACGCTTAGCGGCGCCTAGTGAATCGAAAAGTGTAGCCGATAAGCGTGCCTACCCCCACCACGAAAATTTAGCTTCGTTGCAAGACCCGTATGTAAGACCGTGGTTGCAAGACCTGTATGTAAGACCATGAATGAAGCAAACGGTCAGTTCTCGCTTTTGTCACCCGAAGCACTGCTAGGCAGAAATTAGCCAATCAAACGCAGGTCCGAACAGCTGTGCAAAGGCGCAGATTTTTCAAAATAAACATACAGTCTGTTAGGTTTAGCTACACTTTCTACAATTGCAATAGATACAGTAATAGAAAGTCCTCAGAAGGCGTAAGAAGTGTAGAAATGGGTGGCCAAAACGAACAGACCCAAAAAACAGACTCATTCTGCCTTCGGGCAGAATGAGAATTATTATTTCAGTAGACTGTATTTGTCATATGTTCGAACTTCTGTAATATTTTTATTTGGTCTTTCGCCATTCGAGTAGATGGGGTGTGAACAAATTTGTGTAGTCTAAATTTTTTCCCTTATAATTAATGTTTATTCTTAGTAGATTGAATTCCTTATTTGTTTCTATAACTTTTATTTTTATATTTGCTTTTTTAACTATGTTGATCAGAATCTGAAAATAAATATAATGGAAAAGGAATTTAAAAAAGTGAACGCATTGTGTATGTTTAGAAGGCACCGATTTTATTGATTTGTTAGTTCGGCGAGTTGGTTTTTGCCATTTTTTGTTTTGTTGATAGGCGAACTGGCGCATCCTCAATCGAATATAATAAAATATAGCGAAGCATAAGGCCGAGTCCACACTATGCTGTTCTACCGGAGCGTTTCAGGTAGTTTAGATTTCTAGAAACATGTCAACGCATGTACTAGCTGGCAGCAGGTTATTTTTCCATTGCTGTATATCTATTTCCATTACTGTATATCTGCAAGACTACTTCTTCTTCCCAGCGCTTCCAGTGGATAAATGAGGAACTACGTTTTTACCTCACTAACGATGACACTTTCCGCCGTGCAAGAACGTCAGAAATTGTCAGATAAAAATGGAAAAAATATGCCTGAGCTAAAATTATTCAATGGAAACCACGGAAAGGTGGTGGGTTTCTTCCATCAGGAGGGGAATGATGTATTGGAGTGAACGGCTGTGATGGAGGAAAAAATTAAGGGGTTTTCCAACTGTTAAAATGAAAAAAATCCTTTTAATAACAATGAGCCTGGTGTCACGCCTGTTGTATTTGGATCCCCTTTTCAAACAGGATTTTTCTGATGCCTAACCGAAGCGTATCAATAAAAACTATTTTACAATAAAACTTTGATTTTCATCGAAAATAAAAATAAATAAAATACATACAACGAATTTTTTTTCAAAAATAATCAAAGTAAATAAAGTCAAAATAAATACAATCAAAACAAATTATGTCAAACCAAATAAAATAAAAATAAATCTTTTGTTTTTAACAACAAATAAAAACTAGTGTTCTGTCTTACATTTATCTTTGTCTCAACGGAGCGCGACCCTCGAATTTGTTGTAGATGGCGCGCTTCGTCTCTTTAGTACGTAAGGCAGTCGGCTTCAATGCGTCGAGCAGAGCAGTCGATTCCCTAAGTTGTACTCTTATAAAGGTCAATAAAATTGTTATTTTTCAATACAAAACAACTAGTTTACAACGGAACAACGAGAGAGCGCTAGCGAATGATCGCACGTGTTCTCAGTGCATAGTACTACCTATAAGAGAAAGCAGGACACAACGATTCCCTCAGCGCATAACATCTATAAGAGTAAACAGAACGTCGTTATGACCCCAGCGTTTAGGCCTACAAGCGGAAGCGAGAGCGAGAAAGAAAGCTGCCGTTAGCGCCGCTAATAAAGAACTAACCTTGGGGGAATTCCCTCAATAAAATCAGCACGTAATATCCAGAGATTAGTAGGGAGATGCACAACGCTCCCCTTTTCGGCGTGCCTCGTAAATGGCGCTAAATCGCGGCGGCGAGTTCGGGAGTATGATTTCGTGATCATCGCCTCTGTCGAGGTTGCAGATTCCCTTGTAGCCGCGCGAGTCCGTGATCACCGCTCAAGTCGGTATCGCAGTCAGCGACAACACGAATGGGTAGCTCGGTGGGGGAAAAGTCTCTGCCCCTCGCAAATCGCGCTCGCTCAACAGCACGGTCTTACATACAGGTCTTGCAACGAAGCTAAATTTTCGTGGTGGGGGTAGGCACTCTTATATGTTTTAATTTTCGATTCACTAGGCGCCGCTACGCGTCGCTACTAGCGACGGGAAGTAGTTTCTCCCTTACCTCTTACCGGCGAATGGGCCAAAGGTGTTTACGTCACGCAGTCAACGGCGCATGCGTTGCGGTCAGGAGGGAAAAGGACACAAGAGCTGGTTCTCTCTTCGTCGCACCACTACTTCCCCTAGCCGTCACGCACCAAGCGGCAGAAATCGGAATAAAAAGCAAAACATCTAAAGGTGCCTACCCCCACTACCGCCGTTGTCAGACCTGTATGTGAGACCGTGCTCAACAGACGAACGGAGCGAGGTTTTCCGTCCGATCGAGCTCGACGTATGTGTGGCCGTACTGCGGATTGGAATATCCATTAAATGAATTTCAAAGTGAAAAACATGTATCGAGATTATTGTTTTCTCTCGGTTGCCCGTTTATGCCGAAAATGCGGGTTAAAAAAATTAACGACGAACCGCGTTGAAAAATAAAACGCCGAAACAACCGTGGAAGGTTCAAAAAGAAGTCTTGAGCCTTTGCTGCGATCGTTTCCACATTTTTTTTCAACAGTAAACATTGTGGATAAGGGTGTATCATAAATGTTTCTCTATCTGCAATGAGCGTTGTGGCTGAGTTGGCAACGTGGCGGATTAACGATTTTACGGTCCGGGTTCAATCCCCGGTGAATCAACTTGTTTTTTTCTTCATTTTATATTCAGAAAATTTCGAACTTACTCTCGCTTTAGCTATTCTCGCCTGTTCAGGCATTATTTATGATATTTAATTCGTATATGCTTAATAAAAAAAACAAGCCATTGCTACCGGGGATCAGTGCAGCCAGATCGCGCGTAAAAGTTACCCCCTCTCTAGGCTCTTACACGCCCATCACACAATCATAGTACCGCGTGTCCGTGAGCGAGCGAGGCTTGGACATCGTCGGAAAGAGCCGAGCACGGTCGAAGTGTCTCGACCACGCCTTCGGCAGCTACACTAAGGCATGGACGCTGAGCACGTTCATGTGCGACCAAGCCGAAACGAAGGCTTCGAGGGGAAAAGCAATCTGCGCACGACCTACGCGTGACGTCACCCGACGTCACGCGCGAGGCTTTTAGATGATTTCAATGCTTATTTGGCTCTTGATTCTCTGCGTTATTAATGTGTACAAAAAAATGTATCGCGCACTCTGATCGCTTATTTTTTTAGTCTATACGTTAATTTAAATATAATAATGAATCTAAATTACAACTTATTTATCTTATATAAAATTGTGTACGCTTTACTCACACCCGTCCTTATGCCAAATAAATAATAATTCATAAAAGTAGGCGGAAATATATTTATATTCGTATTATTATATTAATTCTCATACTTTCATTAAGCGATAAAGCATTATCCCCAAAAACAAGCCAATCATCCACCCGGCCGCGAATCGTAAATACCAGAAAGTGCACATATTCTACAAGCGATGAAATGGTCCTGTTGGTAGTGTTCCTGGCTTCGGTCCGCAGGGGCCCGTGGAGCAAACTTTTCTCCAAATTTTTCATAATTTCTCATATTTCAGTCATATTTGAGATTTTCGGAGAAAAAATGATTTAAAACAGATTCAAGTTCTGGTCTATTTCCCAAAAACACTTTTTATCACTGAAAATTCATGATTTCTCATTTTTTTCCCGGAAATTTCTCTTTTTCCTATGACCTGAGTGAACGGCTGCGGAGATATTCGGAGAGAAGTTAAAGATGAAAAGAAATGAGATTTTCGTAAAAAAAACTGATAAGAAACTGATTAAGAAAAACTATTTTTTTCCGGAAATTTTCCTTTTTCCTATTACCTGAGTAAACGGCTGTGAAGGTATTCGGAAAAAATTTAAAGATGAAAAAAATTAGATTTTCGTAAAAAAAACTTGTTCTTATTTTTTTTCGGAACTTTTTCTTTTTCCTATTGAGTGAAAGGCTGCGGAGATATTCGGAGAAAAGTTATAGATGAAAAAAAATGAGATTTTCATAAAAAAAACTTATTATATTTTTTTATCTCTCATAATTCTGAGAAATAATGAATTTCTGAAATTTTTGCAAACATCAATTTCCTTAAGGGGTAACACCACTGGTAACACCACCAACGGCCTGCCACGAAGCGTTTTAGACAAATAATACTTGGGGTAATTATTAAGCATATCTTGAAGTATATTGCAAACAAAAATGTACGGGAAAATATTACAAAATGGCGACACAGCAGCAAATTCTTCCGCGGCATGTTGAACTTCAGGTGCTCTGAGGCATGTAGTATAACTTGTGCCAATTTTAATCTGGACGAAATATTTTTTTTAATTAAATCTAGATGAATGAAATCTAGACTTAATGAAACAAAATTCCTTTTTTAGATTAAAATTGGCACAGCTATACTGCGTGCCGCAGAGGTCCGACATGCTTCGGAAGAATTGCTGCAGTGTCGCCATTTTGTAATATTTTCGGATGAAACATTTATAGCAATATACTTAAGTATATGCTCAATAAATACCGCAAGTATTATTTGTTTATCGCATTTTCTTCGGCCAAAAAAAATATCAAAAAATACGCTTCCTGTAAGGCCGTTACAGTGGTGTTACCCCTTAAAGTCTTCATATAATTTCCGAGATTTTCCCGTGATTGTAATTAAAATGATGAAATATTCGAAAAAATTCGGAGAAACCCGGATGTTTGCGTAAAAATAATTGTCCGCAAAACTCCGAATTCTTCATATTTGTTCCAATTCACAGAAAAATTCGGAAAAATTTTCCGGAAAAAATCGGAGATTTTCGAAAACAAATTTGCACTACGGGCGCGGGATCGTTCCCCGCGCTCAGTGCTTTTTTAAAATTATTATTACTATTAATTCTTATTTGATTAGTTATTTTTATTAGTTATCATCATTATTTTAATTAGTTATCTTTTAGTGTCGAAAAATTTATCGTGCACTCTGACCGCTTATTTTCATGTCCCTATGCCAAATAAATTATAATTCATAAAAGTAAGCGGAAATTTATTTATATTCGTATTATCATATTCATTCTCATATACTTTCATCAAGCGATAAAGCAGTATGATAATGCTTTATCGCTTGATGAAAGTAAATGAGCGGAAATGTACTTATATTCGTATTATTATATTCATTCAATAACTAATCAAATAAGAATTAATAGTAATAATAATTTTAAAGAAAAGCACTCAGCGCGGGAAACGATCCCGCGCCCCTGCGGACCGAAGCCAGGAACGCCACCAACGGGACCCGGGACCATCTCATCGCTTGTAAATACTATATGTGCACTTTCTGGTACTTACGATTCGCGGCCGGATACATCGCGATAATGCTTTATCGCTTGATGAAAGTATATGAGAATGAATATAATAATACGAATATATTTCCGCTTACTTTTATGAATTACAATTTCTTTGACATAGGGACGGGTGTGAGTAAAGCGCAAAAAAAATTTCAGAAGTAAAATAAGTTGTAATTTAGATTTATTATTATATTTAAATTAACATATAAACTAATAAAATAAGCGGTCAGAGTGCGCGGTACATTTTTCGACACTAAAAGATAAGTAATAAAAATAATAATGATAACTAATAAAAATAACTAATCAAATAAGAATTAATAGTAATAATAATTTTAAAAAAGCACTGAGCGCGGGGAACGATCCCGCGCCCCTAGTGCAAATTTTTTTCCGAAAAACTCCGATTTTTTCCGGAAAATTTTTCCGAATTTTTCTATGAATTGGAACAAATATGAAGAATTCGGAGCTTTGCGGACAATTATTTTTACGCAAACATCCGGGTTTCTCCGAATTTCTTCGAATTTTTTCGTATATTTCATCATTTTAATTACAATTACGGGAAAATCTCGGAAATTATATGAAGACTTTAAGGGGTAACACCACTGTAACGGCCTTACATTTTGATATTTTTTATTGGCCGAAGAAAATGCGATAAACAAATAATACTTGCGGTATTTATTGAGCATATACTTAAGTATATTGCTATAAATTTTTCATCCGAAAATATTACAAAATGGCGACACTGCAGCAATTCTTCCGAAGTATGTCGGACCTCTGCGGCACGCAGTATAACTGTGCCAATTTTAATCTAGAAAAGGAATTTTGTTTCATTAAGTCTAGATTTCATTCATCTAGATTTAATTTAAAAAAATTATTTCGTCCAGATTAAAATTGGCACAAGTTATGCCAATTTTAGTTGAACTTGAGTTGAGGCATGTTGAACTTAAGGTGCCTCAGAGCACCTTAAGTTCAACATGCCTCGGAAGAATTTGCTGCAGTGTCGCCATTTTGTAATATTTTCCCGTACATTTTTTTTTGCAATATACTTCAATATATGCTTAATAATTACCCCAAGTATTATTTGTCTAAAACGTTTTGTGGCAGGCCGTTAGTGGTGTTAACAGTGGTGTTAGCCCTTAACCCATTAACGCCCAAGAATCGCGATTTTTTCCTTCAATTTCAAGCCAGATTTTTATTATATAAAAAAAATCATAAAAAATGAAGAGATACATTCCCTAGTATTTTCGGGGGTGCTCTTTCAGAATCTGGGGTCAAAATCGAGTTTTGTCCATTAGGAAAAAAAATATGGCGGCTTTTAAACAAAAAAAACAGGAAAAATCGATGACACTTTTTTTTCAAATTTTTTTTTCACCTCGATGCCGTTGAAAAGTCCGGTTTTTTTTTCAACCATGGGTGCATAGAATAGTGACGATTGAACAATCAATTTTTTAAATTCGTCGTTGTCAACATTTTCACCCCCAAAATGGCGCTTTTCTCCCCCTGAGTGACACGAAAAATTTCACGCTCGGTGTCCAAAATGAAAAGTAGTTGGATTTGGACGAAAATAGGTACTCGGAGGTTTTCAAGGTCGCTGATTACGATTCTGTTCTCAAAATTCCGAAATTAAAAATGGCGGATCCAATATGGCGGACACAAATGCAAAAGTTCATTTGAATTGGATAAAACGTGGCACTCGGGGGTTTTCGAGGTCGCTGATTATGATTCTGCTCTCAAAATTCCGAAATTAAAAACGGCGGATCCAATATGGCGGACACAAATGCAAAAGTTCATTTGAATTGGATAAAACGCGGCACTCGGGGGTTTTCGAGGTCGCTTATTATGATTCTGCTCTCAAAATTCCGAAATTAAAAATGGCGGATCCAATATGGCGGACACAAATGCAAAAGTTCATTTGAATTGGATAAAACGTGGCACTCGGGGGTTTTCGAGGTCGCTGATTATGATTCTGCTCTCAAAATTCCGAAATTCAAAATGGCGGATCCAATATGGCGCACACAAACGCAAAAGTTCATTTGAAGTGGATAAAACGTGGCACTCGGGGGTTTTCGAGGTCGCTGATTATGATTCTGCTCTCAAAATTCCGAAATTAAAAATGGCGGATGCAATGTGGCGGACACAAATGCAAAAGTTCATTTGAATTGGATAAAACGTGGCACTCGGGGGTTTTCGAGGTCGCTGATTATGATTCTGCTCCCAAAGTTCTGAAATTAAAAATGGCGGATCCAATATGGCGGACAAAAATGCAAAAGTTCATTTGTATCGGATGGAATGTGGCACTCGGGGATTTGCGAGGTCGCTGATTATGATTCTGCTTTCAAAATTCCGAAATTAAAAATGGCGGATCCAATATGGCGGACACAAATGCAAAAGTTCATTTGAATTGGATAATACGTGGCACTCGGGGGTTTTCGAGGTCGCTTATTATATTTCTGCTCTCAAAATTCGGAAGCCTTTGGGTATTTAAATACCTGGTATTTTCAGGTATTTGAATACCCAAAGGCTTTCAAATTTTGAAAGCAGAATCATAATCAGCGACCTCGAAAACCCCCGAGTGTCACGTTTTATCCAATTCAAATGAACTTTTGCATTTGTGTCCGCCATATTGGATCCGCCATTTTGAATTTCGGAATTTTGAGAGCAAAACCATAATCAGCGACCTCGAAAACCTCCGAGTGCCACGTTTTATCCAATTCAAATGAACTTTTGCATTTGTGTCCGCCATATTGGATCCGCCATTTTTAATTTCGGAATTTTGAGAGCAGAATCATAATCAGCGACCTCGAAAACCCCCGAGTGCCACGTTTTATCCAATTCAAATGAACTTTTGCATTTGTGTCCGCCATATTGGATCCGCCATTTTTAATTTCGGAATTTTGAGAGCAGAATCATAATCAGCGACCTCGAAAACCCCCGAGTACCATGTTTTATCCAATCCAAATGAACTTTTGCATTTGTGTCCGCCATATTGGATCCGCCATTTTGAATTTCGGAATTTTGAGAGCAGAATCATAATCAGCGACCTCGAAAACCCCCGAGTGCCACGTTTTATCCAATTCAAATAAACTTTTGCATTTGTGTCCGCCATATTGGATCGGCCATTTTGAATTTCGGAATTTTGAGAACAGAATCGTAATCAGCGACCTCAAAAACCTCCGAGTACCAATTTTCGTCCAAATCCAACTACTTTTCATTTTGGACACCGAGCGTGAAATTTTTCGTGTCACTCAGGGGGTGAAAATCGCCATTTTGGGGGTGAAAATGTTGACAACGACGAATTAAAAAAATTGATTGTTCAATCGTAACTATTCTATGCACCCATGGTTGAAAAAAAACCGGACTTTTCAATGGCTTCGAGGTGAAAAAAAATTTTGAAAAAAAAGTGTCATCGATTTGGCCTGTTTTTTTTGTTCAAAAGCCGCCATATTTTTTTTCCTAATGGACAAAACCCAATTTTGACCCCAGATTCTGAAAGAGCACCCTCGAAAATACTAGGGAACGTATCTCTTCATTTTTTATGATTTTTTTTATATAATAAAAATCTGGCTTGAAAATGAAGGGAAAAATCGCGATTCTTGGGCGTTAATGGGTTAAAAAAAAGCATAGGGACGCGAACCGTGGACTTTCAGAGTGCCGGTCTGTCGTCTTACCGTATTAGCTACGGCCGCTTTTGTCTCAAGTATCAACGCTCAACGTACTGTACGCACGAGACGAAACTCCCAAATTTTCAAATCGCATATCTCAGCAACTAAGGCTTATTGGAACAAAAATCAAAAGCGACGTTAATTCGGAGGTCTTCAACTTTCACCACGCAAAAGGAGAACCCGATTTGCGACATCCAAGCTCTGCCTTCTCCTTGTTAGAAATATGCATATTGCCGTCATAGGATGTATCACAGAACACGCATATCGCCGTCATATTGCGCTCATGGGATGTATCACTGAGAAATAGGCATATCCCCGTCATATTGCACTCACCGAATGTATCACTGAAAACATGCATATTGCCGTCATGGAATGTATTACTGAGAAACATGCATATCGCCATCATATTGTGCTCCTGGGATGTATCACTGATGAAATGTACATATCGCCATCATATTGCGCTCAACGAATGTATCACTTAGAAACATGCATATCGCCGTTATAGGATGTATCACTGAGAAACACGCATATCGCCGTCATGTTGCGCCCATCGAATGTATCACTGACAAACATGCATATCGCCGTCATATTGCTTGCATGGCGTGTCTACTACCAGTGCTAACCCAGTGAATTCATCAACAAAGTCATTGGATGACTTCCATATGACGTAAAATTTGCAGATATTAATTGTGGACACTTGAGCACAGCGATATGATTTCAACGTGCTTCAAACGTACGATGCATTTATAAACGACATATTGAGATCAAAATGCTTTGTACATTCACTATACTAAATGAGTTCACGGCTTTGCATCATGACATGTAGTCAATATGCTGTAAGATTTGCTTCATCAATTGTATGCACGGCGTGATGATCACGACTGTCTATCTGGGAAGAGGCACCCGAGGGAGCCCAAGGGCGCGAGAAGGGCAGGCCATCAATAGAACAGCGGCACGAGCGAGGGGACCGGCCGCAGCAAGGATGCCGCGGGTATCGTCGACGCGATCGAACACGCAGTCGTTCGCCCCGCCGGACGCATATATCTGTCTATCTGGGTACCTTTCCCCTAAGAAAATTAATTTAAAAAATTGTTGAAGAAAAGTGCTGAAACGATCGAGAAAGGCTCGAAGAGAACTTTGAGTCTTTCTCGATCGGCATTTTTTTCAACACATTTCACATTGGGATAGGGGTCAAAGCTTTGAAAGGCCAAATATAGAACGACAAAGATTTCGAAATGACAGAATTATAAACTCAAAGTAACGAACTGTAAATTATTCAAAATTATATCCTTCGGCCGATGACGAAATTGAATAACTATTACACCAAAGGATTATTTATTCGAGAGCTCATTTATTCGAGAACGTGTATTCAGATTGTCTGCAGTTTGAGTCATACAAATACAGATTCTAACAATCTAGAACATCCAAATCTCCGAAATAGAAAGACGTGAGTATCTAATATTGATAATACCATCTATAGGAAAAAGACATATATATCGAGGATACAAACTTCGAAAGTGTAGACCTCAGATAGGCAAACGAACGATGGTCCAAAATAGCGAACATCAAAGAAGTGGACGAGTTGCCTCATAATTTTCTGCCGGTTTTCGCTAACACGTACGAGATTCTTTAAAGGCGTCTGGCCACCTTGGCCAATCGAAAAATGGGTATATTAAAAAAAATAATAAACTCGAAAGTATGGGCCGGAATATTTTTATTTTTTAGATAAAGTCAGAAAGGGCTTTAAGAATGACGTTAATAAATTTCCGTTAAAAATATTAAAAAATGGCGCCGTTATGCACATTGCCGCGGAGGCCCTCCGCACGATAGGCGCGGTCGTTGTCCCAGCTGATACGCGGTCATGCCACATCTGAAAAAAAATCAGCTCCTTCGTGAGTAGTGTCGCTACAATGTAGCGTAGCAGTTTTTTTTCGACCATTAAAAAAATTATGGTGAGCCATAATTTCGTTGAAAAATACAACGTTTTTCTTCGGCTCACTATAATTTTTTTAATGGTCGAGAAAAAAACCGCTACGCTACATTGTAGCGACACTACTCACGGATGAGCTGATTTTTTTTTTGCAGATGTGACATGATCGGGTAACAGCTGGGACAACGACCGCGCGTATCGTGCGGAGGGCCTCCGCGGCAATGTGCATAACAGCGCCATTTTTTAATATTTTGAACGGAAATTTATTAACGTTATTCTTAAAGCCCTTTCTGACGTTGTGTAAAAAAAAAAAAAATATTCCGGCCCGTACTTTTGAGTTTATTCTTTTTTTTTTAAATACCCATTTTCGATCGGCCAAGGTGGCCAGACGCCTTAAGGGGGGAAATCACAGTAGCACACAAAAAATAGGCATATTTTCGGGAATTAATTTTGGCTGAATAAAAGTATCAATCGAAAATCTGTAAAGTAGGTTTTATAGCAATACTAAAAAAGTACAAAATGTAATTTTTTCAATAAAAAATATTTAAAAATGGCGGCTGCGCAGCGTATGCCTCAAGGCGCCTTTTTTGAGCTAGCCGAAGACATAACTCGAGCAAATTTTTACCGATCGACTTGAAATTTTGACAGTAGCTTCGAAACATCTTTCTCCACGGAGCTACGTAGGATTTTTTATTTTATATGGCTTACTTTTTTATCGACGATTTTATGGCGTTTTTTTTTTGTTAAAAATTTAACTTTATTTTTAAACATGCACCATTTTGCGAAAAATCAATATATCGAAATTCAATAATACTTTGGGGTCATCAAAACAATATGCAATTGGTATGCAGCGAATTTTTTTAAGGTTGGATAAGTGTGTATACGTAAAAGGCAGGTTTCCAATCACAAGAGTATCGCGGTTGATTATCAGCGTGCGGGCTCTGAGTGCAGACGACGCGAGTTCGATCCCCGGTAGCCAACGTCTTTTTTTAAATTAAACATATATGAATTAAATATCATAAATAATGCCTGGACAGGCAAGAATAGTTCAAGCGAAAGTAAGTTCACAATTTTTTGAATATAAAATGAAGAAAAAAAATAGATTCAAAAAAGTTGATTAACCAGCGATCGAATCCGGACCGCAAGCATCGTCAATCCGTCATGCTGCCAACTCAGCCACGACGCTCATTGAGGATAGAAAAACATTTATGATACACGCTTATTCATAATGTTTACTGTTGAAAAAAAAACGCCGTAACGACCGCGGCAAAGGCTCGAGATTTCTTTTTGAACCTTCCACGGTCGTTTCGGCGTTTTATTTTTCAACGCGGTTCGTCGTTAATTTTTTTAACCCGCATTCTCGGCATAAACGGCCAACCGAGAGAAAACAATTTTCTCGATACATGTTTTTCTCTTTGAAATTCATTTAATGCATATTCCAATCCGCAGTACGGCCACACATACGTCGAGATCGATCGGACGGAAAACCTCGCTCCGTTCGCCTGTCGAGCGAGCGAGGGGCAGAGACTTTTCCCCCACCGAGCTACCCATTCGTGTGCACGCTGACTGCGATATCGACTGGAGCGGTGCTCACGACTCGCGCGGCTACGAGGGAATCTGCAACCTCGACAGAGGCGAGGCACACAAAATCATATTCCCGAATTCGCCACCGCGATTTAGCGCCATTTGCGAGGCACGCCGAAAAGGGGAGCGTTGTACATCTCCCTACTAATCTCTGATCACGATCCAAAAGCGTCCACGGAAATCCAGTTATTAGTGGTTGGTGGTTTCACCGCGTGCGTCGCTGCTCATCACCGAACCGAAATGAACTGAGCGACAAGAACGCAACCGAAGCCATCCCCATCGATGATTCTCGCTTGTCATCCATGTTGGAATATACCGTGCGGACTAACGAATTTCGCGATTAATAAAAAATAATTGTGTCTCGGTGTAAAATATATTTGTCGTGATTGCGACGAAAACTATCGAAGGAGTATTATGTATTGTCTGATGTTTATAAATAAATGTTGTTTGTTACTGCTTCCGCAACGATAAGAAAACATATCGACTGAATTTCGGTGTTTCGTTATTATTTTTTATCTGTGCAACGTATAGTATCATAATATGGGAATATGATGTGTGATAATTTGTAAAACTTTTATCTGGATTAAAAAATTCTTATGAATGTTCTTGTGTCTATAAATAAATTCTGTTACTGCATCCACAACGAAGAAAAAATACTGTCTTAATTTCTTTATTTCGTTATTATTCTCTATCTGTACAGCTTATTATCGGTGGGAATATGATGTGATAATTTGCAAAACCTCAGTCGTGATTGAAAATTCTTATCAACTTTTCTTGTGTCTATTTATAGACACAAGAAAAATTGATAAGAATTTTGGTAAAGTGCATTTATGCATTTTGTTAGTTACTTCTTCCACAACAACAAAAAACCATATTGACTTAATTTCTGTATTTCGTTATTATTCTTTAGCTGTACAGCATATATAATATGTGAATATGATGTGTGATCTCTGAAGCTTTATCTGGATATGTGGATATGAAGCTTTACCTGGATTCAAAATTCTCATGAATTTTCTTGTATCTAGAAATAAATTTTGTTTGTTACCGCTTCCGCAACGAAAAAAAAACATTGACTTAATTTCTGTATTTAGTTGTTATTCTTTGTCTGTACAGCGTATCATAATGTGTGATAATTTGTAGAGGTTTTGTCTAGATTCAAAATTATTATGAATTTTGTCAGAGTCATAAACTTATTAATTCATAAATAATTATTTCATACATAATTCATTAAATCATAAATAATTATTATTAATTCATAAATTATTATGAATTTTGTCAGCGTCTTGTCATGGGAGGACTCTTTCTAGCATGATCTAGCGGAAAAAATTAAATCTGTGAGATCAATTTATCTGTACAGTATATCATAACATGTGAATGTCATGTGTGATAATTTGTAAAAGTTTTGTGTTGATTCAAAATTCTTATGAATTTTCTCGTGTTTATAGATGAATTTTGTTTGTTAGTCCTCCCGCAACGAAAACAAAAATATATTGACTTCATTTCTGTATTGCGTTATTATTATTTATCTGTACAATGTATTATAATGTGTGAATATGATGTGCGATCATTTGTGAAAGTTTTGTCTGGATTCAAAATTCTCATTAATTTTCATGTATCTAGAAATAAATTTTGTTTGTTACTACTTCTGCAACGGAAAAAAAACATTGACTTAATTTGTGTATTTCGTTATTATTCTTTATCTGTATAGCGTATCATAATGAGTGATAATTTATAGAAGTTTTGTCTAGATTCAAAATTCTTATGTCTATAAATGAATTTTGTTTGTTACTGCTTCCTCAGCGAAAAAAAAAACAACTTTATTTCTGTATTTCATTATTATTCTTTATCTGTATATCGTATCATGATGTCTGGTAATTTGTAAAAGTTTTGTCTGGATTCAAAATTCTCATGAATTTTATTGGGTCTATAAATAAATTTTGTTTGTTACTGCTTCTGCAATGAAAAGAAACATATTAACTAAATTTCCGCATTTCGTTATTATTCTCCAAAACAATCTATATTATCTATATAAGACTTCTATCTATCTAATATATAGAAATTTCCTGCACCAACTGATTTCACAATTAATTTCATCAAATTACCGTTCCATTTGAAGAAGCAAAGGGTGCTTTTTGCATATCGTACGGCATTGTTTTCACATATCGCTGCATATGAAGTAGCAAAGTGTGCTTTCTGCATATTGTTATTGCATTATTGAGCCAGAGATTAGTAGGGAGATGTACAACGCTCCCCTTTTCGGCGTGCCTCGCAAATGGCGCTAAATCGCGGCGGCGAGTTCGGGAATATGATTTTGTGTGCCTCGCCTCTGTCGAGGTTGCAGATTGCCTTGTAGCCGCGCGAGTCGTGAGCACCGCTCCAGTCGATATCGCAGCAGCGTGCACACGAATGGGTAGCTCGGTGGGGGAAAAGTCTCTGCCCCTCACTCAGTGCAGCCAGATCGCGCGTAAAAGTTACCCCCTCTCTAGTCTCTTGCGCGCCCATCACACAATCATAGTAGCGCATGTCCGTGAGCGAGCGACGCTCGGACGCTTCGGGAAGAGCCGAGCGCCGGCGAAGTTTCCCGATCGCGCCTTCGGCAGCTACACCAACACATGGACGCTGAGCACGTTCGTGTGCGGCCAAGCCGAACCGAAGGATTCGAGGGAAAAAGCAATCTGAGCACGACTCGCGCGTGACGTCACCCGACGGCACGAGCGAGGCTTTTAGATGATTTCAATGCTTATTTAGCCCTTGATTCTCTGCGTTATTGATGCATAAAAAAATGTATCGCACACTCTCAAGGATTATTTTTTTCAGTTTATACGTTAATTTAAATATAATAATAAATCTAAATTACAACTTATGTATCTTCTAAAATATTGTTTACGCTTTACTCACACCCGTCCTTATGCCAAATAAATTATAATTCATAAAAGTAAGCTGAAATATATTTATATTCGTATTATTATATTAATTCTCATAGCTCTCATATGAAAACTCTCATATGAAACTCTTATATGAAAAAATCCAAAAAACCTCAAAACCTTAGATTTCAACTAACCAAGAACATACATCTTCACATTTTCAATCATGACGAATTTTTAAGAACAATATCATCACAAACACATCTGAACCAAAACAATATACATCACCTAAATTATCAAAACATAAATCAAACAACACAAAATCACAACATCTTATACTCAACCCTTACTAATAGACAACAGGACACAAATAATAATCTTTCCACTGATCCTCTGAATAATATAAATTTGACAATCACATTAAATAAAACGAAAGAATGGCTTATAAACTCTCCAACATTGATATTCCGCTACACATGTCCACATTCTTGTCTCTAGGTGAAAAGTTTTGTTTTCCTTACCTCAAACTCTCAAACATAAAAACTCATATCCACAAATCAATCTCCGAACTCGAGTCCAAATTAGACTTTTTACTGGACAAACCTAGACAAATCGAAATTAGAACCAGATTCACTAAAATCTTAAACAAAATAAATATTCCAACATCATTTTCCAACACTAATCAAATTATAAAACACACGTCCTCATTCTTAAAAAACAACCCTCAACTTTTAGTTACACGAGCTGACAAAGGAAATTCAACAGTCATTCTTAACAAATCAGATTACATTACAAAAACTCATAATTTACTCGCAGATTTCTCAACTTACAAATTAACAAGTAGAAATCCCATCAACACCCTACAAAAAGGCATTAACAATATTCTCTCCAGATGAAAAACCCTAAAAATTATTGATGAAACAAAATACGAATACTTAAAAGCTAAAAATTGCAACCTATTTCGTCTCTATTGGCTGCCAAAAGTTCATAAAAATAATTATTCACTTCGTCCAATAGTATCATCAATAAATAGTCCAACGCATAAACTAGCTGAATTTATACAATCTAAATTTTCTAAATTAATCAGTACGACTAATTCACACGTCAAAGATAGTTTCCACCTAAAACATTCGCTTTCTAACATCTCAATTCCACTCAACTACAAATTAGTCTCGTTTGATGCTGTTTCTCTCTATACCAATATCCCATTACAACTTGTTATTCAAAGCCTTCAAAAAAGATCAAATCTATTTTCGAAAACATTTCCGTTAAACGAAATAATTAAAGTCATAGATTACATCATGTTCTCAACTTTCTTTACATTTCAAAATAAAATTTACCAACACATCTCAGGGTTACCAATGGGCTCACCTCTGGCTCCAATACTATCTAACATCGTCATGATCGATGATGAAACAAATTGTCTGGAAAAATTTACATTTTCGTTACCACTATATAAAAGATATATTGATGATATTATTATTCATCTACCAACAGACAAAATTGAATCCACCAAAAAGATTTTTAACTCATATAACTCAAAATTACAATTTACATCAGAAAATGAAGTAGATAAAAAATCCCGTTTCTTGATATACTTTTAATCCATAAACAAAATTCAATTATCACAAATTGGTATAGGAAACCAACCTGGTCAGGCAGATTCATAAATTTCTTTTCACACCACCCACTTTCCCAAAAAAGGCCATAATTTACATGCTAGTTGACAGAGCAATAAAATTATCTCATCCTCCATTTCACAAAGAAATCCTCAAACTTATTACTAACAAGATGACACAAAATTGCTATCCGATCTCTTTCACAGAAAAAATAATAAAACATCGGCTTTCCACAATCAACAATCAAAAAAAGAATAACACCAATTTTGATTCTTCCAGACTAATAAATATTCCTTACACAAAAAAAACATTCATCATCAACTAATTCGTCTTTTCCAACAATACAACATAACATTAGTCACAAACAATAAACACAACATTTCATCGATTACTGGCTCCGTCAAAGACAAAATGAATAAGAACCAAAAATCCAACATAGTTTACAAAATCGATTGTAAGGATTGCAATGTCACATACATCGGCCAAACCAAAAGATACCTTGAAACCAGAATAAAAGAACATAAAAATAGCCTAAAACATACTACCACAATACACAGCCTTAGCACAACATGCAATAGAACAAAAACATGCCTTTCAATTCGACAATGTAAAAATTTTGAACAATGAAAATTGGCTCAAAAAAGACTAATCCTAGAAATGATCCAAAGTAAGGCACACTCCAACGTCATACATTTTAGAACTGACATAAAAAAACTAAGCTCGATCTATAACTCTATTATATAACTATTAAAATATTTTACAATACTTTACTTGACATAACAATTTAAAAATTATTGACAATATAACTTAATTTTAAATACTCTTAATATGACGCACCAATTTTATTTCTCTTGATACGTCACTGCCTAAAGGATCTTTCTCGCCCGATTCGCAAAATAGAGACTCTAATAAGCTTCATGAAATTAAGACACCACTCAGTTTCTCTCGAACTCTCCCTGATCACACAACTCAATATGTAACTGAGTAATGTAAATTTCGAGTTTTTGTTTATTTTGGAAGAAAATTTAAAAAATCTTAAACTCAATAGGTAATCATCACAGTCATTTGATACTTTATTAAAATTTCTTTTAAATCAATCACGTACATTAAATTTTCACAAATAAAACACAAAACTTTCTTATAATTATTAATTTCTTACAAATGATAAAAATCGCTAAAAAACGATAAATTCTTCCATCTGTTGAGTATACTCCAGCACAACAGTACTTACTTCCATAAATACTGTCTTTTGAAATAACCTTCCAAATATCAGCAAAAGCTAGAAACATCAACAACATCGAGGTTAGTCGTTTCTCATATTTCATTTCTTTATAACTCCATAGTATAATAAACCACACACTCACACATCACTCATTTCAAACACCGATGAATAAGACGAATTAACGCAATACAAGAACTTATGCATATCAAATCAATATAGTTATAACCAAAACAGAATTAACATATCAGTTATACAAAACGACACAACAATTTTATAACACAATCATAACATAAAACATTCGTGTATTTAATTCCTTCAAACTTGATTTGGAAAATTTGTGTATAAAAATTTAGAGAGAAAAATATAATTTCTGTAGAGGACTCGAACCAAAGGGTCGAAACGTAAGAAAGCATAATTTATTTCCATCGCTGACCTTGGAAAACCTCTATTGGTCGGATTGAAGCCGAATCTTCATCATCCATCCGGCCGCGAATCGTCAGTATCAGAAAGTGCACATATTCTACAAGCGATGAGATGGTCTCGTTGGTAGCGTTCCTGGCTTCGGTCCGCAGGGGCGCGGGATCGTTCCCCACGCTCAGTACTTTTTTTTTAAATTTATTATTACTATTAATTCTTATTTGCTTAGTTATCATTATTATTTTTATTAGTTATCTTATAGTGTAGAAAAATGTATCGCGCACTCCGATCGCTTATTTTATTAGATTGTACGTTAATTTAAATGTAATAATAAAACTAAATTACAACTTATTTATCTTCTAAAAAATTGTTTACGCTTTACTGACACCCGTCCCTATGCCAAATAAATTGTAATTCATAAAAGTAAGGGGAAATATATCTATATTCGTATTATTATATTCATTCTCAAACTTTCATCAACCGATGAAGCATTATTCCCAAAAACAAGTCAACCATCCGGCCGCGAATCGTACGTGCCAGAAAGGGGCATTTTTGTATGTTTTTACATTTACAGGTAATTTGCATTGTAATGGGGTGAATTGTTTATTTGTGAACACTCATCATTGACAGAACAAAAAAAAATTTAATCGTAAAACATCATGAGCAGTTTTCCTATTTTCAGAATAATGTTCTTTCAATGAGCGTGTTTCACGTATAAACAATTCGCCCCATACAAAAAGAAAATAATAATTAAAAAAAAACAGATAAGCACTGAGCGCGGGGAACGATCCCGCGCCCCTAAGCTAGGAACGCTACCAACGGGACCATCTTTAATGTACGTGATTTGTGATTTGAAATGTGAAATTTGTGAAAATTTAATGTACGTGATTGATTTAAAAGAAATTTTAATAAAGTATCGAATGACTGTGATGATTACCTATTGAGTTTAAGATTTGAAAAATTTTCTTCCACAATAAACAAAAACTCGAAATTTACATTACTCAGTTACATATTGGGTTGTGTGATCACGGAGAGTTCGAGAGAAACTGAGTGGTGTCTTAATTTCATGAAGCTTATTAGAGTCTTTATTTTGCGAATCGGGCGAGAAAGATCCTTTAGGCAGTGACATATCAAGAGAAATAAAATTGGTGCGTCATATTAAGAGTATTTAAAATTAAGTTATAGTGTCAATAATTTTAAAATTGTTATGTCAAGTAAAGTATTGTAAAATATTTTAATAGTTATATAATAGAGTTATAGATCGAGCTTAGTTTTTGTATGTCAGTTCTAAAATTTATGACGTTGGAGTGTGCCTTACTTTGGATCATTTCTAGGATTAGTCTTTTTTGAGCCAATTTTCATTGTTCAAAATTTTTACATTGTCGAATTGAAAGGCATGTTTTTGTTCTATTGCATGTTGTGCTAAGTCTGTGTGTATTGTGGTAGTATGTTTTAGGCTATTTTTATGTTCTTTTATTCTGGTTTCAAGGTATCTTTTGGTTTGGCCGATGTATGTGACATTGCAATCCTTACAATCGATTTTGTAAACTATGTTGGATTTTTGGTTCTTATTCATTTTGTCTTTGGTGGAGCCAGTAATCGATGAAATTTTGTGTTTATTGTTTGTGACTAATGTTATGTTGTATTGTTGGAAAAGACGAATTAGTTGATGATGAATGTTTTTTTTGTGTAAGGAATATTTATTAGTCTGGAAGAATCAAAATTGTTGTTATTCTTTTTTTGATTGTTGATTGTGGAAAGCCGACGTTTTATTATTTTTTCTGTGAAAGAGATCGGATAGCAATTTTGTGTCATCTTGTTAGTAATAAGTTTGAGGATTTCTTTGTGAAATGGAGGATGAGATAATTTTATTGCTCTGTCAACTAGCATGTAAATTATGGCCTTTTTTGGGAAAGTGGGTGGTGTGAAAAGAAATTTATGAATCTGCCTGACCAGGTTGGTTTCCTATACCAATTTGTGATAATTGAATTTTGTTTATGGATTAAAAGTATATCAAGAAACGGTTTTTTTATCTACTTCATTTTTTTATGTAAATTGTAATTTTGAGTTATATGAGTTAAAAATCTTTTTGGTGGATTCAATTTTGTCTGTTGGTAGATGAATAATAATATCATCAATATATCTTTTATATAGTGGTAACGAAAATGTAAATTTTTCCAGACAATTTGTTTCATCATCGATCATGACGATGTTAGATAGTATTGGAGCCAGAGGTGAGCCCATTGGTAACCCTGAGATGTGTTGGTAAATTTTATTTTGAAATGTAAAGAAAGTTGAGAACATGATGTATTCTATAGCTTTAATTATTTCGTTTAAAGGAAATGTTTTTGAAAATAGATTTGATCTTTTTTTGAAGGCTTTGAATAACAAGTTGTAATGGGATGTTGGTATAGAGAGAAACAGCATCAAACGAGACCAATTTGTAGTTGAGTGGAATTGAGATGTTAGAAAGCGAATGTTTTAGGTGGAAACTATCTTTGACGTGTGAATTAGTCGTACTGATTAATTTAGAAAGTTTAGATTGTATAAATTCAGCTAGTCTATGCGTTGGACTATTTATTGATGATACTATTGGACAAAGTGAATAATTATTTTTATGAATTTTTGGCAGCCAATAGAGACGAAATAGGTTGCAATTTTCAGCTTTTAAGTATTCGTATTTTGTTTCATCAATAATTTTTAGGCTTTTCCATCTGGAGAGAATATTGTTGATGCCTTTTAGTAGAGTGTTGATGGGATTTCTATTTGTTAATTTGTAAGTTGAGGAATCTGCGAGTAAATTATGAGTTTTTGTAATGTAATCTGATTTGTTAAGAATGACTGTTGAATTTCCTTTGTCAGCTCGTGTAACTAAAAGTTGAGGGTTGTTTTTTCCAGAATGAGGACGTGTGTTTTATAATTTGATTAGTGTTGGAAAATTATGTTGGAATATTTATTTTGTTTAAGATTTTAGTGAATCTGGTTCTAATTTCGATTTGTCTAGGTTTGTCGAGTAAAAAATCTAATTTGGACTCGAGTTCGGAGATTGATTTGTGGATATGAGTTTTTATGTTTGAGAGTTTGAGGTAAGGAAAACAAAACTTTTCACCGAGAGACAAGAATGTGGAAATGTGTAGCGGAATATCAATGTTGGAGAGTTTATAAGCCATTCTTTCGTTTTATTTAATGTGATTGTCAAATTTATATTATTCAGAGGATCAGTGGAAAGATTATTATTTGTGTCCTGTTGTCTATTAGTAAGGGTTGAGTATAAGATGTTGTGATTTTGTGTTGTTTGATTTATGTTTTGATAATTTAGGTGATGTATATTGTTTTGGTTCAGATGTGTTTGTGATGATATTGTTCTTAAAAATTCGTCATGATTGAAAATGTGAAGATGTATGTTCTTGGTTAGTTGAAATCTAAGGTTTTGAGGTTTTTTGGATTTTTTCATATATGAGTTTCATATGAGAGTTTTCATATGAGAGCTATGAGAATTAATATAATAATACGAATATAAATATATTTCAGCTTACTTTTATGAATTATAATTTATTTGGCATAAGGACGGGTGTGAGTAAAGCGTAAACAATATTTTAGAAGATACATAAGTTGTAATTTAGATTTATTATTATATTTAAATTAACGTATAAACTGAAAAAAATAATCCTTGAGAGTGTGCGATACATTTTTTTATGCATCAATAACGCAGAGAATCAAGGGCTAAATAAGCATTGAAATCATCTAAAAGCCTCGCTCGTGCCGTCGGGTGACGTCACGCGCGAGTCGTGCTCAGATTGCTTTTTCCCTCGAATCCTTCGGTTCGGCTTGGCCGCACACGAACGTGCTCAGCGTCCATGTGTTGGTGTAGCTGCCGAAGGCGCGATCGGGAAACTTCGCCGGCGCTCGGCTCTTCCCGAAGCGTCCGAGCGTCGCTCGCTCACGGACATGCGCTACTATGATTGTGTGATGGGCGCGCAAGAGACTAGAGAGGGGGTAACTTTTACGCGCGATCTGGCTGCACTGAGTGAGGGGCAGAGACTTTTCCCCCACCGAGCTACCCATTCGTGTGCACGCTGCTGCGATATCGACTGGAGCGGTGCTCACGACTCGCGCGGCTACAAGGCAATCTGCAACCTCGACAGAGGCGAGGCACACAAAATCATATTCCCGAACTCGCCGCCGCGATTTAGCGCCATTTGCGAGGCACGCCGAAAAGGGGAGCGTTGTACATCTCCCTACTAATCTCTGGTTGAGGCATCACAGCCGCGTTGACGTTAGCGGCGTTCACGTGAAACGCGACCCCGTTCGAACGTTTGCGGGACATACGACATACGCGTGATTTCCCGGATGTACGAAATAATCCCGATCAATATTACATTGCAGCCACGAGGAGGTTCGCGCGTCGTGTACGCATTCGTGTGCACGATGGGTCAAACGTACACACGATTTCCGATTAATAGGCGAGAGGTCCCCCGCCCACCACCCTCTTGTGGCGCCCTTCCTGCGCGTATTGAATCGCGGCCTCACGTTTCGCAGGAGTTCTCGCAAGGGCGCGACGTGCACGACATGCGAGACGTTTAGTCCCGTAAAACGCGTCCGACGGACCGTTATAGCTCGCGCCATACATTCGCGGCGAGCTGGAATCTCATTAACGTACGATTCACGAGATAGAGCGAGGGAAGACGAAATAAAAAGTGTGAAAGAACGCCGAACGTAGCGTGGCTGCGCACGGCTCTTCGCAGGATCGAAAAGTCCTATTTCGCCGTTCCAACAGCGCCGGCACGCGCTCGCGCGCGTGCGTTTGTGTGTGTGTGCGGTTTACCGCAAAATTCTTCTGCGCGCATACATCGTCAGCGTCGCGGATCGAACGCGATGCGGAACACCCGAGTGCGTTAATACGATAAAGCCCTCTCACGTTTGCTTTTCTCGCCGTACCAGGCGAGCAACGAAACTC
This sequence comes from Ophion obscuratus, assembly GCA_964007375.1. Taxonomy (NCBI): domain Eukaryota; kingdom Metazoa; phylum Arthropoda; class Insecta; order Hymenoptera; family Ichneumonidae; genus Ophion; species Ophion obscuratus. The sequence continues at coordinate 9,367,003 of OZ023323.1, read as the reverse complement.
GTAGTGCGTGTGTGAGTGTACGAAAAAGTAACGCAAAAAAGAAAATACACAGTGATCAAATTACGTGTGGACAAGCAACTCGATTCGAAAGCAGAAATTTTTCCTGCCGCACCGCGTTTAAGCCGTTCTCTTCATCTTTCTTCCTTTGTTTTTATACTTTTCTCTCCCTTTGGTTCTTTTCTGCGCTCTGCACGAGGCCAAAAAGCTCGCTGGTCCGGGAAATAGAAAAAAAAAATGCCTGCAAGTCGTGGAGGCATGGTCGGCGGGGTAATGCCCGCCCACTACCTCCACGAGTTACCGGCCCAGGACGAGGAGCGGCTCTCAAAAATATTTCAGCAACTTGATCTCGATGGTAACGGGAGAATCGACGTGCACGATCTTTCCAAGGCGCTCCACGAGGTCGGCGTTCACAAACGTTACGCTGAGGTAACTCCATTTCTTGTTCTTTCGTATACTCTTCACTTCATCGTATCGCGCACGCAATGCCGGCGGCCAGCCCCCCCCCCCCCTTTTTTGCTCGATGCGTCTTCGTTTTTTTGCAAGTTGTTCGACGTTCGATTTGTACCTAATTTTCGTTTTTTTTCTCGTGCTGTGTATGTCACGCCGACAACTCGTACGAAAAGTTTTGTTGCACGATAATTCGGTTTGGGTCTCACCTTTTTTAACTTTTTTTTATAGACGAAATTTCTTTGCTCCTGCTTTTTGGAGGCTTGTTTTTTAAAAACATTTATGGTTGGATGTAGAGCATGGAATAATAACAATAATGGAGTAACAGTAATCGAGGGAACAATTTTTAGAATTTTTCAGGGAATATTCATGTATTCCTTAGAATTTTTCAGGAAATATTCTCGAACTATGAGTATTCTCTTCGAGGGGGCAACATTTGTAGTAAAGATCGTAATTTTTAAAATCGCGATGACATTTTTCAAGTCGTATGGAATTTTTTCAAATTGTCTAATTTTGTAACTGTTATGGAACTATTACATTCTTGTACGAATTGAGAATATTTAATTTATTATCGAATTTTGTAACTATTTACTTAGTACTCGACTTTCGTAATAACTTGTAACTTTGTAACTAAATCATTTTGCAACTTGCAAATAGTCTGTCATGAATTTTTTTAAGAATGAAAACCATCTACATAACTTTAAAAATTGACGAGATAAAAAAATGTTATCACGTTTTTATGAATTTCATTACCCCAGGTATATATATATATATTGCTTTATGGTTTTATACTCGATCGTCATTATTCTTTTATCATTCGTAAAAAACGAAAATAACTATCAACTTGAACCAATAGCAGTTAATACTCATTAATCAGAAATGAACTTCAGCCATCCAGAAAGATTTTGAAAATTCTCTTATTTTCCTCTATAATGGTATTGCATAAAGGATTTGTCTCTTATTTAATGCCATTAGTAGCACTGTATACTTCAACGTACCAAAGTGATTGTGCATGATAGTATGAGGTGCAGTAAATCCCTTATCCTCAAAGGATTTGTATAACATTTTGTATGGCTTCCGTGCGAGGTTGATCCGCGTGTCAATGACAACTTATAATGGTGCCTGGAATAGTAAGGAAAGTGAAGAAAATTTAGATCAGTGCCAAAGTTGTGCCTGTTGTATACAACAGGAACAACTATATCTATAGAGACTATAGCTATAACTATATATATATATATATATATATATATATATATATATAAAACTGAGAGAGAATTTTCCACATTTGTCTCAATAGCCAAAATGAGTAGACAAGAAAATAATGGGAATGCCAATAATGATAATTTCATACTCAGTTGAATAATTAAAAATTCTTCTATATCAAATGCACTTAAAATAACTTTTAAAAAGTCACAAACTTTACAATGAAAAATAATAAACCCACCATTATGAATTGTTTCATTGGAAAAAAAAGAAAACAATTATAAAAAAAATTAAAATAATTTAAATAAATAATGTAAATAAATTTTTTTAAATAACGGAGGGATGAGAAACGTTAAGGTTGAAATTTTCATAAGATTTTTATTATTATCAATTTTCGAGCAATGATTAACATTCCACGATTGTGCATCCTGGTGAATAGAAATTCCTGGCTCAGTCGGACAAGAGCAAGAGCGGGGACATTTGTTTGGCGGAATTTATCCATTATGTCAAGGAGCACGAGAAGAACCTCCGCCTCCAGTTCTCTGATTTGGACAAGAATAGAGATGGTGAGTTTCTTTCTCCACATGGTCATTCAGTTTGCATCGTTGAAATGCAACAAGAATTCTTTTTCATATCTTTATTTTACCATTTTCTTTTTTCATATTTGAATTAAAAAATGACAAATTCTATCAAATAAAACCCTAGAAATAATGAAAATGAGGAAATAAAAAATATAAAAAGAAATTCTGTTGCGTTCCAACGATCCAGATTTCAAAACCATTACCCCTCTCTCTCCTCGCCTCTTCGATCTTTCCTTCAATTGGGATAACGAATACCCTTTTTTATTCCATGAATAAATCGACTGAAATTTTTTACCATCACGTTTGCAGGTAAAATCGATCTGGAGGAGTTGATAAGGGCGTTTAAGGACTTGGGCATAGAGATGGACAGGGGAGAGGCGAGGAAATTGTTGCAGCGGTAAGCGAGAGCAGCAAAACAGAGCCGAAAAAAAGGAAGTGAACAGCTACTTTGCGCCTTTCTCTTTCTTCACTCGCTTGTTGGCTTTAAAAATGATGTCTTCTCGCCTCGGCAATTCGAGCACCGTCTCGTGCAATAAAGTTCCTTTGCTACTCAAATTTCAGGATGGATCAGGACGGTAGTCTCAACATTAGTTTCAATGAATGGCGAGACTTTCTTCTGTATGCCCCGAGCACCAACATACACGATCTCATACTGTACTGGCGCCACTCGACGGTGAGTTACACGCGAGCGACATAGGGAACGGAGTTTCAGGTGATTCGAAAACCAAGAGTAAAGAGAAACAGGAGGGAGAGTATCGGTAGTGACGGCTCGGCGATACATTTATGAGTGCCACCTTGTTGCAGTCGGCAGATACTGTGGCGTCAAACGCGTCATATAGTACAAGTAAAGTGATGCTCCAAATATTGCAAATAGGAACCGAAATATCGCGGCGCATTGCCAAGCTTGTGGAATAACAAAAGCAATTTAAAATTAAAAGGTACTTCCGGTATGTCCGCCATGCTGCAATGCCGAAAAATGATTCGTAACGGGCGGCAGTGAGCGGCCATTTCGAGGCGACACTTCTTATAACTGTACTTCCGGTTCGTTCGCTTAGCACTACACGCTCGCTTGTGTTTCTCTTCACTCTTAGTGTCGAACATACGAATTCGGGGATTCCTCGGGGCGTATTCTCGTCACTAATTTACAAATCAACCGTGTGCTGTGGAATACCGAAACAAATCAATTGAGTATGAGTACTTGGGTTGCAAATAACTTGACCTACTGCAAAAAATTTTACGAGTGGCGCAAATCGTAAATAAAAACTATAGTATGTATCGCCATATGCAAAAATGGCAAATTCGTAAGTTCTCGTCGATCCAAAAAGTTTCATCGTCTGCACGCGATGAAAATCAGCAATTTTGCCACATTGTAATTTGCCAAAACAAGGTCGAGCGCAGCCGGGAACTGCGATTGTAGATCATTTCACAAAAATGTCAGATTGCCAACGTTCGGTGGAAGCTAGACTACTAGAGGCATTACCTGCGAAGTAGCAGACAGAAGCATTGTAGCAATGTTCATTTGTAAGCAGCGCCGGAAGACGGTGGCCTCTGCCGGCAAACGGCAGAGGTATTCAATCGTTTGCAATATCGACTGGACCTCGTTAGGAGTGGGGTAGAGGAACCTCGGAGTGGGAGATCTGTTACGTCAGTTTAAAAACCACAGAATAGGTATAATAATTATTTTTAAAAAACGAAGGAAAATCGTTAAAACACACAAAAGGAATCTAGTCCTTGTACAATCGTCTCGGGGCGGGGGGCAACCTTTTGTCATCGCGCATGATTGTCCATCCAGATCTTAGAGAGAAAGCTGCTTCAATGTAGGACAACGTCGTGAAATATCCTTGCGTTCGTTCCGAGAACGATGAAATCGTGATCCTCTCTCTCATTTCTTCTTTCTGTCTCTCTCTCCCTCTGTCTCTCTCTCTCTCTCTCTCTGTCTCCCTCGATTTTTCTTGTTCTCTTTCCTTCTCGCTACAGTCCTTTCTTCCTCTCGATTTATTTTCCACCGTTCTCATCTACACACGCTTATACACAACTAGTTGTCCGCTCGCGGCTTCGCTCGCGCAGACTTGTGTTGAACGTCCCTTAATGAAACACTTTGCTCCTGAAGTGTTTCATTAAGGAACAGGTAGAATTGTATGGAAGAGCATTGATACTACGTTTCAAGTAAATCTGACCACGTATTTCTTTTTCCGTACAAACTTTGCCACCCCCTTTCGTTTGAGAGTTGAATTTCGAAAAACGCTAACAAGGACACGGCACGACCGTGGGGTCGGGGATTTGGTCGAATTTTTTTGTGGTGAAACGGGACCCCTAGCTCCTCACGTGGTTAAAGTAGTAGGACGCACTACTCGGAAATTTCCGAGAAAAATCGATTCAAAATTTCTTAGGCGCCTTATGAGTTAAAAATGTCAGGCATTTATCGAGCCGCCGTCTAGTCTAGACCCTTAGGGCTCGGTCTTTTGCCCCGGTGGTCTCGGGTTCGATTCCTCCATCGGATCTTATTTTTTTTTTCTTTTTTTTTTCCGTTATCTCAACAATTATTCAAATGGTTTCTCAACCCTACATTATTTAAAAAATGTATTTACATTGTTTTTTTAAAATTATTTTCTTTTTTTTTTTTCAATAAAACAATTCATAACGGTGAGTTTGCTATTTTTCATTGTAAAGTATATGAGGAGGAACATTGGGTTTTTAATGAGAATAACAAAGTTGATTAGGAAAAATTCAATTTTTTTTTTTCATATAATAATTATATACAAAAACCGCAGTGGTAATTATCATAGAAACAAACAAACCATTAATTACTGGGACATCTTGCGCAACATATAAAAGCGGATTTTTTACAATCGCAGGGAGTTTGCAATACATCCGTACAAAAACATGTCCCATTAACATTCATGAAAATGTTTCTAGTAACTGATAATTTGGAGGCAAACCAGACGTATTGAATTATGTCTCGGAATATTGGTGACGATAATTGATGGTAAATTATTGAATGGATTTTTATACAATCTTCTTCTCTGCTCTAACAATTCGCTGCAATTTTGCAAACGCTTTATGAAATTTTTAACTTATCTGTAAACATTTGTCTTGTCTAGAAACATTTTCGTGAATGTTAATGGGACATGGTTTTGTACGGATGTATTGCAAACTCCCTGCGATTGTAAAAAATCCGCTTTTATATGTTGCGCAAGATGTCGCAAAAGTTATTGCTTTGTTTGTTTCTACGATAATTAGCACTGTGGTTTTTGTATATAATTATTATATGAATAAGAATTGAATTTTTCCTAATCGACTTTGTTATTCTCATTGAAAACCCAATGTTCCTTCTCATATACCTTCAATCAAAAATAATAAACCCACCGTTATGAATTGTTTTATTGGAAAAAAATGAAAATAATTTTAAAAAATAATGTGAATAAATTTAAAAAATAATGGAGGGATGAGAAACGTTTTGAATAATTGTTAGGGTAACAAAAAACAAAATAAAATCTGAAGGAGGAATCGAAGCGGAGAGCTCCGGCGCAAAAGACCGAGCCCTAACCGTCTAGACTAAACGGCGGCTCGACAAGTGCCTGACATTTTAAACTCAGAAGGCGCCTAATAAACATTGAATCGATTTTTCTCTGAATTTTCCGAGTAGTGCGTCCTACTACTTCAATGACGTGAGGTGCTGCGGGTCCTCTTTCACCACCAAAACATTCAGCCAAATCGCCGACCCCACGGTCGTGCCGTCTCCTTGTAAAATGCGTATTTTATTATTTGTGTTGATGAGCATTGATAGTAAGTTTCTAGTAAATCTTCTGACCAGATTTTTATTTTCCACACACACTTTGCCACCCCCTTTCTCTCCTTAGGGGTTGAATTTCTAAAAACGCTGGAACGCGCATTGCATTAATTGTGTCAAGAAGCACGAATACCTAATTTCAAGTAAATCCAACCAGATGTTGAAAAATTCCATATAAACTTTGCCACCCCTTTTCTCCCCTTAAGGGTTGAATTTCGAAGAAGCCCTTCTTTAATAGTGCCTATATAATCAAATCAATGTGTCCTCCCAATGTCACGTTTCTACATTTAGCGGTTTAGGCCCCCTTTGCCTTTTATATATATAAATTACAAGTATTTTTTCCATAGAATCCATAGAAGGAATAGAAATTCCTTTTTCACCCCTTAAATTGGGATGTTTCGAAAAATACTCAAATAAATTTTCAATTACTTTCTTCAAAGGTTATGTATACCGAGTTCCAAGTGATTTGGCCCAGTAGAATATAATGTTCCATACAAAACAACCCCTTAACAACCCCTTTACCTTAACCCCATTTAACAACCCCGTTTACCTCTTCAGGGGCTGCATATCACAAATTCCTTTCTTAGTCGGTGTTAACACTATAAAAGGCAGCTACCGTCCAATTTTTACGTTTCTGCCATCCGTGGTTTGGGTTGTGTGTTGATCTGTCAGTCAGTCAGGACATGTCCTTTTATAGATATAGATAAGTAAAAGAATAAATGGGATTACGTATGGTAATTTATTCATTGGCTATAAGTTCACTGAATATATAAATATACGTATATGATTAGCCAGCTTATCGTCAATTAATGGATATATTTAAGCGTGTCTTATCTATATGTTTATTCAGTAAGCTTTTTATCACCGACACTGGTGGATGGACGGTTGGATTCCGGTGGTCCTTCGAGTTAAGCAGCGTTGTGCATGGTCGGTACTCGGAGCGGTGAGCGCTTCGCCGTGCACTGGCTGGCGTATCAATCAGTGAGCGGAATGCCCATACTTCTCATACCTTGGTGTGGATACTTGAGTATGTGCACCAGAGAATCATAAGAATATGGGGCCGTCTATACCGGTATGGGCTTTCCACAGTTTCCTCGTGCCCTCGGCACCTTTGGCGAAGAAAAAATTGCTGATTTTCATGATCTTTTTTTTAAAACAAAGATTTCTCCACTTTTGGCACTCAGGGTGTTTTATCACTACTTTTAGCTGTTAAATGGGATTTTTTTGATTAATCTTTAAAAATGGCGGAGGGATGGTACGGTTTTCTAAACCGGTTGCGGCGGATGTTGTATGAATCTGAAAAAAAAAAAACCAACGACGATTTTTCTTTCGATAACACTCATACACAGAATATGAACCAAGAAAAAGTGAGAAATGTTGAAGAACGATCGAATGGTATGCTTTGAAAAAAAAAGATAAAATTTTCTGAAAAATTGCCACATTTTGCAGTGAAAAGTTTCTTTTATTGTTAATTTTCGAAAACAGTTAGAATTATGTTTTGAAAACATGGTTAAAAAGATTTATACAAAATTTCATAAAACTCGGTCGATTCGTTTTTTAGCTATACGCCACGCGAGTTTCGAAAACTGTGACACACCTCCGTCATTTTTAAAGATTAATACAAAAAAAACCAGCTAACACTCAAAAGTAGTAATAAAGCATATCCTACGTCTAAAAAATGGATGGGTTTGATTCTTTTTAATTTCTGATTGTCATTGTTATCCAAAATCATGTTTTGCAGATTTGTTGTAGATCGCTAAATAAGAATCCTAAAAAAGTGTTTGCTTGATCTTCGTATCTCACATCTGCCGGAGGACATGTGCGAAAGAAGAAAATATAAATTTTCGTTGCATTCCAACGATGCAAACTTCAACGTCATCAACAATTGTAAAGAAAACTTGCCTTAAAAAAAATCACGAAATCAGCCATTTTTGGCCTCGTTCAAAGGTTAGATTAGCAAAGTGCGGGAAGGGCGTGATTAGAAAAGGTTCAATTGGGAAGGGTAATGCGTAAAAACCTGCAAGGGTATACGTTGGAACTCAGGAATTGGTTGAGGCCTTAATTCAGCTTTAGTTTATCGATTGAGGATTAAATAATTGATAGATGTTAGTAAGCACTTTATCATAATTATTCATTTAGCGCTGTCTTCCAAGCTCTATATAGCACGTACACACTCACACCGCCCTAATATTATGTCCGGGACTCTTTTTTTTTTAAATTTGTCCGTTTTCCTCAAAAAGTAGTTCATTTTAAAACGGAGATAAAATTTTTTTAAAAGCCGTCTAGCTTAAAAAATACGAAAGGTATTGGACGTTGAAATTCTGAAAATGGAGAACATTTCGACGCATGTTCATCGATAAGCAGCACATCAATGGTATGACTAAGGGCGTATATATCATTTGCATATTGCATTAATCAATAATAAAAAATAAAAGTAGACCCAAAATCGTTTGTTCCCGAGATCACTCATATGTTTGTCTGTCCCACAGGCACTTACTTTTCTAATAAATAAATGAATGAGATTTGCATTCACCCGTGAGTTTCAGGATACCAGTCAATGAAAAACCATAAACTCTACTGTCCGTTTTATAATTTCAATTTCCGAATTGTCAAGAGTAAAAATCGTCGAGCACATTCGCAATTCCAATTGTCCAGAATTATACTTCGTTAGAAAGTGGATTTCCCTCGTGTTTTGCGTCTCAGCAACGATCCGTCCTCGCAACCTTCACCGCTACACCCCGAACAGGTGGTAGTTCAAAACTTCGTGCCATAACTTTCGTCCTCTTTATCCTAGAGGGGTGAACTATTTTTTTTTCCTTTCAATTCTATTAAAACCCTTCTATTTTTCTTCAAGGAAATAAGAAATGTATCTTGTCGTTTGAGGTAATGGACATTGTCGCGAGATATGGTATACGCGTGACCGAAAAAAACATACACCTTTTATAGAAAAATATTATTATACGATTTCATTTTCGCGATTTATTTTCGGAGTGCGATAAAAAGGGGACACCCTGTATATACCCGTACTGTATAGAGGCTCGAAGATGAGATGAACTTGAGACGAGACCTCGTCAGGGAAGCCACTGTCCTATTGGAGGAGATTTAAATACGGTGGATCTTGGATCCCGATTCGTCGATTGGCGAGGGCTCGTCGGTAACTCCGAAGAATGACGTAGCTTGCCCTCTCTCTCGCCCTGTATATTTCACACGCGCGGTCACACATACGCACACAGACACGCACGCGCACACACACACACACATGATGTCATGGCTGAAGATTGACCTTGTTTCCCAGCTGTTTTTTCCCCCGCTTTTATACATGCACAGCTGTATGTTGCCAGCGCAGCGTCTCGTGACGTGTCATAATCGTCGCGGGCTGTTGGAGCATGCGTGCTCAATGCTCGACTCGATGGTAGTTTTGCGGCTTGCTAAAAATGAGTCACGGGAAGCCCGAGTTCTCGTAGTAGCAAGTACGGGAGAAAATCACTGGAAATCATTTCCAAACGGTATACATCTGTCTCTTTCTCTTTCTCTTTCTCTCACACTATTCTTCTCGCAATTTTTCGATCTCCCTTTCAATCATTAAATCTTTCTCAATCATTCTATCAATCAAGATATCTCTCTCTCTCTCCCTCCCTCTCTCTCTCTCTCTCTCTCTCTCTCTCTCTCTCTCTCTCTCCTTTTGTCTCTTTTCTCCCCAATCTTTAATTAATTTAGAATTTCGCATGATATTGAAAATACTTTATTATTCTCAAAGTTTCGTAGACATCGACATCTATCCGGTCTGGACGACCGAGAGAAAGGGAGAGAGAGAGAGAGAGAGAGAGAGAGAGAGAGAGAGAGAGAGAGAGAGAGAGAGAGAGAGAGAGAGAGACATGAACGATTATTGGATATTGGACAACTGCGATGTGACACAAAAATGCCATGGGAAATTGGTCATCGAGGTCATGAGAGCCTGTGGTGTCCAGTGGTTCAAAGTAGAACGGTCTACGATGCAATCGCGTTCCACTTCGTCGTCACAGTCGTTTCACTACGAGCACGGGGCGAGAGGGAGGGAGGGAGGGAGAGAGAGAGAGAGAGAGAGAGAGAGAGAGAGAGAGAGAGAGAGAGAGAGAGAGAGGGCGAGGCCGTACTTTTCCCATATCACGATTCAAAAATTCAAATTTCAGCGGTGAGATTTTTCTTCCGTTTCTCACTCTTCCAAATGATTCGTTTACCCCTCCGCCCTTTCGGCGGCTTTCCTTCTTGAAAGAAACAAACAAGTCAGCGGAATTTGCCGCGTTTTTATTTTCGAAAAAGCAAAAGTACCGTTGGACTTTCCTGATTGCTCAAATCTTTGCGCGGATTGATTCGTTTATCGCGTCCGCGATAACATCGCGCGCACGCACAAATCGATCAATGAAACTCCCGCGAAGGATGGCTGCTCATTGACGGGCTGCCGCAGCGGATCTCTTATCGCGCGAAAAAACGATGGCTGAAAATTCAACAACCCGAAATCTTAGAGGGGGAGAAAAACAAACCGATCTATCTCCGTGGAGAAACGAAAATGGAGAATTAGGATCATATATTTCTGAGCTGTTTTTGTTGACGCTAAACGAAATCTCGAGATTACGAAAGAACGAGAGCGATGGAAAGCTCCTTTGCGTTTGTTTTTGCTTTTCACTATCGCGTGTAATTGCCGCCGTTTGTTTATACAACTAGGACGATCAATTAGACTAATTACATTCTCTAACGCGAGACAGTTAACGTGCTTACGCGTACACAGTTGTGTTTTCACTTGGTGTCGAAATGTTTGACAGCACGCGCCTTATGACGGCGTATATGACGTTTAAGCTTCCATGTGACGCTACCGGAGTCCGCACGGCGGTTCAAAGTGCCTCGTCGTCGTGTTCTGTAAAAAGGCGTGAAAATCTTGTGTACATTTCGTTCGGGATCGTTGAGGCTTTTAATGCTACGCCATCGAATGTCGCCAAAGTTACCATTCATTTTTTCGGCGAGTTTTGATGAGGATTCGAGACTGGCAGGAACGAGGGGATTACAATCACCTACGTGAATGCAAGCGCCACGAAAACATTAGAAATTAAAGTTATTTCGAATGCAGGCAAAAAATCGCGTGGCTTCGTGCAATGACACGTAATTCTCTCGTCCTTGGAAATTGAAAGTCTGCTCTGCGCTCATTCTATCCGCAATCGATTGTATCTCGAAACGCCGTTTGATTTATTCGGCTATGATGATTTTTCGGTTTCCCGCAGATTTTCAAAGCTGTGCCGATTTTTTCCATGGGACTTCAGTTTTTATTTATGGGTGGATTTTTTCCTGCAGAAAGAAGTGTTTCCGCGTCTATCGAAATCCTCTTCAAACACTGTGCGTAAGTGTCAATCAGTCAATTACGAGCCGCGCCATGGCTGCTTGAAACGGGAAATCGCTTCGACCGAAAACTCGTCGGATTTCCAAATTTGTCAAGTTGATATTCCGTGTAAAATATTCCGCTAATTGAAGAAAAAAAACCCATCCTCTTGGTCCAAAACCATTGGCCCCAGTAAGAAGAAAAAAAAACGATTTTCCGAAACAGATCTTGCGAATATTTTGTCGCCTCGCCACGACTGCGCCATTTCGCGTTCTCTTCCGCTTTTTTTTCGCCCGGTGCGCCGAATTTGTATAGAAGCCGCAATCGGGCGAGGAGGAAGTTTGATTGTTACCGGCTCGAGCCGGTAGAGGTCGCTAAAAATTGGACTCGATTTGTCGCTCGTAGAGTTTACGAAAAACATCTACGTACTTTTAGAGCGTCACTCGAACCAAACACCAGTCGTCCTGACTATTCGGCCGGAAGAGCCGGTTACCGATCCGATTCTCATTGGACGCTGGTTGTGAGAAAAAAAAACGTGCCCAATAATTGCGACATCGCTCATCAAACGATGCAGAGCCTGTGCATCTGCAGAGGGAGAGAGAGAGAGAGAGAGAAAGCGATACTCTATACGACAGTGTTGAAATAATCCACGGGCATTTCATCAGCTCGACGTGGATAGGCTTGACGTCATACGCGTTCTCGGAATACGCGTATTCCCCTCTCACGAAGTTGCTCCGCGTTCATTCGTTCCGGACGTTCCAAATGATAATTTACACTGTCCGAGTGTATTTTTTTGCCTTATTTTGTTACGTAAATTTTTTGAGGAAAAATTGACGCATCGCGCTCTCAAGAATACGATCGCTATCGTCGAGGGGAAAAAAGTTTTTATCGCGATATCCTTTCGATCGTGAGGCGGCCTCGTCGTTTCGACTGAATTTTATTGCGGGGCCGCCGTCCCGAACAATCCGAAAATACTTTTATCTTTACTTGTATTTTATCTCGTTGAAAATCGACGAGTGCCTCGTTTCCTTACGTACATTCGAAAGTCGTAACAGCGAGAGCAGCGAAAAGATGTTGACTTCTAGTTTGACAGAAGGTGGCGCTGATCGCGTATTTCACGCTTCCGTTCGCCGATCGGCGTTTCGGCTTAACCTCACTTTCCCTCTAGTTATTGATTCGGGAGATTGGAGCGTCTTACGTACGTTGGTTAGGTATGAGGAGTGAACAAAAGACCTCGTCGAATTTGAACGTTGAAAGCGACCGTGTTTTGCGCCCCCTGACGTTGCGGGGACCAACGTGGGGGGTTCCCCCGTGCTATCTCCATTTACGTGCCGCTACCCTCACTACCGCCGCACAGTCTGGGTGGGGGCGGGAGGGGGGGCAGAGAGCCGCCGAGCGAGCGTGTGAAATCGAGTTTGCTCAGTGTCTCGGGATCCGTGACCGGACGATGAGTTTCTTGTGTTGTTTGTTTCCTTTATCCCGCTCCCAGCTTTGCGCGATGACAAAATCGTAACGAAAACGACTTCCGGTCGTTTGAATCCACTTTTCGATCATACCTCTCGTTTTCCTGTCACGTTCAGGATAGAGAGAGACATATATCGGGTGTACCAGGTGATTTGTGAATGTTGCTCGAAGCCTCATCGAGATCCGTGATGTTGGGTCAGGAACGCGTTGACAACGGCTGTCAAGTCTGCGCTGATTTTCTACAGAACTATCATGAACTTCTCCAAAGGGTAAGCGCACTCCCGCTCACCGTTTTTGGCCAACTCTTCTCTCAGCCCGACTCCAAACTTCCATACGTTACAAAAAATTGCGCAATTTCATCTTCACCGCGATGAGTTCTCGTGAACGTTTTCTTTGCCTCCCCTCAACCTCGACGAGGCCCCAATTTTGCCTCTGAGCGTGAGAAGAGCGCGGAAAAGCATTATTTTTTCTTTGAACGACTGTCTGCGAAGATTTCTATTGAGGAGAGAAAGTTGAAGACTTTCGGCCGCTACGAGCGCTGCGATCAGTCATGGACCTCGAGACTCGTGGTACAGTGAAAACGTGACTAATTCAATAATGAGAGCGGAACGTTTTTGGTATGCATTGTTAACCGTATATATTGACGCTGGACGCGATAAAAGTTGCTCGTTATCACGAAATCCCACGCACGGGTGCAACGAAGAGGTCTTTGTTTCCTCATTTCGTCTCGCTCGAAAGTCTGGACACGAACGTGCGGCACCGCAGGTGTGTCTTTTTTGTCTGGATCAAACGTCATTGCGCGCCTTATCTAATCGTCGGCGGGGCTCGTGTCGAATTATAAAACGGAGCGTCACACGCGGCGCACACTTCTATTTACGGCTCTAACAAACTGGAAGAATTCCTGCATAGGAGCGGCGAATTTTCTCGTCCAAGTATCATAGAAAACATGGCGGTTTCGCACATCGCAAAAGTTCCTTTAGCTGTTATGAGTAAACATTTCATTCCACCAGCAATAAATTAATTTTCCACAGAACTGTTCCTCCAAGTAAACAAAAATAAGATTTTGGGCTTTCGATGTTACAGACCTCGTCTGAACGTGGAAACAAAAAGGAAGAAAAAAAAGAAATCTCGAGGAATTCGAGGAGAAAGTGCAGTTGCGATGAAAACTCGGCTTCAATTATATTCATAGATTCATTCCGAGCGGCACGAAAATAAACACAGGCTACAGAACATATCCCAACTTTCGCCTAAATTTGGGAAACAGTTTTTTTTTCACATAACCTCTCCAAAGTTCACGGTTTTGCGTTTAAATTTATTATTATATTAAGCAGTTGCATGTGAAATCGCCCGCTGATAGTAGATGGCGTCGGATACACTATTGTCTCGAATTAAGGCCTTAGGTTACTGTGACGACCCGAAAATCGGTGATATAGAAAAATTAATTTTGAAGGAATAACTATGATTGGAAAATTGTTTATACATTTATTGGTATGTACTTCAACAAACTTGCGTATCAAATTTCATAAACGAATATTAATGATTAACGAAATTATAAACAATCTCGTGAAGGACCTTCGAACATGAGGGGCTCGACCTTGTACTTGATTTTCGCCACCCGCTTGATCTGAAAAAAGTTGATTCTAAAAATAGGTAATATTGGCTAAAACTTGACCGAGATATTTTTACCGTGTTAAAATTTTTTTAATGTTGAACTTTTTCTCATTTTTCGAGATAAAATCACATTAGTGTAGATAACTAATGTTAAGGGGGGAGATACCTTTAGGCGAGGGAAAAATTGCTGATTGTCATGAGTTTTTTCAAAGGAAAGATTTCTTTACCATTGTTGAGACTTTATGTATGTTTTATTACTACGTTTGGCTGTTACATGGTATTTTTTTATAATCTTTAAAAAATGGTGGAGGTATTGCACGGTCTCCTGAGCGGGCTGCGGCCGATGTTCTCAGACAGCGTGACACGTAGCTTCGGTGGGATTAATTTGAAAAAGAAACCAACGAAATTTTTTCTTTCATAAGCACTCATACGCAGACCAAGAAAAAGTGAGCAAGTTGAAAATCGATTGAATTGTACGCTTTGAAATAAAAAGATTGAATTTTCCGAAAAATTGCTACATTTTGAAATAAAAAATACTCTTTCAAAATTTCCAAAAACATTGAGGATTATGTTTAAAGCAATAAGGTTAGAAAAAATTATACCAAATTTCATCAAAATCGGTCGATTCGTTTTTTAGCTGTATGTCACGCCAGTTACGAAGATGCAGTTGAGAAGACCGTGCCATACCTCCGCCATTTTTAAAGATGAAAAAAATACCATGTGACAGCCAAAAGTAGTAATAAAACATACCCTTAGTATAAAAAATGGTGAAGGAATCTTTTCTTTAAAAAACAAATCATGAAAATCAGCACATTTTTTACTTGCCCAAAGGTATCTCCCCTCTTGAGAAGAAAAAGTCGGTCAAGACTACACTACTATTACACTGAATACGTGTATCAAATTCCACGTCAATTCGTCCATTAGACGTCGATCAAATCGTGTACACCGCTTTGACAAATAGTTTCGAGAAAAACGTGTTTAAAGTTTTACCAGTGGTTCAATCAATGTAATAATAAGTTTACCTTCAATCTGCGATTCCCCCACCATATTTTGGACCTTCCTCTTCAATTCGAGTTGCCTCAAGCGACGAACGGGTCTTCGTCATTTCCACAGTAGCCTAACCCCTTAAAAGTTAGCAACATACATGATGATAGGTTCATAGAGTCCCGCCAAAACGCTATACGTGACATTTGTGCGACGCGTTAATGTTATCTATTTCAATTGAGTTTACAACGGCAAGGTTTCTTCCAATCAAGTCACAGTTGCGGAAAGTTATGCTTCATTATTTCGAGGTAAAGAAATCGGCCGCGGAAACGCATCGTTTACTAGAGGAAGTGCATGCCGGACATGCTCCATCGAGTACAACGTGCAAAGAATGATTCCGCCGCTTCCAAAGTGGTGATTCTTTTATGAACAACAAGGACCGCGGAGAACCACGCGAAAGAGCGGTGTCACGTACAACAAGCTGCCGAAACGGTCGGAAATCATCACTGGGGATCTTTGTCGACTGCAACCGATGCGTTTGAAGCGACCTCTGCACGAGACCAGGCCAGAATTAAAGAATCGCCATGACACGTTGATTTTGCGACATGCCAACGCCAGGCCGCATATTGCTCAACCGGTTAAGAAGTACTTACAAGGAGTAAACTGGGGAGACCTATGCCGCCTGCTACATTCCCCAGACATCGCTCCGTCCGATTACGATTTGTTCCACTCACAAGCAGTCAGCGCTTGCGGTTCAGCACTTCACCTCGAAGGAGTCGGAAAATGACTAGATTACTGACTTGCCTCTAAAGAAGTATAATTCTTCCTGCGTGAAATCCACGTGCTAGTCGAAAGATGGGCGATACTTTGAATAAACCAGCTCGCCGATTTGTCGCCCAACCATTATCTTGTCTTTCTCCTCAAAACTGGGCGCTGTCGTATGCAACCACCTAATATATATATATATATATATATATATATATATATATATATATATATATATATATATATATATATATATATTAGGGTGTGCGGAAAAAAATTCCGCAAACACCAACCTAATATATATATATATATATATATATATATATTAGGGTGTGCGGAAAAAAATCGATACTTTTTCTTTCGGTTGCATCCACCAAAAATAGGTGAATTAAGGTAAAAAATGAAAAATCCTCGAAGGAGAGCTCACAAAAAAATTATTTCGAATGGCGCATTGCATTTGAATATTTTCCATAAGAATAACCCAGGAAAATATTTGGATTTCTGAATGTGGTAGTGCAACTCCTCAGGAAAAAATCACGCAAAGATGTCATTAACATATTCTCATAGAGAAACGAATTTCCAACAAAAATTTTTTTACGAAAAATTAGCTTAGAACAACCGTTCAAGTGGAATCGCTGTCTGAAATTGAATTAATAGAAGAAAAAAAAATAATTCGAAAGGCTGTAAAAATCGAACTTTTCGCTTTACGAAAAAACTTTTTGGGGTTTTGTTTTGTAGAGTATGTTCTGCTCTAACATACAATTTGCATGGAATCGTTTTCAAAATATTTCTCTGATACAAAAAAGAATCAAGTACAACAAGAAATATAAAAGAAACGACGTCCATCATTGATCGTGTTTCGAAAAGTTTTATTCAATTAATTTGGTTTAATGAGATAAAATCATTTGTTTTTACATTATAATGCTTGATAATCATCGTTCCTTTTCTTAAGAGTCTGTTTGTTGCAATTAGGGTATTTCTGTCGATGATTTTGCACTACGCCCAATAAATATTGTAGCTGCTCTTCGTTTTTTGTTAATGAACCGTTATATGCTTCTATCAAAGTGGCACGACGTTCGGCTACGTTATTAACGACTTTTGGGTTTAAAAAATCTAAGCAACTTAAATAAATGGCATTTGCCGGCCATAATTCAATATTTACTCTCAAAAAATCATGAGGTAAATTGAATAGCTGAAAAAGAAATAAGGATTCTTGAGTGACGAAATCGCTTATATCTTTTTTCAAGCACCATTTCCCATTTTTTCGCGAGATTGCAGAGCTTGTACCATTTGACAAGTGACAAGCTAATTTTTTCGAGGCAGCCTCCCCTACTACAGGATTCACTTTGCAATAACGAATGAAATTTTGTAGCAGTGACAGATCTTGATTCGAGACCAAAATGAGGGGAAAATGTAGCGGTTTCCCGTTCGTGGCCTTAGTGTGAAGCTTGTGATTTTGCACTACGAGTGCAAAATCACTCGCAGCGTGTGCCATGGCGCGCACGTGGCTTAAATAAAAAATTTAATTTCGGACAGCGATACCACTTGAACGGTTGTTCTAAGCTAATTGTTCTTAGGAACTTCTTTTGCAGGGAATTCAATTCTCTATCAGAATATGTTAATGACATTTTTGTGAGATTTTTTTCTGAAGAGTTTTACTACGACGTTCAGAAATGCCAATATTTTCCTGTGTTATTCTTATGGAAAGTATTCAAATGCAATGCGCCGTTCGAAATAATTTTTTTTTGAGCTCTCCTTCGAGGATTCTCCTTTTTTTTTACCTTAATTCACCTTTTTTTGGTGGATGCAAGCGATAAAAAAAGTATCGATTTTTTTCCGCACACCCTAATATATATATTTTAATCAAACTGAGAATAATAGTTTGGCTCGGTTCCTGAAAGAAATAACTTGAAACAATACATAAAAATCACACCATTGAATACCGAATACTATAAAATGCATAGCACGTCTTGTATGTGCGCGCGCGCACGTGTGTGTGTGTGTG
This sequence comes from Ophion obscuratus, assembly GCA_964007375.1. Classification (NCBI taxonomy): domain Eukaryota; kingdom Metazoa; phylum Arthropoda; class Insecta; order Hymenoptera; family Ichneumonidae; genus Ophion; species Ophion obscuratus. The sequence goes on along the minus strand of OZ023323.1, from coordinate 9,348,806 downwards.
TGCATATTCATATAAATGATACTTGGTCGAAGTATATAGCGTGGAAATCTGAGAATACGAGCGCGTAGAGTGTTATCTGAAACGAAACACTCATGCCTTCGCGATATCGATTGAAGTGCTCTCTCCCTCAGAGCGTGTTGGTGCACACGCGGTTTCTGATCGTGTCTCGAGAGTCGCAAAATCTCTCGTTCAAATGCCAAAAAAAGAGCTCGGCTACGAATTTATTCGCTCGGATTCTTCGTCTCTACTTATAGATTGGAACCTTATCTATTAAGACGTTGAATAAGTTCTCGCTGTTTTCCAACAAATTACATTATCAGAACTGCGTGCGTCTAGTTGAAGATGGTCACGCATCTATAAAAAAAGAACAATAAGCAAGCTTGAAATTCAGTGTATATCATGGCGTCGAAGTTGGAACAACTTTTTTTCTTCATATTAAACATGTGAAATTTCGCGCCGAAAAAGAGTATTTGCAGGGAATTTTACTGCACTACTTTACTTTTTTAAAATCTGCAGCTAAATCATACAGAATTCTTGTTTGGACTTACCGCGGCCCTGCTCTGTCGGAAGCAACACGCAGATATTGGTTTAGACGCTTCAAAAATAATGATTTTGATGTTGAAGATAAGGAACATTACTTTATGAAAACTGATGTTAAACGCTAGCGGAACTTGCAGACTTTCAAGGACATGTTTTTTTACTATGTTTTTTTAAAATGAGGCACTAATTTTCACGAAAAAACTGCAAGCACTTATTCAACATCCCAATGCAAATCGGGCGTTCTTTCGTGAAATTGCACTTTTTTTCGTTGGTTTTTTTACTTTCCGTTCTGAGGAGTCTCATTATGCGTCTTCTACAGAGCTCGCTAGAGCGCGCGGCGTGTCGGCGAAGATTTTTGTACGGAGCATCAGCTGCCGGACGCGAGTTGCTCGCGCGACAGAGATGAGGAGGAACAGACTAAGAGAGAAACGAGGAAAGAAGATTTTGGATCTGATTTTGGGCAATGTACCAAACGATTTTCGTTGGCAGTTTGCCGTTGGACGTAGCGAAGCGAAGCACGAGGTGCAGCACTACGCGTATCGGGGAAAAGCGCAGCCGGAAAAGTCTCGCATTTGCCCTCCGCGATTAGCCCTCGTCAGTCCTAGTTTTGTCCGTCTCTTCTTAACCTTATCGCGACGCGTACTTGTTCTCGTTTGCTGCTGGGGCAACAAGAGCGCGGCGGAGACAATAAAATAAATGCAAGAGAGGAGAATAGAGTAGACAAAATTGAGTAATCTCGGCCGCAGCATGGATAACCTTGACAATATCGACAGCGATTTTTTCCTCGAGATTTACGTCAAGTTAAGTACATCTGCGCATGAACCAAATTGCCTCGTGTCACGTTATCTTTTTTTGTTTCGTCACTCTCGAGCACTCTGGGACGTTCCACGTGATGGTTGCACTACGAAAGCCGGGTCATTTTTTTGCAAATGGATTTTTGATGTTATTATGTGTGAAAAATGTTGTCAAACTTTGAAATGAAGGGGTCTACATACGTTTGTATGTAGACCCCTTATATACTACATCGCTCCAAAACGGAGGATAAAAAACAAAATCCGCATGAGAGTATTGACGACGTCAGGATGTCACACACAGTTAATACATATTGTTACTAAGATTGAGTTTTTTTGGCAACCGTTGATAAAGAATGCAGTTATTTTTATTCGAAGAAAGGCCCGTCGTTGCTGCCTAGCCAATCGGCGTAGGTGGTTTTGGCAACTAGGGTGATTTGAAGTAAAAAAGTGAACAATGTACTTTTAGTATAATAATAAAACTTTCGTATCACCGTAAACTTTTCAAAAAATCGTGAAAATGACGAAAATGTCAAGTTGTAGAAAAAAACGTTCGTATTACGACAAAAAAACAACTTCAATTATTTGTTGTTAACGAAGGGGTAAGCATATTTAAAAAATCACACATGTAAAAAGATATTACGAGTTACAGATACTTTATTTGTGTCTTGTTGGAAATATATAAAAAATTTGCCGAAAATCAATATACGAAAAACATTTAATTATCTACTTAGATCGAATTTAAATTACTTCCAAAACAGCTTTAATAAAAAAAAAATCGGCCTCTGGATTGGGCGCAACAATTTACTTCATTAAACGTAAAATTTTGAAATAATAGAATTAAAACATCAATAAAGGTTTTTTCGCGATGGGTCGTCAGAAAAACACAAAACGACTTTTACCCTAAAAATTGGAAATGCCTTTTTTCATAAAATGACATTAAACACTCATTCTAATAAAAAAAACAGTCAAGGTTTCGGAATTAAATGTTACGTGAAATATGTCGTTATATATATATATAAGAAAAACATCGTACGGTTTCGCACAATTGCGGCCTTCGATGCTCTCATCCCACGAACGGGTCTCCGCTAATTTACCGGGCGCGAGACGAGCAGAGAAAGTCAAGGAGGAAAGTACTATTTGCTTAGCGGGGAGTTCTTTTAGACTCTGACGGAACTGCAATCGCGTTTTTTCGCCGAAAAATACCGGCGGATTAACATTGTTGTCATTATTATTGGTATTAAGAGTCAGTATTCGCGTTGGCAGAAGTCCGGCAGATTTGAGTGATGAAGCGGAGGACTGTCGTATCGAAGTTGACATTTTGAATGGATTAACACTATATATGAATGTGATAGTAGCTTTCGATTATTATTTCATTAACATTCCATTGTCATCGCATATAAATAATGACTGTAATAATAATAATCAACAATAATGAGAACATCATCAATAATAACTTTTAAAAGTTGTTACAATTTTTTAGTAATTTCAATTAAAAAGTTTTTATGACATTTTTATAATGATTTTTATTTTAAAGTTATTATAATTTTATAATATCATTTTCATTTCAATAATTAAATTTAATAGCGAAAATATTTCGTGCGTACGCAACATAAAGTACCTGTACAAGGGGCAATGAAAAAACAATACACCACTTGCATCAAATCAAACAACAATGGCCGTGAATACATTTCAAATGCGCAACTCATTCGTTAGGTTATGTAATTTTTTTCGTCACTAGCGGACATGCATGAGCGTCGAAAAATCCGCCTAGCCGGTGGTTTCGCGAAAATCCTGCTAGTCCAAGTCAACGTTTACTCCGGAGACTGAAAATACCCGTGATCGTTTAGTTCTTTTGTTCTGGGATGTTTGATTCCTCCGATCGAGAAAATAACGCAAGCGAAGCGACATCAACAACCTCAAAAGAAAACAAAGGAAAAGAAAAAAACGAAGACCCGCCGTAGAATATGGCGACGTTGAATCTCTTAATCTGACTTTGACACTTATCACATGGAGAGCCACGTGCGCCGAGAACCTCAAAATGTACTTTGTCAATCCGATCCTCGGCAACGAGGAATTTCCAGTGCAAAATGCCGTCGCCAATTTTCCTCGGGTACGTCAAAGCGATTGCAACGAGAAAAATCGCGTCTCGATATATACACAGGCACACCCCTATATAGGAAAATATATTAGGGTGTCTCATAATAATAATTCACATTTGACTCACCGATAAAGTCGTTCTTTCCTTTTAAATTTAAATTATTCAATAATTCCTTAATATTTTTCAATTCTGGGTGAATATACGTAAAGCTGACGTTTAGACCTTTAAAAACGTTTTTATAAACCTTAATATTATGTTTGTACATATATATCATGCTTTTTCAATGATTCGAGAAATCATGTCGAAAATAATTAAAAAACGGTTTTTTCATATGACCGTAATTTCTATAAAAGCATTATTGTAGTAGCAACTCATCTTTTTACAGTAATTTATATATTCATATGTGCATTTAAACAAATAGAGACGGTTTTTTGTAAATGAGGCCATATTGTGTGGAAAATTATTTTCATAGCAACGATGTTGTTTAAAGGAGTCATTTTTCACCAGACACAAGTGTATTGACCATACACAATGCTAAATAACTCGAGGGACCAGCAGAGCCGAACCCTGCCCACCCATCCATCAGTGTCGGTTTATCCACCTACTAATTTTCTAATCATTTACACAAACATATGCCAGCGCACGTGTACATGTGTGTGTGTAAATGATTCGACATGTCAGTGAATGAATGTAATTTTTAAATAAACTTACATATATATTATACCTACTTATTTGGTATAAATATTCCGTATATATTTACAAATTACGAAGGGGTTTAATTCACAATTGTGCAATTTTTCTCATAATTTATGAACCTCCTGTCGGTATGAATTTCAACAACCGATCTAAAGACGCTTTTTGATAATTAGTTCTATTAATTGTCTCTTCGAAATTTCAGTACATGGATATCGGGGAGGACATGGGAGTGCCCGACGACTTTACGAACAGCGAAATGATATCGGGCATGTGGTGGAGGCACTTGGTGGCCGGTGGAATAGCCGGCGCGGTATCCCGCACCTGTACAGCTCCCCTGGATAGAATAAAAGTTTATCTTCAGGTACGAACTTTACATACATGAATTTTGGGCAATTCATCGAATTGCCAATTGTCCACAACGTCTGAATTGCAACTTGCAATCGACGGTTCCAAGCACTCGTACAAAAGTGCGTAATTTTTCAAATGTTGTACATGTCTTGATTTCGAACGTTTGTATTTTGTTCTTCTGTCAGGTTCATGGTACGCGTCAGTGCAACATATCGAGTTGCTTGAGATACATGCTGCGCGAGGGTGGCGTAGTGAGTCTGTGGCGTGGAAACGGCATAAACGTACTTAAGATCGGCCCCGAGACCGCCCTCAAGTTTATGGCGTATGAGCAAGTGAAGAGGACGATCAAAGGCACGGATTCACGGGAGCTACGGATACACGAGAGATTCGTTGCGGGCTCCCTCGCCGGTGGTATAAGCCAGTCGGCTATTTATCCCCTTGAGGTATGACAAAGAATTTTTGGACCATGTTTTGGCCCTTAATTGGTATTTTATTCTTGTTCGTCGGTTTTCATCGCAGGTGCTGAAAACGAGGCTGGCTCTTCGGAAAACTGGCGAATTCAGGGGGATCTTGGACGCGGCCTTCAAGATTTACAAACAGGGCGGTCTTACGAGTTTTTACAGAGGCTACATTCCCAATCTCATCGGTATACTTCCTTACGCTGGTATCGATTTGGCTGTGTACGAGGTGACTATGAATTTATTGTACTTGCCAGATAGGTGTATGGTTGAGCCAAAAAAGTTCGTGAGGCCTGAGAGAATCGTTAAGACTTAACGGGTCTGCGTAAGCTTGTGGCCCAATAAATAGGTAGGTTTTCGATATTTTTGTTCATGAGAGTATTGAGATGCCGAGCTCGGGATTTTGGACACAATTGATTGACTTGACAAGTTTGAGTTTTTTTGTTTAATTGAAAAATATTGATGAACAATTCCGTTAATATTTAAACAAATTACCAGCGTTGCTGCATGGCCAATCGGTGTAAGTGGTTCTGGCAACTGAGATGATCGAAAATGCAAAATAAAAACACGCACTTTTAGTATAATAATAAAACTTTCCTATCACCGGATTATCTTTTGATATTTTGAAAGTTAGGAAAATACCAAACTAGGAAAAAGTTGGATTTTTGAAGAAAAAAAAACAAAGTCAATCATTTGTTATTAACTTAAATGGAATATTTAAAAAATTATCGTTCATACGGTAGAATATATTATAAAGTATGCTCTGTCAGAATTTGAAGTGAATCGGGCGAATAGATTTTTCGATACGACTTTATTGTTTTTTGTGAGCAACCTGACCCTTTATAAAAGTCATTATAACTCGCCCAATTTTTAGATTTTCTGGACAAAATCCTTGTTGCAGATTAAAGTTGAGACCCTAGACTATAAAACTGAACAATAAAAAAAATTGTATTTTTTAAGTTTTATGCTTATGCAGGCCCCTTAAGTGTGGTATGAAAAGTGCGGGAAGGGATTATAATCGTTGTAAATATCGTTATGAGGGGGCGACGTGCTGCTGGTCCTTTTTCGGAAATACGACCATATGTAGATTCGAGACTGCAAATAAAAAAGCGTAAGAAATTGTTTTTAACGTTTTTGACTACTTGATAGTGGTTTAACTAGATATGGGGTAGCCATGAAAACCCAAACACCTTTTCTTGTACACCAGCAGTATCAATCCAAACAAGTCCAAACAAACCCCAGCACATTTATTGTACAGTAGTAGTATTCCCTTTGGGTTTTCTGAACTTCCCCTCCATAATGTCATTTGTTATATTATTTATGAATAATAAGAATTGGCGAAGAAAAAAAAAATGCCGACCGATCTTTTGACCGCAACCCGACATATCTACCCCTTTTTGGATTATCTGGAATGCAGAAGAATTAAGTTTTCCCTTTGTATTAAATATACTTTTATATCTAAGCACGAACATTTTTCAATTTTTATTTATTTTAGCTTTTGCCCAAAATATTTTTTTTGCCTATTTGGGTTGTAGAACTTAAGGGATCTTCTCACTTTAGACGCTAAAAAAGGATATTTTCATGAATTTTTTAATACGTTTATATTATAAATATTGATATAAAAGTTGTTACACTTAATAGATACACTTGGGAAATACTTTTTTCAAATTATTTATTTAAGTCACTATTTATAGACGAAAATGCTAGTAAAAAAAATGTCCTAAAAAAATGATAGGTCTGCACTGTTGATGAAATCTCGGAGATGGATCATCCGAAACAAAAAAAATCAATCGGTTTTAGATTCAGTATGTTGATGGCTATAGCGCACATTATACGATTTTTTATATGCGCAAAAATAACATAATGGCGGACATTTTTCGAAAAAACAAAAAAAAACGTTTTATTTTCGCCGTTTTTGGCAACAAAATAGTAAATATCAAAATTTAAAAGAATCCTCAATTTGCGCTATAGCTATAGTTGTAAAAAATATGTGGTTAACATTTCATTAGGATCGGCTCAGGAGTTTCGAAGATTTTATCATCAAGCCGTCGAACAACGTTGTTTCGAGAAAAACGCGTTTAAAGTTTGTTTGAGTTACATAAGCAGATACATTTAAGAAAAATGTATTTCGAAAGTGTATTAAGTGTAACGACTTTTATATCAATATCTATAATATAAACCTATTCAAAAAATTGACGAAAATAGCCTTTTTTAGCGTCTAAAGTGAGAAGACCCCTTAAAAAAAGTCCCGAAAAACGTTCGAGTGATTTTCCTAGCCTAAAACGGCCAAAAATGTTTGATGAATAATAAGTTGATGATTTTAAAAAAATTGATTTTCGTTGCATTTCAACGATGCAAACTTCACGACCATAAGAAACTTAAGCATGACGTTTCCATATTTTATTGTTACAGACGTTGAAGAATAGATATTTGCGTTCGCACACGAAGGATGAACAGCCGGCATTCTGGGTGCTCCTTTTGTGCGGCACCGCGTCGAGTACGGCCGGCCAGGTATGCTCCTACCCCTTAGCTCTAGTCAGGACTCGATTGCAGGCTCAAACCGCGCCGTATAAATCACCCAATACGATGGTCAGCGTTTTTCGAGACATATTACACAGGGAAGGCGTTCGAGGCTTGTATCGAGGCTTAACGCCAAATTTTCTAAAGGTAAATCACCACAACCCACTTTGCCTTTATTTTTTTCAATTGCTTGAAGGTGTAACACTACTATGTTTGGGTTGAACGAAAACTGATATGGGGATATTGTAGTTGATTTCAAAGGGATAAGCGTGATTTTCATTGAATATTCATAATTGGTTCCTCCAAATATACAGAAAAAAAGTACAAGAACAGTTTTGTAATATTTTTTTTACCGAAGTAGCGATCCGTGAAAATCAATATTTTTAGTAAAACCTTGACACTTTCTTAGTGATTTATATGTTCACTATTTCGCTATTTTGCTCTAGATTTGATCCTAGAAATTGGAAAAGTTCCACTCGGAAGCTTTTTTATTTTGTGTTGTAAAAAAAGGTTACAGTGTGTGTGTGTGTGTGTGTGTGTGTGTGTGTGTGTGTGTGTGTGTGTGTGTGTGTGTGTGTGTGTGTGTGTGTGTGCGCGTGCGTGTGTGCGTGTGTGTGGGTATGTGTGTGTGTGTGTGTGTGTGGGTGTGTGTGTGTAAAGGTGCCATGGCAAGATTTCCTAACATGGTGCCTGATTGATTTCCTAACCTCTAGTAATTATTTTTAACCCTCTATGGTCACTGAGAAGGGGAGGACCAGACCAGCTTTTAAACCAATTTGTTATAACTCTCAGCATGAGCCGCGGCTAGCGTATTATCCGTGACGTTTATTCATTAATCGTCATAAAGGATCGACAGTTCCAAATATTAAGCACATTTGTTTTCAAGAAAAACATCTATGGTATATTATTTGCATTTGCATAGTCCCTATTGGAATTAAATTTGCATTTGCATTCGTCCCTATTGTAACGAATTTTTCTAGAATTTTATTTGCTCATCCTTGACTTTGCTTTTTTGGTCTCGCTCTCACAGGTTGCCCCTGCCGTCTCCATAAGCTACGTGGTGTACGAGCACTTCAGACAAGCGCTGGGCGTAAACATGACGTGATGAAGATGTCCACTAGGAAAACAAAATATTAATTTTATTAAATTATTACTGTAATTTTATATGGATAAGAAGTACGCGGTTAAAAATTGCGAGCCTAAACGAGAGTACTGCGGAAACATTAGGGAAACGAAAAAGGAGATATATATATATAGAGGGAAAGAGAGAGCAAGAGAGAGAGAGAGAGGGAGGGAGAGAGAGAGAGAGAAAGAAAGAAAGGAAGAGAGAGGGAGGATAAAGTGAGGCACGCAATCAAGAAAATGATCTGAAGGTCATGTTCAGGGCTCTCAAAAGTCTTTCACTAGTTTCTCGTTCTTTTTTTATCCCCCTTTCGCGCAAGACTACGTCCAATCTATTTATTGCTGAGCTTTTTACGCTCCGAATACACTTAAGAAGAGCGTTCGCTAATTATCCGCTAAAAGAGGAGAGAGACAGATAAAGGATTTCGGCAGAGCTTCGGGATTTAAGTCCTCGGATCTCTTGGCGAAGCTTCATAGAAACACAGACAAATATTACACGCGATTTCTTTCCATCACGATGTAATTCTAGATAAATGTTGAAGCCAGCGTCACCCGCTCCCTTGGCAGCGGGTAATTTGACTGAAAATCGCACGACTGATCGTAGTCAACGAATTAATAAAAAAGAGTGCGAGAGAGGGAGATCGAGAGACAGAAACGAAAGTACAGAGGAAGTAGAAACGAAAAATCAAAGACTTTGAATTATTAGACGAACCGAGCGGAACCGCGTTTATACTTACACTGTGATAAGTATCGATTGTATGCGTAATTAATTTTGTTGCGTACTCTCATTGGAGACACGGTCATGCCGGCGCGAACCTCGCCAAAGCTCGTCGCGACTCTTAGCAATTTTTCTAAAAAATGTTCTTATTAAGTAGCCGAGCATGTCCCGAGTACCACGGGTACACTGATGTAAATATATTAATCGGCGCGGTGTAACGACGAGGAGAAGCTGTCGCGCTGTGAGATTCTTGATGCACGTAAATGCAAACAAAATGATACGATGACAAAAGTAAGCCGAAATGCGCAAATTCCATGTTCCTCGAATAAAAAGAAAGCAAACGGTGCGAGGTAACTCGATATTATGCACTGTGTTTCGCGAGCTTCGTCGCTAAAATCTTCGAGAGTCTGTCGACAATCTCGGATCAACAATTGGTGACTGAAATTGACGCTAAAATGATTTGGCTCGATCCAAATATCGAAGGCCGGATCGGTCCTCATTCAACACACGTCGGCCGGAAGTGAGTGTACGAAACCAGGTGGAACCGGGTTCAATCGGGTTGGTTGTCGATCCTACTTCACTCCGAATATTCATGCAATTCTCAAATTGTTGTCAAACTCGAAAAAAAAACACGTTAAGAAACGATTCCAAATCGGATGACAAGCAAATCAGTCCTATTCACAGTTGAAAAAATATACGCTTGAAATCAAACGATTATTGTTGTATTTCTTTACTTGCCTTCCCTGTCGTGCTTCGTGTACAACCACAACAAATGTAATGATAATGGATGTACTCGTGAAATATTTTCAAAGTTTATTTTATCACCGGTTGTTTTGTTTCTGCCCTTTCGAAAGTGGTTCCGCCGTTTCTCACAATCAATCTGGACCCACTTTGTTTTTCACGGCGCCGAATGTCGAATCGCTTGTCCTATTTTTCCTCTCCAATACATTTTCCCCGCATTTATAATCCTGACGAATGTTATTCTTTCTGTCCCTCCGCTTATTAAGGCAGTGTTCTGTCTTAAAGGGGTAAAATGGTGATTTTTGGCGATTTTTTTTGTAAGGAGAAAAAGAACGAAGCTTAAACTATTGAGTGCATTTTAACACAAATTTAAAAGGTACAATAAAAATGTTATCTTTAAATTGTCGCATAATGACGCAGTTATTACCCAGGTAGCAAAATGTTATCTCTATGTCACTTATGTCCGCTTGGCAGAAAACTTATTTGTGTCCGATAGTTAACTATAAGGCAACTTTTAATCGTTAACAAAGTGTCAACGAAAGGTTAACTCTTGTCAGTTGTCGGTACATTAGCGTAAAGTCATCAAACCAATATATCCGAACGATATCTTCTTACAGACACAAAAATGCCAAAATACCACTGTCATCTGAAAGTCATACAATAGGCATCCGAATAAGGTTGACAAAACGGCATCGAAGAGTACTATAGAAAGGATATCTATTGACGATATATATATATCCTATTCATTTTTTAAATCAAAATTAACTTATTAGATAAGCATAGATTATAACTTTTTCTGTTACTTTCAATACAAACGTGTGTATATACAGGGTGTCCCTCTTATCTCTGCCACCCGGAATAACTCGGTAATTATCGACGTCACAAAAAAAATTTCCAGACGAAAGTTGTACGGTGTGAAGGGGGTCATCAAATGCCACCATTGTTTTTTATTGCGGTGGAGGCGCTAACGCACAGTGAAGGTCACCTCCACTTTTTAAAATGGAATGGTAATTTTTTTTCACCATTTTGTGGAGCACCGCATGCCGCATAAAAACATTAGGGGTCAATAGTCGTTCAAGGTCATTTAAGGTCAGTATCGATGATACAAATCTAAATATCTCCTATCACTACCAAATATTTGGTAGTGATCCGAGATATTTAGATTTATATTTCGTTCTAATAGGTGACCTTGAATGACCTTGAACGACTTTGACCCCCTAATATTTGTTATGCGGCTTGAGGTGCTCCATAAGATGGTTGATACAAAAAATGTACTATTCCATTTGAAAAAGTGGAGATGACTTTCACTGTGCGTCAGCACCTCAACCGAAATAAAAAAAAATGGTTGCATTTGATAGCAACCTTCACACCGTACAACTTTTGTCAGGAACATTTTTTTTGTGACATCGATAATTATCGAGTTATTTCGGGGGCAAGGAGACTAGAGAGAAGGAGTTGACACTCCCGCCTCAAACAGTTCTTTCAATCGGTCGCAGAGATGTAATGCTCAGTTCCGCCGCAGGCGTCGCTAGCGTTCCCCAGAGCCCATAATATATAGAAACATAATATATAGAAACTGCATAAAGTGAAACTGACCGTGTTATGGCGGCAAAATTGTTTGCGCCTTTCAAACACAAATATATCTGTCGTGTACACCAGCACAGCAGCATCGACCTATGTGTATGATAACGGAGATGACTCCTCGCGAGTCAATGAGATAAAGGGAAACAGTAAACACTCTAGGTAGGAATTATAAAACAAATTTCAACTATTGATGGCAGTAAATTAAAAAATATATTCTTCCATGGTATTTTTGTTCGAGTTCTTTTGAGATTGGACGAGTTCTTTGATTGGTTAAAACTGCTTCAATTCGCTCGTACAACCAGATACCTGTACGAATGCAAAAGAAAAAAATTAAAATTACCGAGGCTCGAACTCAGGACCTTCAATACAGTAATCTAGCGTAATCTAGCAATAAATATAATCTTTTCATATTTAAGTGATTGCCGCGCTTGGGGTTCAATTAGGCTTGACGGCTTGTTCGGTTGGTTCATCGCTTAATTCAATTCATATTTAGCTTCATTTTTAAACGTAACTAGCAAATAACGAGTTTTCATGGGTATACATATAATAAGCACGTGTTGAAAAGACAACCCCAGCATGTAGGGCCAACGTTCCCGCATTCGCCCGGTTTCTTGCATGTACATGTTATTATTATTTATCATTATTATTATTGTACAGGAAAACAGAGTAACGCGCATCCGAATAATAAATACATTACGAGATACATTACGGTTGGTTTATCGCTTTATTCGCGTTTCATTGTAATTAGCCATATTTTACAACATAACAGGAAAATCATAAGTTTCCATAATAAAATAACTCGTGTTGCACTTATTATATAACTATTATATCTGATGTGCTTATTATATAATAAGCCCATGTGAATAAATCAACACGAGTTGTTTCATTAATATTATTTATATTTTATTTATTATATATATGTACACAATATTATTATATATTATAATAGAGGGAATCCCTACTTGGGTGTATTATCGTTCGGGTGTGCGAGAGAGAACGCCCCATGACTGTTCCAGGTGAGTACGAAAGAGAAACACGATCACCCCAGTTTTGTCATTGGTCGTTGAGGAGGACCTCGGACCTTATGCAATTTTGTATTACTATATATTATGGGCTCTGGGGAACACTAGCGACGCTTGCGGCGGAACTGAGTACTACATCTCTGCGACCGATTGAAAGAACTTCGTACATACAGGCTAGGATAGGGAGTTTGGACTCCTTTACTCTAGTCTCCTTGTTCGGGGGGCAAGGACAAGAGGGCCGTGAAGCCTAGAGGTAAGGCGTACGAACGCTTACGGCGATCACAATCCAAAAGCGTCCATGAAAATCCAGCTGAGAAGGGTGTTGCTGTTCTCCTACCGCACCGAATTGAAGTCAGCAACAAATCGGTGCAGAAAACACCTTTTGCTTCTTTATATGGAACGGTAATTTGATCAAATTAAATGTGAAACCAGTTCGTGAAGGAAATTTCTATACATTAGATAGATAGAATTCTTATATATAAAATATATATGGTTTTGGATAATAATAACAAAATGAGAAAATTCAGTCAATTTTTTTTTTTTTCGTTGCGGAAGCAGTAACAAACAAAATTCATTTATAGACATAATAAAATTCATAAGAACTTTGAATCTAGACAAAACTTCTACAAATCATCACTCATTACGATACGCTGTACAGATAAAGAATAATAACGCAATACACAAATTAAGTCAATATGTTTTTATTTTGTTGCGGAAGCAGTAACGAACAAAGCTTATTTCTATATACACGAAAATTCATTAGAATTTTTAATCCAGACAAAACTTTCACAAATGATCACACAATATAATACGCTCTACAGATAAAAAATAATAACGAAATACAGAAAGTAAGACTTTCTTTCGTTGCGGAAGCACTGACAAATAAAATTCATTTATAGACACAAGAAAATTCATAAAAATTTTGAATCCAGACAAAACTTTTACAAATGATCACACATCATATTCACATGTTATGATACACGTTGCAGCTGACCGATCGCGCTAGAAAGGGTCCTCTCATGACGAGATAATAGTTTATCATTCTCACAAAATTCATGAGAATTTTGAATCTAGATGAAACATCTACAAATTATCACACATTATGATACGCTATACAGACAAAGAATAATACCGGAATACAGAAATTAAGTCAATATGTTTTTTTTCGTTGCGGTAAAATTTTTGTCTGCATTCAAAATTCTTATGAATTTGCTTGTGTCTATAAATAAATTCTGTTACTGCTTACGCAATGAAAAAAATATTGTCTTCATTTCTGTATTTCGTTATTATTCTCTCTCCGTACAGCGTATCATCAGTGTGAATATGATATGTGATTATTTGTAAAAGTTTTGTCTGGATTAGAAATTCTCATGAATTTTCTTGTGGTAGTAGTAGTAGTTTTTATTTGTATGGCCTTTATGGCCTTTTACAAAAATTGTAACAATATATCTCTCTCTCTTTTACAATCTATTTTGTTCACTATCGCATAAATCTTTGGTTCGCACTCGCCTTGTGGTTAGTTCTTCTGTTCGCTATTCTCAACTTATATCTAATGCTATTGTATAGTATAGTATAGTTTTATTCCATATGTCTTGCATTTGCTGTGACATGGCCCAACTTACAGACTTGCATTTTGCGTTACAAGTTTTCCATTTTTGTATACATTTTGCCTTACATAAATAATCATAGTACATAACATTAATAATAATCATAAGCTAACTCCTATTGCGTTTCCTTAGGGATACTCGGTCGTTTTTTGGCGTGCTTACAGCTACTAGTTTAGAGTCTTTTAATAAACTAATTTCGCGTAGTCCTCAGCCCGCTCCGTCGAGGTCCCTGAATGCCAGAGTATATTCCGCCAGTTCCTTAACTATTTTTCCCTTTAACGTTTCTATCCACCATCGTCTTAGACATTTCCCCACTTTGTCCCCTCTCCATTTGTCTACCCCTGCTACCCACTTATCGTTAATTTGTCTCCTCGCCTCTCCACACCTCCAGATGTGTTCCAGAGTCTCCTCTTCCTTTCCACATACTCTGCACTTCCAGTTGTTATAACCTTTCTTTCCTGCCCTCTCCAGGTTTCCGCATCGCAATCTTTCCCATTCCTCTTTAATGACCCCCCTAATATCTTTGTCCTCCCAAAAATCCTCTCTCCCCAGTTTCTCTTTGATCCCCTTGAAATAGCTGCAGAATGTGGATCTATCAATGCCCCCCCAATCCTTTTGTATGTCCTGGTCCCTTTTTATGTTTATTCCTTCCATTAACATATCCTTAATCGCTCTTTTATTCCCATTATTTCTTATTAACTCCAGGACCCTCCCATCTCCAACTTCCTCCATCGCTGTTCTGAGCTCATTTCCCCATTTTGACGCGTTTCCATTCAGGATGTTCCTGAGCTCTTCCCTTAGGCAAATTTTCGGCCATCTGTCTTCTTCCATTTCCACAATTTTTAGCAGGTAGCTACTTGCCCTCCTCCTTGCTTCAATCTCGATACTTCTCTTGTCCGGAGTATTTTCCAGAGATAGCTCGGTGTATTCCTCGCTAAGCCTAATGCCATTTTTACAAATCTCCCTTGCATTTTCTCCACCTCCTCCCTTCTCCTCCGTCCCCACACTTCCACTCCATATAGCGCCCCTGCCTTTACCAAAGAGTCCATCAGCTGTAACCTGTACTTCAGATCGTCCACTCTCGCTCGCTTCATCAACCCCCAGACCGTATTTGCTGCCTTCCTAGCCTTCGCTGTCACTATTTGCAGATGCCGTTTCATTGCATTATTCGCCGAGAACCAGAACCCCAAGTATTTAAATTCCCTCACGACCTCCAGTGTTTTCCCCCTAAATTCCCCTTTTTCTCCCTTCTTCGGTCTTCCCCCTCTTTTAAAAATAATAACCTTAGTTTTCTCCGTGTTTATCTCCATTTTCATCCTCGCCTCAAATTTTTCCAGCCGCCTCAACATATCCCTTAAGAGGGAATGACACCTTATCGCGGTCGGTATGGTAGAACAATTATAGATTCCCAAAAATCTGTGAAACGGCTCTTCAGATCGCGTCGAAACTTTGCCAAACGACGTCAAATACATAGACGAACAGCTGTCAACCCCTCAAATTTTCTGAATTTGAGAAAAAAAATGTAGATTGGCTTATCATAAGCCAATTTAGTTTTTTTTTCTCAAATTCAGAAAACTTGAAGGGCAGACAGGTATTCGTCTATCTATTTGACGTCGCTTGGCAAAGTTTCGACGGGATCTGAAGAGCCGTTTCAGAGATTTTTGGGAATCTATAATTGTTCTACCATACCGACCGCGATAAGGTGTCATTCCCTCTTAACGCTTCGGCATTGTCTGCTACTAGAGCAATATCATCCGCATATTTGAGGGCGTAGAATTTTTTCCCACCCATCACCGTTCCTCCTATACCATTCTTTTCCCATTCCTCATCAATATCGTCTAGGACCAACCCGAAGAGGGTCGGGCTGAGGGGACATCCCTGTCTCACCCCCTTTTTTGTTTCGAATTTACCCGTTCTTCCATTACTTGTGATGATTTCGTTTGTAGTACGTTCGTAGATTCCTCGTATCAACTTAAGCATCCTTCCGGTAATACCTTTCTCCCAGAGTTTCCCAAACATGATGTTCCTATCAATTTTATCAAATGCTGCTTTAAAATCGACGAACGCAACATACAGTTTCCCACCCTTTCTCCTAAGGCTATTATTTACTAGCGCGTTCAGTACAAAGACGTGATCCCGTGTACCCCTTTTTTCCCTAAAGCCCGCCTGACTCTCCCTTACGATCTTATTATCCTCTACCCATCTATTGATTCTCCTAATCATTAGGCTGGTCAGGATTTTGTAGCCAACATTTAGTAATGATATGCCCCTATAATTGGTTACATCCTCCTCGTCCCCCGCCTTATGTATCGGAAAAATTCTCGCTACTTCCCACCCCCCTGGTAACTTTCCTTCTCTCCAGATTCCGTTTAATATGTTCTTTAACTCTTCCTTTGCCTCTGTCGATAGACCCTTTATGAATTCCCCTGTGATCCCATCTTCCCCTGCCGCTTTCCTTCTCTTCAATTTCCTCAGCACTTTCCATAGTTCCTCCCTACTGAATTCCCTGTTCCAAGGGAACCTTGGAGGAAGGAAGAGGAAGGAGGAGCCTCTCCACCTTCCTCTTCTACGAACTCGCATTCCCAGGGACCAGTACTGGCCTGTGTTGGATCCCCTGCCCCCATAAGTTTTGTGAAGTGTGCCTCCCAATCTTCCTTGTTAATATTTTCTCCTGCGGCACTTTTCCTCCCTCTGAACTTCTTTATTGCCCTCCACCATTCAGTCATTGTTTTACTGTCCTGAATCTCCCCCCATCTATCTTCCAACCATTCTTTCTTTTTCCTCCCCTTTAGATCCCTCCACTTTTTCCTTTCTTCATTAAGCTTCCTCTTCGTTTCCGGATTTCTTGTTTTAAGAAATTTTTTGAGTGCTCGTTGAACGTTCCTCTTTTGTTGCACCCCTTCTTGCCCTAGCCAGCTCCTGTCCCCACCCCGTTTATTCCTCTTTTTTACCATTCCTGTGGCCTCCGCTCCCTTCCAGATCGCCTGCCTCAATTTCTCCCACCTCTGATTGGTCGAGTCATCCCTAATGCCCCCCACTCTTACTTTGTCGACTTCCTCTACATACTCCTCAGATGCTTCATCAATCCAGGTTAACCTGTCTTCCGTTTTCTCCCCCTTTCCTTTTTGCGCGCCCCCTTTATCTCTTTTCTTTATCACATTTGACCCCATAATCGTGAACCCAACCGGAAAATGGTCCGACTCAGCTCTTGGTATCACTTTCAGCTCTCTTACCAGGTCCTCTTCCTCATCTTCCACCCAGATGACTAGGTCAAGGACCGATCCCGTCCCTACCCCCCCATTTCCAACAAAGGTGACCTCCCCCATCTCATCACCTCTCTTCCTCCCATTCAGGATCGTCAGGCCTAAGCCTTCGCACAGCCTCAGCAAGCTTCTCCCCTCCGCATTCAGTATCTCGTCTCTTGAATTCCTCTCCCACGAAGGCCCCCCTGATTTCTCGCATACCGTGATTCCCCCCTCCCGCCCTATTCTGGCATTCAGGTCTCCCGCGATGATGATTCCAGCTCCCTTCTCGATCCCCTCCTCAACCTTCGTCCTTAGCGGTCCCTCGAGATTTTTTACCCCTACATTATTATATACCTCAATAATCCACGACCATTTCTTTTCCTTTTCTCGCCATATTTGCACTATTCCCCCATACTCCCATTCGACTACTTTACAAGACGTACTTATTTCTTTCTTTATGCCTATCAGGTGTCCACCACTAGCTCGACCTTTTCTTTTTCCCCTCTCCGCCTTTTTGAACCACCACACATACCCCCTCGCGGTTTTGTTCAGACATTTTCCACTCGGCATTTTCTCTAACCACGTTTCTTGTAGCATAATTACGTCATGCCTTTCCAAAAGATTTCTTGCCTCCGCTATATTCCCCATTCCGCAGACATTCCACGTTAGCAGCTTGTATGTGCCACGAGTATCACCAGACTCCCCTACCTCGAAAAAAATTGTTTTCATCCACCAGACGCCCTTCCGGGTCTACCCAATACCACCATTCACCATCCACGCACATCTTACTGTACCCTTCTCTGGCTTCCCTCCCCTCCCTTCTCTTTCTGCTCACCTCCCCCCTCAGCCAGTTTTTCACCTCCTTCTCTCTTATCGTTAGGTCGTCCTCTAAAAAAATTCTCGTACCCCTGAGCTCGCGCTTACGTTTCATTAGCTGGACTTTCTCGTCCATAGATTTCAAGACTAACACTGGCCCGCCCAACGTTTTAATCACCCGTCTTATTACCGGTTTTGCCCCCAGTTTTTCCCACAAGAAATCGCCCACTTCCCTGATGATTTCACCCTCGCTTCCTTTTGCCTTCATTCCACCTATCTTAACGTTTTTCTTCCTGGCCCTTCTTTCCAGACGCTCCTGCTCCCATTCCCCTCTTTCCATTGGTCGCGGCCGATGTGTATGCCGCTGCACTCGATGGTCGTCAGCCAACGTCCTGTCGTCACGCCACGCAGCTGCGCGGCCGTGGCCCAAATTTTCGAACCCCCTATTATCCGTCTTCCTTCCTCGATCTGCGTTCCCTCTGCTTCCGCCAGGCAGATTCCAGCATCTCTTGTCCTTTTCCATTTCCGATGGCCTGCTAGGTCGCGCTGTCCTCCCCCTCTTTCCTCTTGCCACCTCCGTCCAATCGTGGTCAGCTGTAGCAGGACTTTCCTCCTCTACCCACGCTTCGTTGTTGTTTTTGTCGCTTTCCAGGGTGAATGTTGCGACTTCCGGTCCCATCGGTTCCTCCTCCCATGCAGCGGCTTCGCGCTCGCACACATCCATTTTCTCATGCGCTTTTCTCTTCCAGAAATTTGTCTCTTTCACCAAGGCTTCCCTCTCCTCTCTCCACACGATAGTATCCCTGTCGAGCTTGTACTTCCATGAATTTGCTTCTCCCAACAACTCCTTTATAATTCTGTCCATATCCTCGCAACGACAGGGCAGCGGTGACTTTTCCTTTTCAGCTTTCAACTCTTCTTTTATTTTGTCCAGACCGCTCTTTAACACTTTTTCTAGAATTCCCACAGTTTTTTCCAGTTTTTCCTCCCAATTCTTACCTTCTTCCTTACTCACATTGTCACAACCATTGGCCGCATTAATTTCCTTATGACATTCTACTGTGCCGACGTCATTTCGCTCGTCATATCCCTCCTCGTCTCGTTGTTTGTCCTCCAGTCTCTTCTCAAGACCTGTTACGACAGTGTTCTCCTGCCTCTTTATTCCCCCCTCCTTGCATGGCGTTCTCCTTATCTTCGTGTTCTTTCCAAAAGCGGTTTTTTCCTGTGCCCGCTCTTGCACGAAGTATCTGTCAATGCTGTTTGGCCTTTTTGTCGTCCCTCCTCCCGCCAGTTTCTTCGGCCTCCCCCTGCCCCTCTTGTTGCTCTGCCTGTCATCGTCGCGTTCTGTCTCGACCGCCGCGATTTCCAAATCTGCCGCGGCGGCGCTTCCATCGGCCGTTTCAAGCCGTCCGCCTTCAGCTCCATCCTCGCCAGCTCGTGCCCCTGGCCATGTGGACGCGCCTTCATCGCCACACATCCGTTCCTGGTCCTCGCGGTCCTCGAAGCCGTGGCCCGTCCCGTTCCGTCGTTCCTCCGCCATGACACTTTTCCCCTGTCACTGGCTTAACCTGCCCAGCACGCGACGATCCTTTTTTCGCCCTAATGGGTTTACTTCGTCCTCCTACGCCTTCCCCACACGTCCACAGATTCCTCACTTAGTACTCTACCTTCCTACTGCACTTTTTTCGCGGCGCATGAGATTATTACTACTTAGATTACGCAAAATTGTAGCACACTACGCGGAGCCTTACCACCCGTGGCGAGAGTCCAACCGGAAGTCCTATCTAATGCTATTGTTTTCTATTATTAACTTACATCTATTGCCTTTTTTACTCTATAATTAACTTAAACCTAATTCGGAACTCCCGCTCTCCGTTATAATCCCTTCTCTTTTTTGCACATTTTTTCTATTTCCCTGAAAAATGGACACAACTCTACATCGATTTCTCCTCTTATCGTCTTTATCAATTTCTTCCTTATTTCTCTTCCATCTTGTTCCTCATTTGCCCATATATATATATGCCTTCGCCCCATCGGATAATAGTTGTCTTCCTTTTTCGCAAGCGATTAGGTGCTCCACTGTTTCTTTTTCGTGTTTGCAAATCATGCATGTTCATTCTTCCTCTCCTTTCTTTCCATCCCTCCCTATGTTTCCGCATCTTAATCTCGCCCATGTTTTGGACCTTTTCCCGACATCTTTTCCCGAGATGTCCTTCGCCGCCCAATGTTTCCATGGGGTTTCGACATCTTCTACTATTTCTTTATATGCACTATTGTACGTCGAATTTTGTATCTGTTCTTTTGCTTTCTCTATGGTCGTCCTTATTAAGTTTTTAAGCCCGTTTTCAATCAAGTTCTCTATATTTTGTATTTCTTTTCCCTCACTTATCATATCGACCATTTCCTCTATTTCTAATTCCTTTATTGTTTCTAGAAAGTTTTTTCCCCACTTCGACGGCTTTGTTTGCTATACCTTCCATTTCCTCCCTTAAAATATGTTTGGCCATCTGTTTCTTTCCATTTTTATTATTGTTACCACGTATCGCAACGCCCTTTCCCTAATTTTGAAATCAAATGTTGGGATTCCCAGCTCGGTCCTCCATACATATCTAGGCGTTCTTTTGTCTATACCCAACGCCATTTTACAATACCTGTTTTGTATCATCTCAAACTACCAAATTTTGTCAAAACCCCAAATTTCTACTCCGTAGAACGCTCCAGCTTTCACGATCGTATCGAGTAGATATAGTCTTTCTTCCATGATATCCCTGCCTGCTCTTTTCCACACCCCCCATACTGCATTAGCCGCTTTTTGAGCCCTTCCTACCATTTTCCTTCCATGTTCTTTTACTACATTCTTTGTTATAAACCAGTATCCTAAGTACCGAAACTGGTTCACAATTTCTATTTTTTCTCCATTTATTTTCCATTCCTCTTCCTTTTTCAACCGTCCTCCATTTCCAAATACCATCATTTTGGTTTTTTTCGCATTCACCTCCATATAATTTTCTCTTCCCCATTTCTTTAGCTCTTTTAACATGCTTGCTGATGCCCTATCGTCTTCCGCCACTATTGCCACGTCGTCTGCGTATTTTATTGCGTATATTTTTTCTTTTTCGATAACCGTTCCCCCTTCCTTCTTCCTCTCCCATCTGTCTTCCATGTCATCAATGTACAGATCGAAAAGTAGCGCACTCAACGTACACCCTTGCCTCACTCCTTGTTTTGATTCGAACCTCTCTGTTATTTTCCCATTGACTAGTATCTCCGCTATCGTTTTCTTGTAGATTACTTTTATCATTTCGTACATTCTTCCACTAATTCCTATTTTATGCAGCTTCTCTAATAGTTTTCTTCTGTTCACTTTGTCGAAGGCTGCCCGGAAATCGATGAACGCGACGTACAGCTTTCTTCCTCCATGCTTAAGTCTATTATTAATAATCGCATTTAGCACAAAAATTTGATCCCTTGTCCCTCTCTTTTCTCTAAATCCCGCTTGACTTTCCCGTATTTTGAAGTTCTTTTCTGCCCATTTACCCAATGTAGTTGCCATCATCTTTGCAAGCAGCTTATAACCTACATTTAGCAAGGCCACCCCCCTGATAAATTTTCTTGTATATAGCATCAAATCTTCTTTGTTAATGCTTCCGCAACGAAAAAAACACGTTAAATTAATTTCTGGATTTCGTTATTATTCTTTATCTTCGCAGTGTATCATAATGTGTGAATATGATGTGTGTTCATTTGTAAAAGTTTTGTCTGGATTCAAAATTCTTATGAATTTTCTTCGGTCTATAAATAAATTTTGTTTGTTACTGCTTCCGCAACGAAAAAAAAAAATATTGACTAAATTTCCGCATTTTGTTATTATTCTCCAAAACAATCTATATTATCTATATAAGAATTCTATCTATAGAAATATATAGAACTTTCCTCACCAACTGGTGTCACAATTAATGTGATCAAATTACCGTTCCATATGAAGAAGCAAAGGGTGCTTTTTGCATATAGTACGGCACTGGTTTTACAATTTATTTGATCAAATTATCGCTGCATATGAAGTAGCAAAGGGTGCTTTCTGTATATTGTACGGCACTGATTCGCTGCTGATTTCAATTCGGTTCGGTAGGAGAGCAGCGCTACCATTCTCAACTGGATTTCCATGGACGTTTCTTCAACACTGCGTTCATGGAGCCTAGATACCAGGAGGTTCAGCGGCAATGCAAAGGCCAAGACACGGTCTTACACACGGTCTTATATACAGGTCTGGAAACTCCGTCGGATGAGGAGGGTCGCTTACTGACGAAATTTTTTTACTACACAGGCCGCTAGGGGCGCTGCTATCTTAAAAGAGTTGGCAGTGAAGTGAGGTACGGGGGCAGACGGAGGTATTGAAAAAAGACAGAGCTAATCGCCGCTACACTCTACATCTGCCTGTCACCGTAACACCTCATTTCAATTATTGGTTCTGCAGTGTATGTGTGTGTGTGTGTGTGTGTGTGTGTGTGTGTGTGTGTGTGTTTGCCATTTGTGACAAACACACACACATATGTATATATATGTTTGTCACAAATGACATCCAACGAACTTAATTTTGAAATACCCGGGATCGCGTTTTCCCACTGTTTCCACCGCACTGTATCTTTTGGCACGCGAAATAACGAGTGCTTCGATAGTTCAATTCTGATTCTAGCTTTGCACCCCGGCACAACACAAATTCTCGGCATTTTTTCACTTTCGATAAGTCAATAGCACAGGAAATCCACTAATGAGTCGCTTTTGTTTAGAAAAATTATTCTTGGTGATTATTTTCAACTGGAGGCAAGATTGCGCAGCGCCGCGTAGTGTCAATTCTCAACGAATATTTTCGTCAGTAAGCGGCCTACCCCCACCATGCTAATTCTGGCCGAGTTTCCAGACCTGTATGTAAGACCACGGTCTTACATACAGGTCTGGAAACTCGCTCAAAATTTCAGTGGTGGGGGATGGCCTCTTATTGAAGCACCGACTGTTTCAACTCGTCACCACGAGGATTGCTGGTATAGAATGATGCAGGCTGTGTGAGAGAGACGGAAATAGATTTCAAAAGTAAACAAAACTCAAATATAACTGCTGATTCACGCGACCATACGCGACGTGCTCTACTTGTAAACTTGTAAAAACGGTGATATTGAAAAATGACTAAGTGGTGTATTGTGCCAACGTGTAAAACAGGCTCTCGGAGTGAAAAATCGAAACGCTCAGTGTTTCGGGTGCCGAAAGACTTATTGGCGCTATAAAAAAATGGGAGGCCGCGATACCGGGAGTTGGGAAATTAGAGCCGAGAAACGTTGTGTGCGAAAATCATTTCGAACCGAAATATATTCATCGAGAATGGGCGAAACGGGCGTTGGAGCCGGGAACCTGAAACAAAATGAAAAATTATTGGGATCATTACAATAAATACTTTTTAGGCTGGAAAACATAAAACAAAGTTAGTGAATTATTTTCATTTACCGTACTCGAGAGTCCTTCGCTTAAAGGTCGGAAAATTGGTGTTTTTTAAATTTACCAACGCAAACCGTTTCGGAAACTGCAAAGTAGAGATTATTGAAAATTATTCTTGGGACATGCATTAAAATTTTTCGAAGAGGCAATAAAAAATTGCAAAAGAAGCACTGTTTCTTAAGTATTTGTTTCATTTTCAAGAAATACATCCTGCAAGTGTTTCGGTCTGGATTCCACTTCGGTCTGGAATAGTTCCCACTTATTTTCCGGTCAATTAAAACAACGCATAAAGCCTATTTTTTTATAAAAGCTAAAACATGTTTTTAAAAAACCGAGCACACCGGGATCGAACCCCTGAAAGCATCATTACGAAGCTTGCACCGAACCCCTCGACCAACACGAGCTCACATTGACACCTATATAAAAAACATTCATATTCATTGTACCCACTTGGATAACTATAGTCTTTTAGTTTTTTTCACGTTTACGATAAAATTACTTTTAATTGTATTTAGGTCAATCATGCAGTTTTGACATTGAATATCATAATTTGCCTACACCAGCCAATTGTACAGCTACGTTAGATTCCTATGCGTCAACAATCGATTTCCATCTCTCTCGCACAGCCTGCATCACTCTATCACAGTGACACTCGTCGTCACTAGATGAAGTGGCTGGCGCTTCAATCCGAGGACATACCCCCACCAACAGAGTTTCAAGGCCTGTATGTAAGACCGTGTGTAAGACCGTGGGCGAGGAAGACTAGAGGTAAGGAGTACGAACGCCTGTGGTGAGCCCGATCCAAAAGCGTTCGTGAAACTGTGGATTTTAGAGTTAGTGTTTTCACAGCGTCCGTCCTTAGCGCATGACCGCACCGAAGTAAACTACGCGACAAGAGCACAACCGACGTCATGTGTCATCGATGATTCCCGCTCGTCGTCCGTGTTGGCATAAGGCGTGTTCGGTTAACCAATTTTGGGAATTGTATTAGATGTAAAAAAAAATTGTGTCTCGGTATAAAATGTTAAGTGATGTGCGGCGAAAACAATCAATCGTAGGTAAGAAAAATAGTATTTACATTCATAAAAAGGATAGTTTCGTTTTATCGTACCAAAATCATACCGAGTGAAATAAAAATTATCACAAACGCGAGACACGGAGCAAGGTCTCGTTGATGAGACAAAACATGCAATATATGGATTTTTTCATATATTGCACGTTTTATCTCGTGCACGTTTTATTTAATGAAAAAAAAAAACATTTTGTTTATTGTCGGCGTGAAAAAGGGAAGTGAGTGGGTGAGTGGGTGAAATATCGATTTTCTATTTTCATAGAAAGTCAAATTAAATAAAAGCTTGTAATATTGTTTGAATTGTTGTTGCTTTCAGTACCCGAACGCGAGACAAACTTGGAGTGCAGCGATCGATTGAGAACTGACGTTAAAATCAACACATTCCATCAAATTCTCGACAAAGTTTCGGACATAAAAAATTTGCTGTACGTGGAATGCCAAGCGCACAACGAAGAGCTCACGAAGACAGTGATAAACTATTATCTCGTAATGAGAGGACATTTTCGGGCGCGATCGCTCAACGAAAATAATCACGCAAGGGAAATTAAACGGAAAGACAATAGGAAAAAATAAAAACTGTAAAATCGATTTACCTGTACAGCGTATCACAATGTGTGAATATAATGTGTGATAATTTGTGAAAATTTGTCTGGATGCAAAACTCATGAATTTTCTTGTGTCTATAAATAAACTTTGTTACGGTTTCCGCAACGAAAAAAATCTGACTTAATTTCTGTGTTTCGTTATTATTCTTTTTCCGTACAGCGTGTCATAATGTGTAAATATGGTGATAATCTGTAAAAACTTTATCTGAATTCAAATTTCTTATGAATTTCCCTGTGTCTATAAGTAAAGTTTGTTACTGCTTCCGAAACAATAAAAACATTGACTTAATTTCTGTATTTTGGTATTTTCCAAAACAATCTATGTATAAGAATTTTGTCTATCTATATAGAAATAGCCTTTACCAACTGGTTGTACAATTAATTTGATGAAATGATCGCTCCATATGAAGTAGCAAAGGGTGCTTTTTGCATATCGTACGACACTGCCTTCACAATTCATTTGATCGAATCACGGTCTTACATACAGGTCATGGAGCCTAGATACCAGGAGGTTCAGCGAGGCCTTTCAACTCGTCCCCAAAACGAGAACAAGAAATGATGGCGCTGGGGTGCTCCGGCACCTATATGTATATAGATATACGCTAAACATGGGTGTGATCTAAGACAGATCACAGATGATGTACCTAACCCTCATTAGTGTTAAGGGATAACACCACTCTAGGATTTTGGAAAGACGTTTTCTTTCCTAAAAATACTTTGGTGTTATAAAAACAATATGCAATTGGTCCTGTAGCAATTTTTTTTTATTTAAAGGTTTAATTATCGATTTGGCCGCAGCGCCTTGGAGCGCGCGCTGAGTTGCTCGCACAACTTTAAACGCGTTTTTCTCGAAACCACTTTTTTCGATCTCGGAAGACGGATTACTCGACCACCTTTGCATGCATCGATTTCGAGGTTGAAATTTTGATAGCAGCTTCATAATTATATTCTTTATGGGAGTACGTACCCGTTTTTTTTTATTAAATGTAAACTTCTTTTTATAAACAATTTACTGCTTTTTTGGCAAAAAATCGATTTACTTTCTTCAAAGTGCGCTGCTTTTCCAAATTTCTAGGTAATCTCATAGCTAATAATATATAAATAATAATTTTTTTGGTTTTTGTTTCAGTTCTTATAATTTACGAGAAAACCGTTTTCCCGTGAAGCTATATGTAAAAAAAACACGTTTTTCTAGATGGGCTGTATCGCCGCCATTTTGAGTTCGAGTTTGAGATCTTTTCTCGCTTTTGCGTTTTTTTCCGAACCGTCATGAGGAAATTATGAATCGGCGGATATTTCGACGTTTGATGTCACGATCGGTCTGTCGTGAGGTTAGAAACTCATCCGATCACTTTCACCTCGTTGACCAATATATTACTATATATGTAGGTGCCGCTGCACCCCAGCGCCATCGCTTCGGGACATTTTCGGGGACGCTTTTTTCAGCGCCTTTGCATTGCCACTGAACCTCCTGGTATCTAGGCTCCATGATACAGGTCTTGAAACTCTAGTGGTGGGGGTATGTCCTCGGATTGAAGCACCGGCTGTTTCGCCTAGTGACCACGAGTGTCGCTGCATAGAGTGATGCAGGCTGTGCGAGAGAGATGGAAATGGATTGTTGGCTTATAGGAACCTAACCGAGCTGTACAATTGGCTGGTGAAGGCAAATTATGATATTCAATATCAAAAATGCATGATGGACCTAAATACAATTAAAAGTAAGTTTATCGTAAAGCTGAAAAAAACCAAAAGACTATAGTTATCCAAGTGGGTACAATGAATATGAATGTTTTTTATATAGGTGTCAATATGTGAGCTCGTGTTGGTCGAGGGGTTCAGTGCAAGCTTCGTGATGCTGCTTTCAGGGTTTTGATCACTGTGCACTCGGTTTTTTAAAAACATGTTTTAGCTTTTATAAAACAAATAGGCTTTACGCGTTGTTTTAATTGACTGAAAAATAAGTGGCAACTATTCCAGACCGAAGTGAAATCCAGACCGAAACACTTGCAGGATGTATTTCTTGAAAATGAAACAAATACTTAAGGAACAGTGCTTCTTTTGAACTTCTTTATTTCCTCTTCGAAAAATTTTAAGGGGTTACCCCCACTTGCGATTTTGAAAAAATCGATTTTTTTATTGCATTTTTTTAAAGTATAAGTATCTGAGAATATGTCCTGAAAATTTCAAGTCGATCCGAACAAAATTGACTGAGATATGAGCGTTGAAAGAGAAGCATCCGTTGTGTAAACGACCGGCTAGTCTGCCGTCTGGCGCGTTCGACCCTCCCTCCGACCTTCAATGCATTGTTCGATGAAAAGGGTCGTATACCTGGCATTCACAACGTTCATATAATAGACTGGAATTTATAAAAACGTATTTTCGTTGTCTGTTATGGTCTAAACTCGTCAGTGTAGCTCGAAAGTTCGACTATATAACACGTATATTTCGCCGTTCATAATATTATAAGCGCAGTTTTCATTCATTTTACATTCAAAAATGGATCGAAAAAAAGGTTCGCGACAAACAAGAAGCAGTGAAAATTTACGGAAATCTCGACCAAAAAAAAAGGAAGGGTGTTTTAAACCCCAACCTGGCCGAAACGGAAACTGAAAGTTTCAGCACGTCTGCGAAGAAACTAAAAAATAATATTGATATGACTGTAAGGAAACTTTACTCGAAAGATGCGTCGGTGGCTTCAATCAAAATAACTTGAGTGGAGCAATCGTTGTAAATTTAGCAGTTTATATTGCCGTTGGACTATTCAACGAAGGTTCAAAATCATTATTATTTTATTTGAACTCAATCGGAGTGAGCTGTGGACACAACGCGCACGAATACGCTGATAAAATGGACGAAGCACGGATTGCACTGGCAGAGAGACGTGCGGCCGAGAGCACTCGTGAAGGAAGAATGTTACGAAGGCAACACCAAATTTCCGTTTTGCAAGCGGCATCGTCGGCGGAAGAACTTCTGTATGGGCCCGGAATAAATGACTCTATGTAATTTTACAAAAAAAAAATATTTTCTTTGTGTAAACTGAAATTGGAACTTTAAACGCGTTTTTCTCAAAATGGCATTTCTGAAATCGGTGACCAAGATTACCCGAACACTAATGAACCGATCTTCTCGACATTTTTCAGGCTTATTTAATACATAAAAATGTAGACTTTAATCGTTCGATTTTTTTTTTCGAAAAAAATGGCCGTTTTATAGCCAAAAAACGGCCGTTTTTTTTCGTTAAAATCGAACCATTAACTTTGACTGTCCTCCATTTTGTGAAAAATGAATATTTTTAAAAATCCTTCGATTAAAGACTAGTTTATACTTATACTTGGCTAAATCCATCCGCATTTTTCTTTCAGATGATCCACTTCGCCGCAATGTTTGTCACCGCAAACCGTATATAAAAACATTATTTCATTGACGGCCATTTGCCACTAAACAATGTAATATTTTTCAATAAAAAAGTTACTGGAAGTTCTTCAAGATGTGTTCTTTAAGATGGTATATTAATCGACTAAAAAAGTTTTGTAGTTTTCTTTGAAAAATTTCATGAATAAGGCCTTTTTTTGCGCTACAAGTGGGGGTAACGCCTTAATGCATGTCCCAAGAAACATTTTCAATAATCTCTACTTTGCAGTTTCTGAAACGGTTTGCGTTGGTAGATTTAAAAAAAAACACCTCTTTTCCGACCTTTAAGCGAAGGACTCTCGAGTAGGATAAATTAAAATAATTCACCAACTTTGTTTTATGTTTTCCAGCCTGGAAAGTATTTATTGTAATGATCCCAATAATTTTTCATTTTTTTCTGGTTCCCGGCTCCAACGCGAAAAAAATAATTTCAATCATTCCATAAATTGCAGGTTTTATTGTCCTTAAAAAAATAGATTTTTTTTTTAATATCACCGTTTTTACAAGTTTACAAGTAGATCACGTCGCGTGTGGTCGCGTGAATCAGCGGTTATGTTTGGGTTTTGTTTACTTTTGAAATCTATTTCCGTCTCTCTCACACAGCCTGCATCACTCTATAGCAGCGATCCTCGTGGTCATAAGTTGAAAAAGTCGGTGCTTCAATAAGAGGCCACCCCCCACCACTGAAATTTTGAGCGAGTTTCCAGACTTGTATGTAAGACCGTGATCCGACTCATCCGATCACTTTCACCTCGTTGACCAATATATTTGTCAACGAGGTGAATCAAGCTGATCAGGATGATCAGCGAATTGGTTTTATACTTTCAGAAAAATCCCAGCTCGGTGGTAGCATTTTTTTGCCTGGACAGTGTTCGTTGGGTCTCATCATTTTGATACGAACAAGCGCGCATGTGCATAATGATGCGCAACGCGCAACTGCGCAAGGAAACGTGCGCATCATTATGCGCATGCGCAATCAAAATGATGAGTCCCAACGAACACGACCCTGGCCTCATAACAACCTCAAGGACATGGCTCATATCACATGGTTCTGTCGGTACATTTTTTTACCTTTTCTCCAAGACGGATCACATCTCGGGTAAATGAAAAGAAAGTTGTTCCTTGTTCAAGAGAGGGGGAGGTGTTTGTTTTCTTTTTTCCAAAATATCAGCTATCTCGGCGAACACTGGAATCTGAAAATCGACCATCTCTCCCGCAATTATGACCGCTCGGTCGGTGTGATACTGCGACTTTAACACTACAATACGCCTAAAAACAAACCCATTCTTATGAAAATGAACTCGAGGCGTCAACCAAACTCAATCAAGGATGAGTACTAACACGAATAATCCAAAACAAAATAGACAAACCGCGACTCTCAGTGCGAATCGTTCTTGAGAGAATGTTTGGATGGGTCGGAAAGCGGGCGACACTTTGCAACACGCTCGAATTTGTTCAAGTGTCGATATGTTACCGATTGACAGTATGTTCCCGCCACTGCAGAGTATCACGGCTCAACAAAGTTTACACCATTGGTACAAAAATACACGTATATACTTCTCCAAATGTAAATGCACGCGTGTATTTCTTCGATGATTTCCTTGATTTATATCAAACGAGAAGAGATTGAAATAGAAAATAAGATCAATTGCTAATAAAACCAATTACAGAATATGTTTCCGCTTATTGACCCGCCGCGTTCATCCAGTGTTTTAATATATTAGGCAATTTATAATTGCATGCGGAAGATAGAAAACCCACGCTTCCAGAAAAATATTCATATGTGTGTGTGTGTGTGTGTGTGTGCATACACAGTCATCAGCGAGGCAATTTTTGTGCTGCTTTCTCATCCAGTATCACAATTAATTTGCCATCGGTGGGTCGAACACGAGTGGCTGGCAAATCCTCTCCTAACTTCCAGATCCTCTGCAACAATCTCATTTTACTCAAACTCTGTAGTATCTGAACAACGGAGATCAAAAGAGGAAACCACGAATCAAAGAAACAAAAGTTCTACGACTAGAAAATTGACGTCAAATTTAAACCGTCGCCGTGATTGAAATATCGAAGAAAAAAAATGATTGAAACAGAGCTCCGTCGTACAAGAACATCCGATGTTTTGGAAATTAGTCCACTTTACCGACGTTTACATGTCAGTAAATGTTTTTTTTTGTAATTTGAACTCGAAACTTCAAAATGTTGTCTATTTTTTTAAATTTTCGGAAATTAACCTTTTGCTATTTTTAAAAATGTTGGTAAGCGGCTGACAGATGAAAGTGTACTAATTTTATCAAATAAATTTACAATTAAAACAATTTTTTAATACAAAGGTAACTTACCATCAATCAGTACCTTCTCAACATTTAAAAAAGCTGAGAATTTCGAACGATATAAAACTTTTAGCGGTCGGTAAGTCTGCAAGGAAACAAAAAACGAAAAAAAAAAAAAAAAAAAAGAATCATTTTCAAATCACCTCAACCATCTCAGCTTTTGCCGCTCCTGCGACAGCGAAAATGCACACAGCTGCATTATTGATAACCGGAAGAGTGAGGGTGATCCTAGAGGGTGGAGGTTTGGGTGAGTCGGTTATGGGGCAGACCCATCGGCTGGTTTCGTTCAGTAGACGATGTCCGGGAAAGAGAGAGCAGGTATGGCCATCCGGTCCCATGCCCAGTAACAGTACGTCGAACCTAGGCAGGCTGTGAGGCACGAAGTAAATGGACATCTTCTTGATGTAGTCCGCTGCAGCATCTTCCGCTACAAATCGCCGATCATCACAATTAACCGGACTCTCGCACGGCCCTGACGATCAACTCATGTACAAAAAAACTGCTTCCTTACGGGGCAGATCAGGCTGGACCGACACAAATTGGCTCTCGCTTATGGGAATCGTGCCGATCAGGTTGACCCTGTAAACACCGTACGTGGAATCCTCACTGTCGAAAGGAACGATTCTCTCGTCGCAGAAGAAGAAACGCCACTTACTCCAATCTGTCTTGACACTGGGCAAACCCTGACAGAGGAATTGCACCAGGGAACCACCTGTAGATCAAAGCCGACTAGCCCAAATTCAACCATCCGAATTGCCACAGAAGGCTATTGAAAACTTGAAGAAAACAAATGTTTTGAAAAGCAAATGGAATAAAAACTAAGGTCATTAGACGACGAACGACCTGACAATCCAATTTTGAAGATTCCATCACGCTCTATAGCTTTGTTGGCCATCTCCTCGATGATGGTAGACAATCTTTCCACGACGGCGACCACATCTGGCTCGATCAAAAGTTCCACACCCATATTTCTACCTTATTGTTATCTAGGCAGCTCCTATCCACGGAAAAAATGTTTACATTTAAACGTATTTACTTTTCTGTTAATTTGTACATGTACATGTGCGTATCAATGACGAAGGACTTTGTACGTTACGTTTGTTGTCACCGATATACGACGTGAGAAAAACTGATAACACTATGGAGGTTAGAGTACAGGAGTCCAAACTCCGTAGTTAGCAGCTTTTGCAGAATTGTAAAAATTTCGACTCAAGCAGCGCTGGTGTAGATCGCGCCCGATATATTGCATATATCGGTATGATATTTTGATAGGAATAACCTTGATTTGTTTTTTATATTAATTGAAAATATGTAATATAAATGTATGTAATGTAAAGTGTAGATAGTGCAAAAAAATTAAATTATTAATGAGTTTTTCGGGAAACAATCAATAATGTAAATATAATGTAAATTCGGAATACTCTTCTAGTGGTTCACATTGTCGGCATATGTATAATAGGCAATAATATATAAATGAAAAGTACCAATCTTAAGGCCAATGCTCTGCATCTGTGAACGATTTTCTTTGTTTTTCAAATACTTACGATTTCCGTGCTCCTGCTTCCTGGGTTATATTTGTATTAAGGCACCACATCACGGTTCTTGCGCAGTACGAGAGTGTCTTTTTCGTAATTATTTTCAAGCAAACGATGAATGGAATTTTTTAAATTAATACTCATAGTCAATATATATAGAAGACTGTATACAAATTTTTGTACTCGAATCTGAAGTATACTTTGCGGTGTACGCCGCGACCAAGAGGACACTCCGACGAAATTGATGCTCGGCGGTTGACACCGATTGAGCCATACGGTTCATCAGAAAAATAAAATAAAAATATATTTAGAAACTAGACATATAGGTTTATAGCTCACGTAGGGGAACTTCGATATAAACAAAAATGGCCTACTAGCGAATTTTATTTCCAATCTTCATGGAAAATTTGCATCGTTCATAGAAAAAAAAATTGAACGGGGCCCTTTAGAAAAAAAAATCTCTACGTGATGCCATAGAGACTGGATTTCCGAACAGTTTAAGACTTGGCGCATGCAAATAGGATGAATCGTTTTTTTAAACATGTTGTCAACCAGGTTGAAAAACGTAGTTTCGAGAAAAACGTGTTCAAAGTTTTACTGAAGGATAATTCAACATACTTAGAAACAAAATGTTCTGTTTGTCGCTTTTTTTTGTTTTTCACCGTTAGTCAGCTATTCCTGGACCATACAGCTCCTCAACATCCACGAGACTCATAATTTTTTTCATGTTTTGCACGCAGACGATCCTCATACGTGCTTTTTTCGGCTTCGTGCTCAGCTTCGCATATTCGCTTCACGTCGATGTTTTGACAATATTGGTAGAGTGTTTCACCGATTTTTATGTTTAATGTGTCCAATACATTGTCTTCTATTGTAATGATTAATCTGATTTCAAATATCGCGCTCGTATTGCGCTGTCGCGATCTATCGGAGCGCTATATTTCTCCCCCACCTCATTGATCGAAGAGGCTCCGTAATGTGCGAGGATCCTTCTTTCGATCACCAACCGCGGTAGGAGATACCTCATCACGCCATACCAATCGGAGCGTGAAATCCCGGAATACGATTAAAACATTGGTTGGCCGAATCGTCAAACGGAGGTTGCAAGCGAATCGTCAACGTACTTCGTCCCCCTGAGATTCGCGCTACATGTTAAGTATTCCAACGGGAATAACGAAAGATATCAATAATCCACGCGGAAGAAATGTATTCATCACACTTGGATTTCGCATCCAAAAGGAATTTTTTTAAAAATCTTTACAATATGACCATTGTTAAAAAGTATTGAAGCAATATTAGCAGCAGTTTCAACTGTGGGTCTGCCGCTCCATGATGTCTTTGGCCGAAATTTCCACATAACAGAGTTCAAATACTCGTTGTTGTTTTGGTGAAAAGCGCCTAAACATCGTTGAAGATGCTCGTCTTTACGAAGGCCCACGTATATCGGATGTATTGCCTCAATGACATTTGCAGGCAGCTCAGGTTTATGTGTGTATTCGTTCAAAGTTCCTTCGGCATTTGCCTGCTGCCACGAACACCAGGAGTGTTCTCCTTCCGGGCAATACTGATGTTTGGGACTTGCGTCTGTGGAACATTTGTAGTAGAATGTAGCCAAGGCAGCTTTTTCATATCTTCCAACGAATCACTATTCCGACGAATTGCAAAACCGTAGAATGCACTTAATTCTGCAATGAGCTTTCCAGTCAGCTTTCCCCTTCCACCGAGGCCATTATTCCCTTTTTTACAATTTCGTAATTTTGTTCCCATCCGTTTTTGAACATGGTTGACACATTCTTTTCTCTTCACATCACACGGACCCCAACAAAGGGTTGCAGGTAGCAGACCCGTTCGACAACCGCTCTTCCGCCGCTCGGCGCGGTCGTGCGCTTCGAACGGTTTCACATAAAAAGCTGTATTTCCGCTAATTTTACAAATTTCTTTAAAACATTTGGTGAGAGCATTCATAACAAATGTATTCTTCAGAAAATATAAAAAATGACAAATTTTGTTTTTACCGTGGTGTGGCGCCTCAATGAATTGGTCCTTTTATCCCTTCTTTTCAATTCGTACATTTTTAGCGTTGAGCGAAGTGCCGCGATCGCTTTCACTTGGTGGTCTGGTCTATTACTATATAGGTCGGCCACTTTTAATCAAAGCGACCCGAACGGTAAAATTGTGTACCCGAACTTTTCATTTTTTCGCTTAGTCCTTTTCTACCGTTTCCTCTATGGAGTTTTGACTTCTGTACTCTAACATCCGTATTCATAGATGTACCTTGAGGAATCCTTATTCCTTATTCTTTGTTCAGAACAAAGAACAAGGAGGCCTCATTTCTTAAGGAACAACTATGAATACGGGTGTAACTTCCGTATGCATAAGGAACAAGACACAAGCTTTAAGAGAATGTACAAGGTCAACATAACCTCACAATTTTCAAACCCAATTTTCTCACAGATGGTTAATTTTTTAGAAAAAAACAACGTATTAGGCTCTGGACAATTCCCTGACGCAGAGCTTAATGATTTCCTTTTGCCCTAAATATTATTCATCTCTGAGAAATCTCTGTTCGAAAATTTCAGCTATCTCTCTCGCACTCATATGTCACGTGTTAGATCTTCTACTTCGCCTTAAATTATAAATCCATGGGCAGGATGTTGCCGTGTATATTCTGGGTTCTATACGTTTATTATCAGTGTAGTGAAGCACAAGTGAATTGCCGCACGAGCTTTTCATTGGCTCGATTGGTCAAAGTTTGCGTCAACTAGGAAGATATTAAGATACGCAGTATTTTTTAACGAAAACAAGTTGAAAAAAACGGAATATGTTCATGAACTCGAAATTCTAGTTCAAGCCATTGACAAATCAACAATTTTTGGACTTTTTCGCGACATACATCTATATATTTACCATTCGTTCCATAATATTACAGTTTTTATATTCACTTTATTTTAATAAACATTTGACAAGCGTTTCGATTATCTCGACGTCAAGGATATAAGTAAACAGAAAAGAACATTGCAAAGCATCGAAGACGCCATGGCGAGCTCTATACCCACCGAGTTGGACGAATTCGGCTGGTCATATTAAAAATTCGAATATAATAATAATACCACAAAGTAATGAGACTCAGCTACGTTCCAGGCTCCCAGAGGTGCTGATTCTCCGGGGCTGGAGACCCAGAAATACATCAGGACCTAGGTGGCTGTTAGGTTGCACTAGATAAGATTGAGCTGGATGTGGTTTTCTCCCCACACAAAGCTTCTATCAGTCTGCTCGTGGAGCAATTTTTATCCACAGACCACCTTTGGCCCTGACCGTAAGCCTGAACTTTGGTTGGACTTCCTCTTTACCGTGTACAGGTGCGATCACGAACTTCCGCAGTATCGCGCTGATCATCGATTTTATCTCAAGCATGGCGAACTTGTAGCCTGCAATGCGAAATAATTGTGCAGGATCTTGACATCTGTACGGGCATTCGTTATCTAACGTTAAACGCTATTGAACGCCGCAGCATTGTCGTTGCTTTCATACCTATACAATTCCTCGGTCCTGCGCTGAACGGTAAATAAGAGTACGGATGACGATTCACCGAGTTTTCGGGACTGAAGCGTTCGGGCCGGAAGCTATGAGGGTCCGAAAAGTGATGAGGTAGACGGTGAGTACTGTAGGGCATCACGAGGACCCCGCAGCCCTCCGGCAATACGTGTTTTCCTGTTGGGGAGTAGTGTGATTGAGAATTCGCGATCGATATATATATATATATATATATATATATATATATTAGGGGGTGCGGAAAAAAATCGATATATTTTTTTTCGGTTGCATCCACCAAAAACAGGTGAATTAAGGTATAAAAAGAAGAATCCTCGAGGGAGAGCTCAAAAAAAAATGATTTCGAACGGCGCATTGCATTTGAATACTTTCCATAAGAATAACACAGGAAAATATTGGCATTTCTGAACGTCGTAGTAAAACTCTTCAGAAAAAAATCTCACAAAAATGTCATTAAGATATTCTGATAGAGAATTGAATTCCCTACAAAAAAAGTTCCTACGAACAATTAGCTTAGAACAACCATTCAAGTGGTATCGCTGTCTGAAATTATTTTTTTTATTTAAGCGGCGTGCGCGCCCTAGTACACGCTGCCACCTGGCGGCAGCATGCGGTAGCTCCTAGTGCAAAACTACAAGCTTCAAGCTAGCGCCACGAACGGGAAACCGCGACATTTTCCCCCCAAATCAAGATCTGTCACTGCTACAAAATTTCATTCGTTATTGCGAAGTGAATCCTGTAGTAGGGGAGGCTGCCTCGAAAAAATTAGCTAGTCACTTGTGGTACTTTAACGAGAAAATTGTTGCTTTGTCGTCTTTTGACAATGCTGTGCCGATAAGTGTGAAGGCAAAAATGGTATAAGCTCTGCAATCTCGAGAAAAATCCAAAAATCCTTCCGAGCGAGTAATAATTTTAAAAAATGATTGGGAAATGGTGCTGAAAGAAGACATAAGCGATTTCGTTACTCAGGAATCCTTATTTCTTTTCCAGCAATTAAATTTACCTCATGATTTTTTGAGAGTAAATATTGAATTATGGCCGGAAAATTCGACTTATTTCAGTTGCTTAGATTTTTTAAATCCAAAAGTCGTTAATAACGTAGCCGAACGTGGTGTCACTTTGATAGAAGCATATAACGGTTCATTAACAAAAAACGAAGAGCAGCTACAATATTTATTGGGCGTAGTGCAAAATCATCGACAGAAATACCCTAATTGCAACAAACAGACTCTTAAAAAAAGGAACGATGATTATCAAGCATTATAATGTAAAAACAAATCATTTTATCTTATTAAACCAAATTAATTCAATAAAACTTTTCGAAACACGATCAATGATGGACGTCGTTTCTTTTATATTTCTTGTTGTACTTGATTCTTTTTTTT
Source organism: Ophion obscuratus (assembly GCA_964007375.1). NCBI lineage: Eukaryota > Metazoa > Arthropoda > Insecta > Hymenoptera > Ichneumonidae > Ophion > Ophion obscuratus. The sequence goes on along the minus strand of OZ023323.1, from coordinate 9,311,120 downwards.
ATCAGAGAAATATTTTGAGAACGATTCCATGCAAATTGTATGTTAGAGCAGAACATTCTCTACAAAAAAAACCCAAAAAGTTTTTTCGTAAAGCGAAAAATTCGATTTTTACAGCCTTCTGAATTATTATTTTTTCTATCAATTCAATTTTAGACAGCGATTCCGCTTGAACGGTTGTTCTGAGCTAATTTTTCGTAGAAACTTTTTTGTTGGAAATTCAATTCTCCATGAGAATATGTTAATGACATCTTTGTGTGATTTTTTCCTGACGATTTGCACTACCACATTCAGAAATCCCAATATTTTCCTGGGTTATTCTTATGGAAAATATTCAAATGCAATGCGCCATTCGTAATAATTTTTTTTTGAGCTCTCCTTCGAGCATTCTTCATTTTTTACCTTAATTCACCTTTTTTTGGTGGATGCAACAGAAAAACAGAGCATCGATTTTTTTCCGCACACCCTAATATATATATATATATATAAACACAGGGTGAGGCCTGAGAAACAGAACACCTAAATATTTCTGTTGGATTTGAAAATACAAAGTATGTACATATCGGAATTTCATTGGTTTGGGAGGACGCACATGGCCATCACAATAGTATATTTTTACTTTATTTTTTCGTTTTTTCAAGGTCATCAAATTTTTTTGTAAATGTAATGGCACATTTTTTCTCCTTGCACATTGTTGCCGGCATTATCATCATCATCATCATCATCATCATATATATATATATATATATATATATATATATACACACACACACTGAGAACACGGAACAAGCCTCGGCCGCTCCATCCTAGAGTCATTTCGGAATTTGTTGCTCAGTGACAATTGGTACCAAAATCGAGCAGCAACCCACCATCGAGTCGAAACCAAATTAGACAGTCTCTCGCGAATCTTAGACCGAGCAGAGCTCTACAGAGGCCTTGGCACTCTGAAGTGAGGCACCGCAGTGCAGCGTCTCATTACGCCTCGCAGGCCAACAAGAACTCATTAGTAGAGTGTAGAAATAATTATTCATCCCAAAAATTCTCAACCAACAAAAACCAACGTGTAATTTGCGTACGCGAGTGCAGTACTATTGCACTGTCTTCGAGGACACCCGAATATAAGTTCAATCCGCCTGTATTTTATGTGACCATATTCAACTTTGTAGAAACCACAATCGATTCAATTAACGAAAGGAAATAATAATCAATGGTCTCAATATTGTAACCCCCATTATCAATTTCTCAAATTTGGTATAAACATATATATATCTGTATTTTACCATTCAATCTGTCATGAGTCTGCCTTCATTGAATTCCCTCAACTCTTTTATTTTAACCCAATAGACAGATGCGCCTAAGACTTTAATAGCTAGCCCGAAAGATGTCTTCTAAGATAGATTAGAAGTCTGAATATTTTACAGTCGTTCAGAAAATCAATCTCAGCCAGCTCATTAACACGAGTGAGCATAACATCTTTGACTTTACTTTTCCAAGATCTTCTGAATGATTGTCGGAAAAATTTGTTAATGTTTCGTACCGATTAAATATATGCAAAATATCCTAATAAATTGAAGTCTAACAGAAAAACGTTTCAGATAAAACTTAGCCATTTTATTACCACGTTTTTATTAACTCGCTTCCTTGTCTGTCTGTTTGTTTGTCCGTTCGGTACAAATTTTACAATCGTTTTTCAACTGACTTCCGGATGAGCTAGAGACATGAAACTTTAAACATAGCGCAGAACTGGATGACAATGCAATATTAACTCGCTTTCTTGTTTGTCTGTTCGGTACAAATTTTGCAATTGACTTTTTTAAAATTTGTAACATCGACAGCTGATTAACATATCTGTTCGAGGTTCCGTGTTGGGAAGAGGAAGCAACGCGAGATCGCGAACACAAAAGGTCGATTGAAAATGAACGTCTTTATTAGTACATGGTCGAACAACGAATGAAGGGGATGAAAAAATAACAACAGTCGCGGGAGCAGTTGCTATGGGGAATACAAGAAAGACAAAGGGCAAACGAGTGTGTCGATGGATCACACTTGTTAAAAGCTCGACGACTTATATATAGGGGATGATTTCACTTTATCCCAATCAGGATGGTTGTTGGACCGATTTAAATGTTAACACTCCCCCTCGATCCGACATCCAGTCCCCCCCCCCTTTTTTTCCTTTTTTTTTTTACTCAATCATTCCCAAAAGGTGTAGACATGTCCTTAGCTTCGAAGCAGGGATCGCTTTAGTCAGCATATCAGCTGGCATCTTGTCGGTTGGTACGTATTCGATCTTGATATTTCCGCGATTCAGCACTTCGCGTACGTAATGGTGACGAATGTCAATATGTTTGGTGCGATTATGGAAGACGGGATTTTCGGCAATCTTCCGTGCACCGTTGTTGTCGCAAAATATCGTGATTTCATCCGGTCCAGATTCTGTTAGATCGTTTAGGAAACTTTGCAAATAAGTGGCTTGTTTTGCTGCCTCTGTCAGCGCCATGTATTCGGCCTCTGTAGATGATAACGCCACAGTTCGCTGCTTTCGCGATTCCCATGCTACAGGATTATCTCCTAAACGATCTAACAGAATCTGGACCGGATGAAATCACGATATTTTGCGACAACAACGGTGCACGGAAGATTGCCGAAAATCCCGTCTTCCATAATCGCACCAAACATATTGACATTCGTCACCATTACGTACGCGAAGTGCTGAATCGCGGAAATATCAAGATCGAATACGTACCAACCGACAAGATGCCAGCTGATATGCTGACTAAAGCGATCCCTGCTTCGAAGCTAAGGACATGTCTACACCTTTTGGGAATGATTGAGTAAAAAAAAAAAGGAAAAAAAGGGGGGGGGGGACTGGATGTCGGATCGAGGGGGAGTGTTAACATTTAAATCGGTCCAACAACCATCCTGATTGGGATAAAGTGAAATCATCCCCTATATATAAGTCGTCGAGCTTTTAACAAGTGTGATCCATCGACACACTCGTTTGCCCTTTGTCTTTCTTGTATTCCCCATAGCAACTGCTCCCGCGACTGTTGTTATTTTTTCATCCCCTTCATTCGTTGTCCTTTCTTGATCTTGGTGCTTCCTTGCATCGTTTTCCTCCAGAATTTTTATCCGAAGCGTTTCAGTGGTGGGTAATGCGTCACGCGATTCAATTGCACACCTGAAATTCGCAAAAGATGAGGGGAGACTGTGCAGCAACATGATCGATAACAGATCTTGGTTGATACCGACGTTCATCTCATTTAATTTGTCGACAGTGTCGAAGAATTTTGAGACATGCTCGTGTACGTCGTCACCTTCCCGCATGCGATGGTATGTCAACTGTTTTATTAGAGTTGACATTCGCGCGGGCCCCGAGGATTGATAGACAGAATGTAATTTCAGCCACAGTTCACGCGAAGTGTCGCAACCTTTTATTTGTTTCAATTCCGAAGATTTTATCGACAATATTATGTCCGCTTTGGCTTTACCATCTTCGATCTCCCATTTCCGTGCACTTTCGGCGGAAGTCGCATCATTGACTGTGACTCTGGGTTTTGGTAGTAGTCCGTTTACATACCCCCATGATTCATTCTTTGTCAGCAGCGCTTGCATCTGGATCCTCCAAGTGTCGTAATTTTCTCGACTTAGTAGTTCGATCCTCATTGATGTCGATGATGCCATTTTCTTCCTTGGGGTGTACTACTTTCGCTGATTCCTTTGCAGTTATTGCAAATCGACGCCACTTTCAATATCACCACCGATTAGAGTCCGTATTCCGTCTCGAGCTTCGCTAACGTTCCTGGGCCCATAACCTGTTCGAGGTTCCGTGTTGGGAAGAGGAAGCAACGCGAGATCGCGAACACAAAAGGTCGATTGAAAATGAACGTCTTTATTAGTACATGGTCGAACAACGAATGAAGGGGATGAAAAAATAACAACAGTCGCGGGAGCAGTTGCTATGGGGAATACAAGAAAGACAAAGGGCAAACGAGTGTGTCGATGGATCACACTTGTTAAAAGCTCGACGACTTATATATAGGGGATGATTTCACTTTATCCCAATCAGGATGGTTGTTGGACCGATTTAAATGTTAACAATATCTCTCGCCTTGCTAGCATGCACTTCGTTATGCTCAAACAAGAGCGATTAAGATTACCGTTTGTTTGTCTGTTTGGCACAAATTTTGCAATCGATTTTAAATTAACTTCCAGATGAGCTAGAGACTTGAAACTTTGACCAGAGCTCAGATCTGGATAACAAACAAACAAACAGACGGACAAGTCTGTTACAGAAAGAGAAAAAGAGGAAAACAAATTAATCAAGACATAAAAAATATAGTTTAGTGAAAGAGAAGAAAATAAACAATATCAATAGTGTATAGGGCATTAGTGACAATTTGTACGATGGAAGGAGAAGCAAACACGATAAGAGAAGCTTTTGCCACATGTCTCTGTCGTAATCTCATCAAGATGTTTAAAATCGATTGCCAAATTTCACATAGACAAGACTAAAAAGCAGAAAATAAAATTATTTAGATTAAAAAGAATTTAACCACATTTTTAAAACGGACTAAAAAGTATGAAATAATTTCTGCTAGCTCCATACAGATTTATAGCGCCATACAGATTGCCCTGCAAATTTGTGATTGTGCATTTTTAATAGCTATGAAAATACGTGTAAGATTTAAAATGAAAAACGTTTAGGCGCATGCAATGGATAATAGTGAGGAGTGTAGGGAGTAGCTGTCACTGAGAAAACTCACACAACAGTTCATAACTTAGGTGAACTATTCATGCATTAATTATTTATTACATGCGCCCCACGTTATTCGTTTTAAATCTTACAAGTATTTTCATAGCTATTATAAACTCACCATCACACATTTTCAGGACAATCTGTATGGGGTTATAAATCTGTATGGGGCTAGGAGAAATTATTTTATACTTTTAAATCCGATTTAAAAACGTGGTTAAACTTTTTTTTTAATTAAAACAATTGTTTGTGATTGTAGAATGAACCATAATGCTTCCCTTTAAAAAACCCTAAATTTCACATCGAAGTGACCTTGAATATTGCCACCAAATAAAAAATAACCAACGCCATCATTTTTAATCCTTAAAACAATGAAACTTGTCTTTGGCACATTTTTTTCTACAATGCATCCCTTTCGGGATATTCCGTTGTGTCAACTTGAATGGTATACCCGATATAATGAATGTAAATTTGTTTCCTCCCTCAAATGCCTAACAGATCGTGTCTCGTTTTTGTCTCACCGATTTTGACGTCTTCGCCGAGAGTCCTGGCGAAGAAGGGCACGCTTGGATACAACCTCAGTGCTTCCTTGATGCACCACTCGAGATACTTCATCGCGCGAAAATCACTGATCCTCGGTCGATACTCGTCAGTGGTCTTCGGTGCTCCAAAAATCTCGTCGTTCTCGGCGCGGCACTTGTCGAGCCATTCGGAATTATTCGCCAGTAGGAAGAGGGTCATGGCGGTCGCGGTACCAACGGAATCCTGTCCTGCGAGCATGAAGGTCGAACACTCGTTGACGATTTCCTTGTCGGTCAAGCCAGCGTTGTTTCCGCTCCTTTCGATCATGAAGTCCACGAGGGTGTTGAGTTCCTTCTTGGTAGACGAATCGCTGCGCGACATTGTTTCGCGTTTGTGCGATATTATGCGTTGACAGGCGTTCGCTAGATCGTCCCGATGCTTTTGCTCGTTTTTGCCTGTACTCGTGAGACCGTAGATCGTGTCGATTAAGAGCCAAGGCCTCATGAGACGATACGGCGCGACCATTTTTCCCCTGCAAACATTTTTCGGGTATCACGAGACAATTATCGATACTATTGTTGTTAATGTTTTTTTTTCAGTTTAAGGTACCCGGCGCTGATTTTTTTTTTCTTCAAATCCCTTTTTTCTCATACTTTTTACCAGATGTAGAGAATGTTTCGCCTCGCGCGGGAATTGCTCGAGTCTAAGATTGACTTTGATGATGTTGAAATTCGTATTGTTACACAATGAAAATTTTCCGATGAATAGCCCAATTTTTCTTTGGCAATTTTTGGATACAAAAATTACTGGCAAGTTTGTTCAAAATCCTTCCTACAGATCTACAGCCTAATACTGAACAAAATTCACCGATAATAAGAAAGATAAGTACATGAAGAAATTAAAAAAGAATCTTCGTTGCGCTTCTAAGATGCAAACTTATATACCATAAGTTTCCACGGGCGGCAAAAAGCAGCGGAGTTTTCGTTACTAGCATCTGTTTGGTGGTACAGCAACCCAACCAAAATGAGTAATTTCGTACCGACTAGTAAGTTACTGAAACGCTGCGGGTTTTTGCTACCCGTGAAATACTAGCCTTGGAGTAAAGAGAGATAGGGTAGGAAATTGATCGGTAGTCGAGGCCAAGTGAAACCGCGACGGAAGTGCGTCACGCCAGCCAATTCCAGGCAGCCCTTCTTTGTGACGTCTAAAGCGCCGCTTACAGCCAACAATACAAGTGAAGTGAAGCGCCAAATATTGTAAATAAATTACACAACATCGTGGTGCATTGCCATGGAAAATGGAACAACAAGAGCAGCTAAAAATGATAAGGTTCTTCCGGTATTTCCGTCATGCTGCAATGCCGAAAGATGATTCGAATAGGGCGAAAGTGAGCGTCCATCTTGAGACGATATTTTGTTTTACTCGACTTCTGTCTTATTCGCTTAGCTCCTGTTTCTCTGAACTCTTAGGTTTGAGTTATCGGGCTCTCGTGGCCGCTTCCGTACTTCCTGAATGGCAATTCTTCGCTCCCGCCGCTCATAGCTTCATCCTCGCCAACCTTCACGCCCAGTACGGTTTCTGTAACGTCGAACACAGAAGTGACGCATTCTGTTCGCAACTTCGTACCCCAAAAGGGACAAAAAAACATCGTGCTATTTCACCATTGAGTATTTCGTAAACCGAGTCATTGACGAACGACGTTACGTCGATGTCACGAGCACCGAGTACCACGAGTTTCCTTGCCAAACGATCGGAGCATCGTGCGAACGACATCGCGAATCTCTCGAGATACTGAAGATGAAAGGCGGGCTGTATTATCTTGCGATGCTTCGCCCATGTCTCAACGTTACTCGTTATCAATCCCTTGCCGAGGAAGTTGTCCAGCATCTTGTAGAAAACGATTTTGCCGGTGTTCTTTGAGTTACCGAGCACGAGCTGTATGTGTTCCGGCTCGAGCAACACGACGCAGGGCAACATTGTCAGCCAGACCCGGAATATCGGTCCGTACATCTCGTACACTTTGTGCGACATCTTACCGAGCACTGAAATAACACGCAATCGAGTCTCCAATTAAGCCATTCCTTTCATGAGCCCGAAGATTTTACAATTAAGGGGTCTTCTCACTTTAGACGCTACAAAAGGCTACTTTCTTGCCGTTTTTTATAGGTTTGTACTATAGATATTGATATGAAAGTCGTTACACTTAATAAATACACTTTCCAAATACATGAAATTTTTTTTACATGTGTTTATGTAACCCAAACAAAACTTACACGCGTTTTTCTCGAAACAACGTTTTTCTACGGTTTGTTGATAAAATCCTCGAAACTACCGAACCTATCCTCTTAATTAACCACATATTCCACATATTTTAACCACATATTCATTACAACTTTAGTTATAGCGCATATCAAGGATTTTTTTTAAATTCAAAATTACTATTTTTGGTAAAAGTGAAAAAATACGTTTTTTTGTTGTTTTTCCGAAATATGTCCGCCATTTTGTTATTTCTGCATATATCAAAAATCGTATGATATGCGCTATAGCCATTAACATACTGAATCTAAAACCGTTTGATTTCTTTTTCGGATGATCCATCTCCGAGATTTCATCAACAGGGCAGACCTACAATTTTTTAAAGACATTTTTGTAACTACCATTTTCGTCTATAAATAGTGACTAGAATAAATATTTGTTTAATAATGTATTTCGAAAGTGTATTTATTAAGTGTAACAACTTTTATATCAATATCTATAATATAAACCTATCAAAAAATGCATGAAAGTTGCCTTTTTTAGCTCCTAATAAAGTGAGAAGACCCCTCAACTGATTTTCGTCTATAATCAAGTAAAAATATGTCCCGGTATAGTGGTAAAATTCCAGGCCAAGTTACCGAACTTTTACGAAACATTATGACTCTAAAACCGTCTCATCTATACGGCGCGTTATGGAGATGAAGTACTTGCCACATTTCTATCTACTAATTGATGCACTAAATAACTCAAGATGTCCGATATAAATTGCTTATGCGAGTAAAACAATCTAAAGATTCCGTAACGACAATAAAAACAGGGAGTCACCGAATGTTTAACGAACGTATTCACGATGAAACTTTGAAAAATGTGAATAGCAGAAGAATTTTCGTAACCGCGACGTGTCAGAGAAAATGTAAAAATGTCTAATCTACTAAATTTGCGCAATTTTTTTTATTCCAGTTTCTCGTTGGGTATAATAATTGATTGGAACTTATTTTTTTATTAAGCGCCACTGTAATTTACCGATGATTCAGAAGAGCCCCGCTTATGCCCCCACAAAATATCCCTTCCCCACAAAAGGCCCTCCGCGGAAGGAATACCTCATGCGCATGCACAAGGCCAATATAACCTTACAGATTTTCGAACAGAGTTTTTTCGTAGATGGTTAAGTTGTTAAAAGGAAAAAAAGCATCAAGCCCTGTAAAATTCCTTGACGCAGAGCCTGATGATTTTCCTTTGCCCTAAATACTATTAAACTTTGAGAAATCTCCGTTATTGAACTCCAGCTATCTCGCTCGTCCTCATATGTCACGTGGTACAGCTTCTATTTCGCCTCAAGAGGTTAGTATACTAAGCAACGATAACTAAGTAATGATCGAAAAGTGTCTCGTTTGTTTTCTTTTCTTCGTAAAATGCATTTGCTGATGCGGATTGGGAAAAAAACGAGGATTCCATCTATTTTAGTCCGAACTGTTTATGAGAATATTATTAAAAATTTGATAAATCATGGACATCATCGTGACAGGGCACGTCCGTTCTTTGCCAATCTCGCAACCCTGTGCCACGCAAATCTTTTTGCGAATGTTCAAAACAAAAAACTAACTTTTTAAATATTAAATATACTTTTATATCTGGGCGTGAAAATAACAATAATAATATATACAAGTGTTAGATAACTAACATGGGTATCTGTAAAACTCAGAGAAGAATATACATAATACCGCCTGGTTGACGAGGAAAAAAAATTAATCCATTCACGAATTCGAATATTCATGATTTTTTAAATAGCACTACTCGTTTACGAAATCATAATAATAATACGGATTTTTTGTTTGTTACAACTTGGAAGAATTCTTGAATCGCTTTCCCGATCCGCCGAGCCAGATTGATAAAGAGGCTTCGTCATAATAAGACTATTTATACGATATTATTGGAGAATAAATTTAGATTTTTGTCTCGCACCAACCAGATAGGCAGAATTAAATAACACTGCGGATTATTATTTTTCGTTGACATTGATATATGATCGAAAATATTTGTTACATCATAACATTTAAAATGACATCACAAGAATAATGTAAATCACAGGTGCTTTTTTCGGAATTGATTTCCGCCTAAATTTTAAGGGTACGAAAGAATAAAGTGCTGTATTTTCTTACAATCGTCGTCGTAAGCCAATCCGGCGTTCCCCACGATCGGCATGGACGGCGGACCGTCCAGGGAAAACATAAATTTGAGAATTCTCAAACGTTGTCGCTGACTATAGACCGCGTAAGCTCCCAAAATACTCAGGACAGTGACATAGAGCCATGCCACGTTCGGTGCTCTTTCCCACTGTAAAAAAAAAACCGGAAGAAAAAAGAACCGGAAAAAATATTTAGATCCTCTTATTATATAATATTTGTTTGCTTGGATTTATTTTTCCTGCACTTCTAACAAGAGTGCAGCTTCATTGGCAAGGCCCCAAATTGAATGAGAGCCTCATAGAAACCAGCGGACATCGCGCGTGATTCAATAAGGAGTCTACACATCGAATCTACATATCGAATATCGAAAAATCGGACTTTTTCCGTACATTTCCATTACTGCCATTTTCAAAATGTTCAAAAAGTATCTCGTCATACGAACGTTTTATCATACTATAAGTACATTAAATATTTGTTTTGCTTTTATTATTTTGCAACGTTGGCACTTTGCTTAAATAATAATGACTTCACTGTTTATTAATTTTCTTCAATAAAAAACAAACTCAAACTTGGCACAGATATATTGTGTGTACAATTCCTTTCTCGTTATTCCGATTCTCTCGTCAGAAAAAAAATATTTAAAAGCAACCTGTTTTTGGGCTCTAAGCTTTTGCAGACCCGTCAATGGGTAAAAAATTAGTGCAACTTGATATTTTTTTTAGTAAAAAGAAAATGGGAAACCTCTTTCAAAGGCTTTTATTGCGCATGGCTTGAAGTGAATGAAAACTTTTCTTTCCCCATGAAAAAGCAATAAAAAATATTCATAATCTGCATTGTAAAGTCTATAAAAATGCGAGATATAAAAATATTGTTTCTCTTAAAAGTTGGAAGCATTTGAGAAAAAAGTTTTATCTTGAGAAGAGAAATTTCGTGAAAAATTATTTATAAAATCGAAAGTTTTCAACGAATCGAGAAATTTGTACGTTTTCGGTGGAGAATTTAGTTCCAAAAAGACGGAAAATTTAAAGTGAATCGGATGAAATATGTTCAAGTTATACGACAAGACAATTTGATAAACGATTTCTTTGTTTTGAGAAGAAACGTCCTCGATTTTGCGTTACATAATTTTGAGGCAAACGGTTAAAATGTAGTAATCAAAATAGAAGCTTATCGCCGTCAGACCAATCGAACATTTTGTCAAAGACCTAAAACGTAGGTGGAATCCGAAGAAAAAAACATCTCCGATCCTCTGGAGTGATGTTGCGTCTCAAGTTGTAACGGATCAACTCCTTGCAATGAAAAGCGACAAGATGAAATCCTTCCGCCAAGGTCAGCCGCGAATGACGTCCCGTAAAATTTAGATGAAAAAAGACAACGAAAAAACTACGAAAAAACCGTGCGCGAATAAATTAATTTGAGGCCGTGACATTTGCGGTTAATGCCTGGCAGTTTGCCTAACCATTCATTCATACCGGTTTTATAACCAAAAAACTAACCGTTGTATTTAGACAAAATTCTGCCGACTTTCTAACCGTGTTTTCGACCAATACCCGTGATTTGCTCAAGTTATAAAAATGTTTAGAAAGTTGGTTTGAAATTCGAATTACAACCCCGCCGAAGAGCAACCACTTGTAACCAAATTCATAACCGTATTTATAACCACTATCCGTGATTTGTTCAAGTTAGAAAGATGGTTGGAAATTTGAAATACATCCCTGCCGAAAAGCAACCACTCGTATCCAAGTTTGTAACCGTATTTATAACCACTATTCGCTTTCTAACTTAAGCGAATCACGAATAGTGGTTATAAATACGGTTATAATTTTGGTTACGAGTGGTTGCTTTTCGGCAGGATTATATTTCAAACTTCCAACCATATTTCTAACTATTTTTCTAACTTGAACATATTACAGATAGTGGTTTTAAATACGGTTACAAGTGGTTGCTTTTTGGCGAAGTTGTAATTCGAATTTCAAACCAATTTTCTAACCATCTTTCTAACTTGAGGAAATCAGGGGTAGTGGTCAGAAGCACGGTCAGAAAGTCGGCAGAATTTTGTCCAATTCCAGCTATCCGAAAAATCTAACCGTTATCCAGTGGTTATGTAAACTGCCAGGGATGCGGTGAGGAATAAAAGGGAAAAAATGAGGAACAAGTCTTGAGACAAAATCAAGCGACGCGCAAAAATGTTTGCTACTAATATCCGAGGAATTTGGTTCATAGATTCAGAAAAACGGCGCATTGGAAACTCGCACATTTTCTAGCCCCATTATTTTTTTATTGAGACTTGTAAAGTTTTCCCATTCAGAGCAAGTCGGATTCTTTCCCAATTACTCTACTTTTCCATTGGTATGAAACAATGGAGCCCGATGTCACCGAATTCAATTTAAATAATTTCGAACTTTTCAAACTCAACAAAAATTGCTGTACTTTGTGTAGATAAATATGTAATTTGCATACAAATAATGACACCGAGATTATTTTTTTAAGAGGGAGGGGGGGGGCTTTTAAGACTGTAAATAACAGTTTTAAGAATGTTCAACCATCTTTGACAAATATTAATTATTCGTTGAGTTATTTGAGTATCACAGCGAAGAGAAAATTTTCTCAATTTTCCGGGTAAGTTGAGCGGCAAAAAAAATGTCGAGCAATCAGCTATGAATTTTTTGTACAACTGATACTATGGTTTGACGGCGTGAGAATTACATTTTTTTCGACACACCCAAACACGCACGCACGAACCCTTTTTGTACAGATGTAACTTTTCCGCTCATTTGAAAATTCCGGGAATATTGCCACAGAAATTTCGAAGAAACCAAAAACCTCCACCAAAGCAAAGCTTTTTGAACGATGAAGAAAAAAAACTCACGATCTGAATGCTCGTTAGCATGGCGCACTGGTAACTATTCAAAATTGATAACAATTTGTTTTTCGTTATATTTAGAGAGATCGGAGATTGTGGTGCAATATATAGACCCGACAAAAATGCTGCGCTTCCTGGTCTGCGTGATATTTTTGACTCATCCTTTTATACTATCCTATTATGCGAGAGGAAAAGAGAGGAAAAGAAAGAAAAAGGCAGCCAGAGAGAGAGAGAGAGAGAGAGAGAGAGAGAGAGAGAGAGAGAGAGAGAGAGAGAGGGAGAGTGAGAGACGGGGCGGGTATGCAAAAGCCTCCCCTCAAAAGGCTTCGTGCATCATCACTTTTGTCTTTTCTGTAGAGATTCGCGAATTTTTCTTCAACTCAACGTTTACTGCCCTGATGAGATGCACCGACGATTCCCACGTGATCGCCCTCGGTCACCATGAGCCACCCTTAAGGTCCTCGTACTTGGCGGATCCCAAGTACTCCCGAGGTCAATTTTGGGAGCGAATTAAAGAGAGATATGAGAAAGCAATGTGCAAGTCTGTAATTAATACGATTTCGCCCCCTCCCCTTTCCCTCTCTGTCTCTCTCTCCTTCCCTCTTGCCCACTCTGAACGTCGTCGAAGGGATGACGGGATTATATTTAGTTATCACAATTTTCATCCCGTGAATATCGGAAACCCTCGAGAATATTTTTATAATGTAAAATCGCGAGGAAAACGTACGATCTTGTGGAAGATCGAGAGAGAAATCGCGAGAGGTACTGAAATTTATTGTCTACTGCAGGCTTCATTTATAACATCTAAGTATCCAATATATATATGTATGTATTCATATACAGGGTGTCTTATTTGAATGGAGCTACTCGAATATCTTCGAATAATAATACTGAAATATATTTCAGTCAAATCTGCATAACCTTGAAATTCCGAAAATACGATTTCTTTACTGCGTATTTTTAAGCCTCGTGTCTTAACTTTAATTTGCAAGAGAGATAGTGTAAATATTTAAAAAATTGACTGATTTATGACGATTTTTGTAAAGGGTCAGAGTGCTCGCTACGGCGAACCCCCTCTGCGATTTACCCTTTTTTCTTTCGCGCTTTTCTCGACACCATGTTTTATGAAGCGCTGTGAGTCGTATTTGACTTCATATTCGCACAAAACATAGTTAATAACATTTTCTATTGTATGACCGAATGATTTTTTGATTTGTTTATCCATTTGTCAATAACAAATTATCGGAGTAGTTTTTTTTAAATAAAAAATCGAAGTAATTTTCTAACACTTGTCATTATCGTACTTTTAAAAATTCAAAGAAAGTATCCGGTTATACGATAGTTTTGTTATTATACTACGATAGTTTTGCTATTATACTAAAGGCACATTATACTGTTTTTCATTTCAGGTCATCCTCGTTGCCAGAACCACCTACACCGATTTCCCATGCAGCATTGGCGGAACTTTGTTTATATGACAACTTCATTGGGTATCAACATTTTTTAATAAAGAAAACTCAAACTTGGCACGACTGTGTATTAATTGTTTGTAAACCCAGACCTAGTCATTCCAAAACTCTCATCAGAAAGGAATATTGAAAATTGATCTGTTTCTTGGGCCCCACGCTCGTACAGATTCATGAAAAGATTCCACGGGGCACACTACCTGGTGTGGGTTTCAGAAAATAATACGAACTTTTTCAAAGAAACGGTCTTCAATTTTCATCTTGTGCCATACCGCCGCGTATTATCATGATTATGCATGCTATCAAGGGGAAACACTTAACCCAAACAAATCCTCACAATTGTTCAAAAATATTGGCGGGCATTTTTTTTCGGAAAATTCTTCTTACAAAGCAAAAAGCAAGTAAAAAATGGTCCTCTACGGAAAAGCCCGCACACTTATTATTACTTGATTTATTGCCCGTCGATATTGATCTCCCTTTTTCCACATGGACGCATCGAGAATATATAAGGTAAATGTCCCAATTATTGAAAAGGTCCCAATTATTGAACACTATCTTGTATTTTTATTATTTCTCATTCACCTGCATGCATTTATTTATTTATGAAAATTTCATTACATATATGGAACTTTTAGCTATCGAAATGTCACCTGACTTGTGCAAAAAAGCTTTAATAAATAGAGAAAAACATTATTCAATCAGCAACGGTGACCCGATTTGACGTCTTGTGGTAACGCTAAGCTCGTTTTTGCTAAGAGCGCCGCTTCATGCGTAAGGGCATAAAAATTCAAAAACTGTCGCATCTCAAAAAGTAAAGGCGTTTCAGGTACCTCGCAAAATTTCTTACAAATAACAATTAAAAAAAAAATTAATGAATTATTTGTTAAAAAATACGGTATTCGATCATTGGGACATAGAAAATGCAGTGTGTCCCAATTATTGAACACTCTAATCCTCCAAGATGGCGTCATTAAACCCATCAAAACATCGAGACAGTTAAGGAGGTACGGTGATTAGAGCGAGTTCAAGATAAAAGCCCGATTTTTTTTAATAGTATTGTCGAGACCTTCGTCCATGCGTATGCGGAGTTTCCACGAGATTTACCGTACACTTTCCGAGTTATTAATTGTTAAAGTTGGTGAATTAGTCACACGTAGACGACAAAATGTGCCTGTCCTCTCATATATCGATTTTTTTGTTCTACCTGAAGCCAAGAAACATGTACAAAAAACTGTTGGTTGCGTTCGTTGAATCTTTGTTATCGATAAGGCACCTTCAATTGGAAAGCTCACCGCAGAAATAAGCGATGAATTTAGAAATAAAGTCGCAAAAAACCAAAGTTTTCGGAGAGCGAGACTTCTCGTGACGTAACAGCAGCCATCTTGCACAACGTGTGGCAACGCCGGATACCCGCGCAAATTTGATTCGTCTATAGGATATTTTCAACGCGAATTAAAAATATGATTGTGCGAAGCCGTACATTTTTTAATGGGTTAAAAAGGGCCTTTCGTCGATATTTACTTGAAGTTCTTTTACGTTCAGCAAGGGTATCTCAATTTTTCTGGCGACATGTACCTGTACAACGCATTTATATATAAATCCAGCATGGAAGAACCGTCATATAAAATAAACGTTCCTTTTTATACCTGCAAATATTGTGAAAATTGGGAAAGGGAAAACTAACATAACAATCGATGAAATATGTTTTGACTTTGGACAGATTGGACATTGGACATTGAGGTTAACTTCAACGCGACGTTTTTTATTTGCAATCGCAATATTATCTTTTCATTTTCTAATTCTTGTCCGTCAGAATCTACATTTGTCTCTAAACTGGACTTCAGGTACAATCCCGTTACTCTTTTGATAAACTTCCACAGTATTTTCATTCTCCATGTTAACCGGCTACAAAAAATAATAAGCCGGGCGCGTGGAATCGATGACAGCCACCGAAAATGCGACGATGCTAAACGTCAACGATATGGCGTACTACTGAAGTCGAGTGGTAGATTATTAAGGTTGTTTTCATATTATAAAAATAATAAGAAACTCGAAATTCAATACTTAAAAAATATTTCTCGAAAAATAGGCCATATACATATATCTAAAACGTGGCGATATTGCGGCGTGAAATAGACTCTAAGTTTACTAGCATGGTCATCACCGTACCTCCTTAACGTGTGACAGATCATGTGAATCGAATTTATTCAAACAAAAACTGTAAGTTCCTGAATAAACTTACTTTTATTCTATTAATAATAACTCTAAGATCGTCAAATGTATTTTCTATTTGTATTTTTGTGCAATAAACATAAAAAGAAAAGTAAAAAAGAGAATATAACCTAAATGTAACCTAAAAATCCGAATGTAATGTTCAATATTGTTTGCTCTCCGATATTTCAGGGAGCCAAGCTGCGACTAAATCAAACAAAGACAGAACATAAAAACGAGGAAGCTGAAAACAAAAATAAAATAAAGTTCGAGTTGAAAACAACAAAAAAAACCAAATGCGAATGAACCAAAAACCCGTCAAAAGAGACTAAATATATATTTTTGTATTTTTACATGATTAATAAAAGATTATTTGAGTGTTTGATTTTGCTTTTATTTCTTGCTATTGTACCCAAAATAATATTATCAGAACGGAAAAAGGATTCTCGAGAGTGTTCAATAATTGGGAGATTTGCATGTTTCACATTGTTATTCTTTTCTTTTCATTTGAAATCATTTAAAAATAATTTAAAGGGTGATTTTTCGAAAGTAAATATATCAAAGTATCATTTGAACATGAGAGCGATGGTTTTTTTCTTGATTTAACATTTTTTTCTCACCGAATTCAATCCCCCAGATCCTTACCCGTTCAATAATTGGGACATTTACCTTAGAGGTCAATTTTTTTCAATAGCATTACATTTTTCAATGCGCCGATGGACGCAGTTTGTTATTTGTTTCAAAAAATATGACGCCGTTTAAAAAAGGTTGATATACAATAAACTTTCACTGAAAAACGTGCCACTTGAAAAAATTGAATTTTTGTAAAAAAATATATACATTTCCGGTTCCCATTAGGTTTCGAAGATATTCAAATGGCTCTGTGTAAACGAGACCCCCGGTGTATATGATGTACTTACTCAATAGGTAGTCCGCAAACACGCGTATACATATGTACGCGTAAGATTGCTGCTTAGTTCGCATTCAACTTTACGACTGAAAAATCCAATTGGATAGTAATGAACGGTTGATTAAAAGGCCGTTCATACATCGATCACGTTTCCGCTCGCAGGATCGCCTCGCGTGCGCAAGTGTCGTGCGAAAAAAAAACGCTCGTTATTCGCGGGAGTCTCTCTGGCTGTCGTGTAATCGTCTTCAATCATTGCCAACGATACCGATTGTTATAGCCAGGCAGGAGCGAAAAATGTGCGAAAAATAAAGAAACATGAAAGTGGCGTAAACTTCGTGAGTCATTTCTGGCAAGTGACAAGTGTCGGATTCAGGGTTCTGAAACAGGAAATAAATTAACAAAAATACTTGCCAAATTTTTTTTTGCCACTTATGATTAGAATTTAAATGCGTTTGTCCATTGCGCGTCGCTAAGCCTCGAGGTGGAATCAAAGAGTATGTGTATATATATTTGTGCAGCGCTGCGTGTTGCAAAATACTGCGCCGTGATGCATTTTTTTCGTTCTTCGTCATGAATGAAGAAAAGGTACTTCTTCTTCATTTGCGGTATGCAATGCAGCGCAATTTGTGTATCACATTTTAGTGCGTGCGTAGTATACGTAGGCGGGGAAAGAATGTATTTTTCTTGTTAGCAATTAACAACAAAAAAATCGGACTAAAATAGTAACGATCAATCAGCGACCAAGAACAAGCGGAAGTGATTGAAATGATTTACCGTGCTCGTTTGAGCGCCGTCTTGAGCGCGGGGTAATTTTTTGAAGCGCCTGGCCACGAGCAACCCGCTGAACACGAGTAAAGAGTTTTCGATCGCGCACCGACCGGTTCGCGCCGCGGCATTGCGCACACTCGATGCTACTGCGGCACATTCGTAAATTCGGTCATTTGGGTATGGAATGCTAAGATTTTTTGGCGGTTTTTAGTGCCGATCACGGCCGCTAGGTTTGCGGCGATTTTGGAATTTGCGTCTAGCGATGAATGCATACGCTTAAGGGGAAAGATACCTTTAGGCGAGGAAAAAATCTTCATTTTTTTTTTTACGGAAAGATTCCTTTACCATTCTTAATGCTTAGGGTGTGCTTTATTACTACTTTTGGTTGTTACTTGTTATTGTTTGTTAACCTTAAAAATGGTCTTCTCATTGCTTCTTCTGAATTGTCACTTTTTTAGTCTTAAGGGGAGAGTTGTGATAATTTTTTACTTCGTGCTCTGTCTATTACTATACAGTTCACTTGTTATAGGGGCGACACTGCCGGTGAAATGTTGTACCTGAACATTTTACATTTTCTACCGCTTCCCTCGGGAGTTTGGAGTCCTGTACTCCAACTTTCATAGCGCGAATCTTAAAAAAAAGCATGCAGGAACCCAATAAATGCCGGAATTGTCTAGATATGAGTAAAAGTTACTGCAATCGAAATTTTATTTTTTATCTGCCTATTTTCTTATACTTTTCTTGGATGAAAACATGCTGTATTTACCGTTTTTGTAAACACATTTTTCTGTTACCTGCTGTATTTTCAAGATCGCACATTTTCGGATTATCGTCTGCTGTTAATTTAAGAGGTTACGTGGGTTTAAAAATTTCAAAAAGTGCATTTTTTTATTTCATTATCTAATAGTACAATATGTTTAGAATATTTTACCAAAGTTTTGAATCAATCGGAGTAAAAGTGTAGGAGAGAGAGAGAGAGAGAGAGAGAGAGAGAGAGAGAGAGAGAGAGAGAGAGAGAGAGAGAGAGAGAGAGAGAGAGAGAGAGAGAGAGAGAGCCATTGGCAATACCTCCCGTTAGCAAAGACCGGCCGGGAGCGACACAGGTAATTGTATTTTTCTCAAAACACTATTTTTGAAGTCGGTGGACGCGATTTATTAAAAACGAATGCACCGATCTTATTGAAATTTTGCAGACTTCTTCAAAATAGCATTGACTAGTGATTGAACAGAGTTTTTTTCTATTACAACTAATTTCACAAGGATATACGTAGTGTAAATTGTACCAAAAATTGAAACGAACAGAAAAAATTTGGTTTTTTTATTTCAGATCAAGCTATCATGAGTTATCCTAACCACCACGAGGACATTTTTTTAGGCTTCTCTAGAAATCAGGTCCCACCGGCTGAATTTCTCAAATTTTTGGATGGAATTTGTTTTAAATGTTGCTCTTTTATGTGCATTTTGAATAAAATAATTTAAGTATTAATGTTGCACAATCGCTTGAGTGAAGGGGAGAGCCTTTGAGCGAGGCATAAATTGCTGAGTTTCATGATTTTTTTTTACATGAAAAGATTTTTTCGTCTTTTTTTATCACTAAGGGTATGTTTTATTACTACTTTGAGCTGTTACATGGTATTTTTTTTTCTCGATTAATCTTTAGAAGTGGCGGAAGTATGGTACGGTCGCCTAAACGGGTTGCAGCGGATGTTATCAGGCAGCGTGAAACGTAACGTCGGCGGGATTAATCGAAACAAAAACAACGAAGATTTCTTTCTCATTAACAGTCATACACAGAATATGAACCAAGAAAAAGTGAGAAATGTTGAAAATCGTTGACATGGTACGCTTTGAAGCAAGATTAAATTTTTCCAAAAAATCGCTATATTTTACAATAAAAGAATACCTCATTCTTTATTTTCGAAAACATTTAAGGTCATGTTTTAGATAAAAAGGTTAGAAAGATTTATACTAAATTTCATCCGAATCGATCGATTAGTTATTTAGCTATACATGAGGTCAGTTTTGACAATGCAGTTTAGAAAACCGTGCTATACCTCCGCCATTTTTAAGGATTAGTCAAAAAAATACCATGTAACAGCCCAAAGTAGTAGTAAAACATACCTTAAATCTAAACAATGGTAAAGAAATGTTTGCTTTTAGACAAAATCAGCCACTTTTTTCCTCGCCTAAAGGCATCACCCCACTTAAGACTGAATGACATCGCGATCGGTATGGTAGAACAATTATAGATACCCAAAAATTCCTTAAACGGCTCTTCAGATCCCGTCGAAACTTTGCCAAACGACGTCAAATAGATAAACGAACAGCTGACTGCCCCTCAAATTTTCTGAATATGAGGAAAAAACGTAGATTTTCTTATCATAAGCCAATCTACGTTTTTTTTTTCTCAAATTCGGAAAATTTGACGGCTGTTCGTCTATCTATTTAACGTCGTTTGACAAAGTTTCGACGGGATCTGAAGGGCCGTTTCAGAGATTTTTGGGTATCTATAATTGTTCTACCATACCGACCGCGATGAGGTGTCATTCCGTCTTAATCTAAAGAAGATCACTACCCTATGGTTGTTTATCTCGCACACCGATCCACCCGATAGTAGCTCCACGGCCGAAAGCGGAACTAGCACCACTGTTCGAGTAGAAAATGCGCTCGGGGATGTCTCGCTCGCTCGTCCCGGTAAGTCCATTCTCTCCGTTCTCGTGCGACGATAAAGACGAGGATGAAGCCGCACAGAGGTCAGGTCACGCGCGCGGCACGAGATTGAATCTCGCTTCCGGTGAAAATTCGCGCAGGCTCCTTAGTCCGATGCCCTCTCTTTCACCCCCTCGTGGATCGTGCATCCACCCTTCAACCAAATTTTACGTTTCAGCAATACATTTTTGCCCTCTTTTAAAATTCATTATGCGCGAACGCGTTTTTCGCAAAAATTTAAACTGTCAGAGCAAAATTGACAGCAGCGAGGTGAACGCGTGTAAAGGACCATCCGCAATGAATTCCGGCGATTGTGCTTGAATTCTTATCTTCAAGCTGCGGCGGAGATATCCTCGGAGTATCGATTCGGTCCAGAGGTACTCGCCCATCTTTCCATTCGTCCTCGGGACTCGAAAGCGACAGTGCGCGCCTTGGTCACCTGTGCCAAAAACCAAATCTCTCTCTCATCAACGCGTTCTATTATTTTCCAAAAAATCGTACTTTTTTCGATAGCAGCCGGTAAAAAGGGTCTCGGAAGAGGGAGTTTTTTGCGCTGAATGAAAAGTAATTGAAATTTAGGGTGGATATAAAGAAAGAAAAGGGGTGACTAGGGGTGAACTACGATTGTACGACTAGAGAGAGGGACAGAGAAAGAGAGACAGAGAAAGGAGTTTCCTCAGAGTGCGGGGGCGTCGAGCGTGTGCGAGGGAAAATAGTGGGAGTCGCGGAGTCGCGAGGACGTCCGCGTGTACACGTGATTTCTCGTACAAAACACAGTGTGCGTGCCTCTCAGTACCGAGACGGCTCCCGAGCTCTTCGGACTGATGCAATATCGCGGAAAAAAAATAAAACAATATAAACATACACGATAATTTAAATCCCCACTACTGACATTCTACGAGAAGAAGAGGACAAGCTAAAATAAAACAAATAGCAAATGTTTCGCGACATACGTGACAACGACACCTGACGCGTCTTTGTTTCACACATTTGTGTGAAACTTGCTTGTGTGTGTGTGTGTGTGTGTGTGCACGCTCGCCCACGTAAAAACATCAGTGAAATAATAATTGTATCGGTGATAAGCGACCGCTGAACGTACCCGGGAGCGTTTGGTCTCCGACACGCGAGAGTCTCTCTCGACCTCTCGACGCGCAATTTTTTCAAAAACTTCGATCCCGTCTTTTTTCTTCTTGGTTCTATTTTTTTCGTTCTCTTTCTTTTTGCTTGCTCGCGTGCGCGCGTCAGATCGCGCAGCCTTATCAAGATGGAATTCAGATTCAACGTGAACAGACTATTGCCACTGAAAATCAACAAGATCAGTCACACGCTCATACCGGAGGACTTCAGAGGCGATCGACGCGAGCTCAAGTTAGTACATATGTGTGTGCATGCTTGACACGCGCCATCGCGCGATCTTCGCGAAATTAATGGAAGCGGTGTAAATTCACGTAGGCACATCTTTCATTTGTACCTTGATCGCTGCCTCAATCTCACACTCGATCGCTTCTGTACGCCGCTGTGCAAAAAAAATCTGCTTTGATTACGAATTGCGGGGATTACGCGAGCGAGACAACCGTCTCGACTACCAAGAGGTAAACATGTTGGCCCGAAAATTGACGAGGACGATTTTGAAGCTGATTTTGCAAATGTTGATCAACTTTATTTATCTTAGTTTGAATTTTGTTGAATATTCGAATTCTGGTTTAATACAAATTTTATTGATCGTTTACATGTACCCTAATTCAAATTTTATGGAATATTTAAATGGTAACGGAAATTTTATTGAGCGATCAAATTGTAATTTTATTCTAATTTTGATGAATATTCGAATCTAATTGAAGCTTTATTGAGTATTTTAATGCTAATTTAATTGCAATTTTATTGAATAGTCGAATTCTAATTTAATTTAGTTTTCATTGAATGTGAAAATTCTGTGATACTCATAAATTTATTGGAACCACGAATGACCAGATCTTTAAATTCTAACTTAATCCACATTTTTATTGCAAATTTACAATCGGTTCTGCAACGTGTACACAAAGAGAGAAAAAAAACTTCGTGGCTTTTTCTATACCCAACGTGGCACACTGGCAGTCTGGCAGAAGATATCATATTCACGAAAATATTTGTTTCGTGAATATGCTAATTGCGAAATGACTTTTGAATACTTTGCAAAGATCTTTCATACTTCTCGATAAAACATACAAAATAATGTAGTGTTAAAGTTGCAGTTTAATAGCGCAAATATTGCATGAAAATCGAGGGTGGGAACATATTTTTTTAAATCGCCATTACGAGAAAACCGCGTTCCATATTACAGTCACTGACTTTTGTTTTGTTCGTAACAAATTACAATAATATCGGCTCAAAAACTCCTTTACACGTTTGAATTCGATTTA
The DNA here is from genome assembly GCA_964007375.1 of Ophion obscuratus. Taxonomy (NCBI): domain Eukaryota; kingdom Metazoa; phylum Arthropoda; class Insecta; order Hymenoptera; family Ichneumonidae; genus Ophion; species Ophion obscuratus. The sequence goes on along the minus strand of OZ023323.1, from coordinate 9,288,077 downwards.
AAAGCAATTGGATATTATTACCGACACTATTAACTCAAGATTTCGGCGAAAATAACCGACTTCTTAAACGCAACACGGTGGTCTTACTCCTCAAGCATACTGTGTATCCTCATTAACGCTACGGTTATCTTGAGAAAAAATGTTGTGCTTAAATAAGGTTTAGAATCCTTTGAATAAGGTTCAAATGAAGTTGTGTTTATGGAATAAATAAATAATAAAGATAAGGAAATGAGAATACAAAAAAGAATTTTCGTTCCATTCGGAAATTTCCGTAAAATGTCTGCGATGACGAAATGACAAGGAATAAATACAAATTGAAGAAAAAAGTGAAAAAATATGAAATAAAATAGGTAAGAAAAAGGCCAAAGTAAGCGTACGATTAACTGTGTTTCTAAATATTAACTTGGGACTTTCACCATGCATTGCGACCGAACGATGTGAATATCGCGTTGCATGTATATTCACGACACCACGCTCAATAATAAATTCTATGCCCAAAAACTTTCGCCTCTATTCCTCAAATGAGGAAGGCGCGGCATCGTCTGTCGATATTAGACTCTCAATTGCGCGACATCCTCGTTATTATCGCGAGCAATAACTAATGAAATATAGGGCCGCGGAGAGAAGACGTAAATATACAGAGGGCATTTCGCAATACGCGATCGTTCCTGCGTGCTTCAGTCGTCTTGGATAGCGAATGTATGCATGAAAGGTGGGCGGACGACAGAGAGATAGAGAGAGAGAGAGAGAGAGAGATGAAAGGAGAGCGAGAGATGGCTCGGAAAGTAGTTGCGAGAGCTCGACAAAGAAACAAAGAAGGAAACCAAATCGATTTCCCAAAATTGGCTTCCCCATTTATAGATCGACAATAAAAGTTTCTTAAAAAAGTTTTTGTATAATGATACAATTAAATGACATGAATTTTTGCAACTGTTGGAAAGCAACCATTTTTTAATCCTATACTTTTATTATTATCCAGTCGTCTTGTTAAAAATCTAAATTGTAAATTTATAACGAGGATACACAAAAACGTTTGAGTGATTTTCATACTCTTGTTCGGCAACAGAAAAATTTAAGAAATCATAAAGTACGGATTTTTCTTGCATTCCAACGATGCAAGCTTCAATATACTAAAAATAAGGAAATAAATACATAAAAACGAACTTTCGTTGAGTTCCAAGGTCGCGAATGTTGACATCATGACAGTAAGGAAATTACATAATGATAAAGAGTCTTCTTTGCGTTTCAACGTTTTGAACTTCAACGCTATCACATGGACATTGTTTCGGAATGTCATTTTACGATGCTTTGGAACTTATGGTAGTGAAGTTTGCATCGTTGGAATGCACCAAGAATTTTTTTATTTGTTTTTATGTCCGCATTTTTATGATGTTGAATATTTTATGGCACGTTTCAATTGCAGATCTCCAAATAAGCATCTTGCAACATTATCGGGGCATTTTCATAGCTAAAATCTGTAACAAGAAATTTAAGGGTCTAAAAAGAATTTGCCTTGCATTCGAACGATGCAAACTTCAATCTCATTGTAACATTCAAAAGATATATTCCTTAAAATTTCTAAAGAGAGAGAGAGAGAGAGAGAGAGAGAGAGAGAGAGAGAGAGAGAGAGAAAGAGAGAGAGAGAGAAACATTTACCCGACCAAGTGACATTGTTCGTCCCAAGATTTAAAAAATCGAGCAATTCCCCACATCGAAAACTCCGGCCATAAAGTGAATAGATGCCCGATCTGATCACTTCCCAACAATTTATGGACTTGTTCTCTCTCTGCATTCCACTTCTTCGTGAGCTACCAGCCTTTCCGAGAAAGATGAGTGTCTTTGTCCGCGGCAATTCCATCCGGAAGTTTGCCAACCGCGTCAGAGATTCTCCTCGGCCTGATGACCACCACGATGATAATGGTACTGCGCGAATTACTGGGGGAGGGGTGGGGGGTTCAAAACGGCGTTAAAATTGTCTTGTAGCTATTGTGGAAGAAAAATAACGGCGGTGGGAAGCCGAGAGGGTACGAAGCACCTTTGTGCTGGTGTCTTATATATTGCGGTAGGCTGGACACACTCGTAGCCGAGATTCAACTTCCGGTTTGCGGCAGGTTGTACACGGCTCTTGATACGCGCCAGGTAGCAGGATAAATACCGAAATCAACATTATTCTGAGGGTCTTATTGCCGACCGTGATGGTGCACTCTTTATATTCCTAGTCAAATTACTATACATCGTACACGCACACACACGTGCGCACGCTACATGTAACTATTGTTCAAAATAAAGTCCCAGATACATAGTATGCAGTATTTGGTCTATATACAGGGTGACTCATTTATATTGATACACTGGAGCAACTTAAAAACAAAACCTGCCATTCATTGTTTTTAGTGCAATCGTTTGAAGCATCAATGTTGAACTGATACGTAGTAGTTATTATTGTATATGTTACTACGATCATCTATTGTATAGAAATTTCAATTTCACTCAATGATCGGCAATCATAATACTCTACATAATAGGATACAGACGGGGCAAAAACCTCTTCTTCGATGTTTGATATTTTGTTAAGGAGGCTTCAGACAACAGGCTACAAATTGATCGGCGCAGCCCTCTTAAAGAGTTTCCATGAATTTATTGGCGTAGTGAGCATGTTTTTGTGGAGGACGTAGAAGGGGCCGGCCCGACAAAAAACTGATTTTTTTGGCAATCTTTTTTTTAATATAAAATTTACGTAATAGTCGATTACCACGTAACACGAATAAAATATGAAACACGCTTTAATCACACATCCATGTCAACATTAATATGAAACTCTTGGGATACCTTAATAAATAATCAACTAATTTTTCGATTTAGTTACCGACCCAAACAAACTCCACTTTCAGTAGGTATGCAATTAAGGCGGGATATACATATAGACGGGAAAACAATTACATTTATAAAACGGTAGGTACACTTTAATATAGGTTGTCTCAAAGTGACCTAACATTTTAATTTATTAATAAAACGTATTATTTATTTTAAAAGTATGCATTTTTTTAAAGGCGAGATATACACCTAGGAGCCGGAACAAAAGGTAATTTTTGTGAATTTTTTCAAGGAAAACTATTTGGAATTTCGGATTGGGGTTCTAATTATCTAAAAGTATATACGTTCTAAAATATGTTTAATTTTCTTTATTTAAAAATATCAAAAATATACAAGGATATTATATGAACCTTGGAGCGTCGTAAAAAAATCTGCGTATACGGTACCCACTGGCGTTTCTTCAAAAATCATTTGAAAAAAAAAACCGAAAAGATTATTAAATTAGATACTATAATCTACTACTTGTCATAGCCGATTTTGAAAATATCGATTTATAACAAAATGGCGGACGTTTGAACATAAATAGTGATTTTTGGGCCAAAAATTAGTCATTATTTTGCCTATAAAACAAAAACTAAGTAACGGAAAAAAATCCTATGACAAGCGCTAGATAATGGTGTATAGAATAACCACAAAAAACCTCAAGGCAATCGGTTTATTGGTTTTCGAGAAATTTTGGGTACCGATTTGAAAAACGTGGTTTTGAGGAAAACGCGATTGAAAATTTTGGAATGAATAAATCATGAAATTTGTCAACTTACATGGAATCATCGATACCACGCCCATAGGTGTTGGTCTTCTACGGTCGACGGTGTGTCCATAGCTTCTAAATCCTCGACCTCGACCATCTAGGTGTATATCTGCCCTTAATATAAGTACAGACATGGAGGTTATGTGTGGAACACAATATCCGATTAATGGCCGCCTCGTCCCTGTTTGCAAACGTTCGCTCTGTTGACGAAATTTTCAATAACATTTTGGCATAATTGCGGACTAATTTCATTAATGGTGTGTCCAATTGCTTCCTTGAGCTCCGTAAAGGTCTATGGACCTCCAGCATACACCTTTTCCTTCAGAAAACCCTAAAGAAAGAAGTTCAATGGCGTCAAATCGCACGATCTTGGTGGCCAATTCATATCGCCGCGGCGCGAGACGACCCCCATGGAAATTTACGTATGTAAAATATATGCAGAAAATATATGCTACATATATATATATCGGTCGCATATATAGTGACGAAAAATAGAATAATACGCATATATTCAGTATATATGCACCAAATATATGACGCATATATGACCCATATATTTTCGATATATTTTTCTGACCAAAAAAATATATGCTACGTATAAACACTATATATGATGCATATATGAGGCATATACGACGCATATATTTTCGATATATTTTCAATCTATTTTTTTGTCAGAAAAAAATATCAAAAATATATGCGTCATATATGACTCATATATGTGTCATTTATGCATCATATATGACGCATACATTTTTGACACGTATTCCTGACAAGAAATATATGCTGTGTATAAGCACTATTACAGTTAAACTTAATGAAACTTAAAACTTATACTGAAAAAAACTTAACTTACAGTTAAATTACACTATTACATATAAACGCTGTATACATGTGGCATATATGGGTCATTCCATGTCAAATCGACAAATTTTTTACCTGACCCCCTTTGATTTCGCTGAAAATTTTCTATCTTTTTCTACCCCCCGAAAGTTATTTTTCAGAATTTTTTCAAATTTTTTTTCCCGACTCAAAAAAAGTTATGAATTTTTGAAAAAAACCGCTCTTTTATTTTTAAATTGCCAGAACTTTTTCAAAAATTGACCGTTTGGGAACTTTTTTTTTTCAAAATTTTTGTTTTTAAATGTAGTTTTCGAAAAAAAATATGAAAAAATTTTCAGAATCCCAGATATATGAAATATTTTAGTTTTTTTGAAAAAACCGTAATTTTCTCAAAGTCCGACCGTTTTTTTGTTTGTTTTTTTTTGCTCTAAAAATACTTCAACTAATTCTGCAATGATCCCCGTTAATCAAAAGATGTGACGACAATCGCTTCTAATTTTTTTTCTTGATTATAAAAAAAATTTTGTTGAATTTTTGCTGATTTTATATAACTTTGTTATGAAATTTTTTTTATTTCCTCGTGAAACCTCAAAAGTTGAAAAATAAAATTTTATTGGAGAATTTCAAGTGATTATCGTCCAAGAAATTGTTATTTAAAAAAAAAAAGAATTTTTTTCTCTCATTGACGTTATTTTTTTACTCTTATGGACGTTTTTTTTTGGTACTGAAATATGACAACTTCAAAAATACAATGGGTTTAAAAGTTACCTCCAGTTGATACAATGTGATAATTTAAGAGCTATCGATTGTCGGTAAAAAAGATATCATCTACATTTCATTTAAATAATATGGAGGTTATGTTTTCAGAATAATTACATTGTCGTTGTGTTCATCGTGTCACGTAGACTTACTATTGCTAAATAAAGTACCTATTATTTATCATAAAGTGCTGTTAATTTATATTTTGTTAACGAGTGATTACAATGCCGAAGTTTTTTGGTCGATGTTGCAATCCATTTAATTTGGAGAAGCATAGAAAAAAAATATCCCTGCGAAATTTACCGGAGCATTTAGCAATTCGATACAATTTGTCGACTGATGAGCGAATATGTAGTTCATGTTATAAAAAAATGCTTCAGCCCTCTGTTGACAATACTTCTGATGAAAGTTAAATAAAAGATAATATAATTTGAACACACACAAAAAAATGTTTTTAATTTATTTAAAGATGTTAAGAGACGGTGAATTTATTTAAAAGTAAGAAAAGTCCTTTTTTTTTACTTTTTTGAAAAAAAATAACAATTTCTTGGACGATAATCACTTGAAATTCTCCAATAAAATTTTATTTTTCAACTTTTGAGGTTTGAGGAAAAATTTCATAACAAAGTTATATAAAATCAGCAAAAATTCAACAAATTTTTTTTTATAATCAAGAAAAAAAATTAGAAGCGATTGTCGTCAGATCTTTTGATTAACGGGGATCATTGCAGAATTAGTTGAAGTATTTTTAGAGCAAAAAAAAAACAAAACAAAAACGGTCGGACTTTGAGAAAATTACGGTTTTTTTAAAAAAACTAAAATATTTCATATATCTGGGATTCTGAAAATTTTTTCATATTTTTTTTCGAAAACTACATTTAAAAACAAAAATTTTGAAAAAAAAAGTTCCCAAACGGTCAATTTTTGAAAAAGTTCTGGCAATTTAAAAATAAAAGAGCGGTTTTTTTCAAAAATTCATAACTTTTTTTGAGTCGGGAAAAAAAATTTGAAAAAATTCTGAAAAATATCTTTCGGGGGGTAGAAAAAGATAGAAAATTTTCAGCGAAATCAAAGGGGGTCAGGTAAAAAATTTGTCGATTTGACATGGAATGACCCATATGTACCATTTATGCAGTATATATGTGGTATGTATGCAGTGTGTATGCAACATATATGCTAAATATATGTGGTATATATGCAGGGTAAATGCTACATATATCATTGATATATGATACATTGATATACAGTAATACCACGTATATACATCTCATATATAAAAACGTTACGAAAATTAGAATTTAGCACATATATGCAACATATATTTTCAATATATGGCATACATTTCACATATATTACAATTATTAATAAAATAAATTTGCAGTATATGAATTTCCATCGGGGGACACGGCTATGAAACTTCGTCTGCAATAACTGCATTGTTTCGCCAGCAGTGTGGCAGGTTGCGCCATCTTGTTGAAAGAATATGCCTTCTCAGTCCATGCCGTTTATGCCATTTATCAAATACTGTGTTCCACACATAACCTCCATGTTTGTACCTTATATTAAAATAATAATATTTGTACTTTTCAAATAAATAATACGTTTTATGAATACATTAAAACATCTAGTCATTTTCGAGACACTCTTCAGCTTATTTAATTATACAAAACTATTTTTTAAATTCTTTTATCATCAGATCTGCGGAGCTATGGCAGAATGTTACAGCAAAGTTTCCGCGGGAGTTGCGAAACGGGGTGCAGTCTAGCTTCCCGTAGACTTTGTTTTGCAAAAAAATTCAAACTTTTTTTCAGTTAGAACATGAATGTTTTTATTTGACAGTAATTAAAATGAAGAAAATGCAAATTTAAATCAACATTTCACGCAAAATTCCTGTGAAATTTGGATTAAAAAGTAGTTTTTTTGTCTAATTTTTCACAAACAATTCTCGACTAGTAGAAGTTTTAACTCAATCGACTTGATAGTTTTTGAGTAATCCTGCACGCCAATTCCGAAAATGCAGTTTTGAAGAAGAAAAAAACGCGTTTGTAGTTTACATTGAAGTTGAATGAAATGACACTAGGTATTTGTGGTAGATAATTACTTAAGTTTAATTACTGTTACAACGTAATTAAATTATCAATTACATTAGTAATTGATATTGTTACTTTTCAATTTAATTACTTTTCGCCCATCTCTGCCTGCCTCTCTGCCCTCTGGCTTCTACAGGGCGTCCGAAATGTCACGCGACATTTAACTTTCGCGGCTTATGCATATTGTTCCCTGTGTCAAAATCCATGTCAAAAATATGTCAAAGACACGATCTAACGGCAAATTTTCAAATCGGCGTTTTAGATTTACGATCTTAATATAAATGTTCATCTTTCAGTATTCTTCTGGTTGTGCATTGGCCGGCAAATCTACTGTATTGCTTTTGCCCACAGTTGGCTTAATTGTAAAATTTGAATATTTAATTTGCGTAATGAAATAGTTACTCTTTATACAAATTACCAGGTTACGACGAAGAAAACAGTTTGAATTTCATTAAATTATAGCCTGAAGCCTACTTGAATGAAAATGAAATAAAATGAATAAATTATTTGATTTTAATTATTTTGTATCGATTTTTTTGGGTAGGGGGGCAAGGGGCGGCAAGCCCTGCCCTCTCCTGGATACGACAATGCATGAAGTCAACTGAGTGGTAACTTGGTTGTCCATATCTTCTGTATTTGTTTATATAACGTTGAAATAGTTTTTATCAAAAGTTCTAATTAAATAATAGTACCCAGAGTCCTTTCTGTTTTTGAAGAAAACAATTGAAAACCCAGAAGGGGGACTTTGCACTTGTTCTCAAAATTTGATATTTAAAAAAGGAGGCTGAAAATGGAAACCGGGTTGAAGGAACCTCAATTTCGCCTTTACACACCTGTTCAACGTTGCCGGACCCGTCGGGGTGCGCTTACAAAAAATTCGCCCCCATTTCGCGTAGTGAAATCCTTAAAAATTGTTTTTCATACATTGCTACGTCTTAATCGGGATCTTCATTTGAAGCATCTAAGCAGATAGACGGACGGACGAACAGGGCGAAGTTGTAACGGTTCCTTGTTCGACCACGGAAACGGAACCCGAGAAAGCGTAACGAGTTGCGGAGATTTCGAGGATTAAAATCTTATTCGAAAAAACAGCGGCTAGCGAATGTTTGAATGGGAATTCTGTGATAATTTCAAGTTCAAGTCATTGGAAAGTAACACTTTTTTTAACAGTACAGATCTACGGTGGACTTTTTTTAAAAATCTTCATTAGAGACCTACAACCTAACTCATCAAAAATTATTTTGGATCTCAATAAAAATAGAGAAAGAGAATTTCTGTTGCATTCCAACTATGCAAATTTCCGACCTATAATTCTGTAATGTTTGCCCGTTAATCAACGTGATTTCAATCTGGTCCTGTTACAATATTTTATGAACTGCGCCGAACGAAAGGATTTTATGCACACGTAAAATGATTCTGCATCCTATTACGATGTTTTTCGCTATTAGCATAAGGATATTCGAACATTTTCATAGTGGAACTATACGATATATAGGAACAAAACTGCCTAAGAGAATAGTTATGATGCCTGTTCCATAAGAAATCACACTAAATCTGCCAACTTTGGATTTATGGCTTTAGCCTGAATAGCCGGTAACCTTGCCCGAGTCTTCAAGCACACGCGCCCGTGTGCATGATCTGTAGCGTATTAAAAAACGTAGCATTCCAATTAGGTTTTTAAATGATTTTTTTTAACTTCCATTGTCAGGCTAAGTAGGATTTTTATAACAAAGGTATTTTGTTTTTTTTTCAAACAATATGTAACCAAGTTATAGCACTTTGAATGTCTTTCTATTCAGCTCGGCGAAATCGCGCCAAACGCTTCGGAAGTTTGCCGAGCACGGTGACGTCACAATGTTGTACGAACTACTCCTATAGTACTAGTATACTGTCAAAAATGGCAAAGGTTTACACCAACGTGTAAGTTGTATAACCTATAATTCTATAGCCTATAACCTCATGACGTCACAATCGCCAGCACCAATCATGCGGCGGTTCGCATAAGCATCGACAATTTGACTTTTCGTGATATAAAAACAATTATTAAGTATCTACAGAATTTTAAAAAATCCCTTTGTTATTCTGTTTTATTATCACAAAAGCGCAGTTCCAGAAGAAAAAAGATCGAACATTTCGTTTTCAACAACCTAGTAATCGAGTACGTGCCCATACTCGAAGACCTAAGAGAAACAGAAGGGAATGTATGGGTGGCGAGGATTAAGGAGGTACGGTGATTAGAGCGAGTCCAAGATAAAAGCCCGATTTAAAAAAAAAACATTATCGAGAGCTTCGTCCATGCGTATGCGGAGTTTCCGCGAGATTTACCGTACAGTTTCCGAGTTATTAATTGTTAAAGTTGGTCAATTAGTCACACGTAGACGACAAAATGTGCCTGTCCTCTCATATATCGATTTTTTTGTGCTACTTGGAGCCAAGACACGCGTAAAAAAAACTGACGGTTGCGTTCGTTGGTTCGTTGTGATCAATAAGGCAACTTGAATTGGAAAGCTCACCGCAGAAATAAGCAATAAATTTAGAAATAAAGTCGCGAAAAACCGAAGTATTCGGCGAGAGAGACGTCTCGTGACGTAACCGCAGCCATCTTGCTCGAAGTGTGGCAACGCCGGATACCCGCGCAAATTTGATTCTTCTATCGGATATTTTCAACGCGAATTAAAAATATGGTTGTGTGAAGCCGTACGTTTTTTAAGGTATTCCTTTCGCGGAGGGCCGTATTTTGTGGGGGCATAAGCAGGGCCTTCTGAATCGTCGGTAAATTACAATTGCGCTTAATAAAAAAAACAAGTTATAATGGATTATTATACACAACGATAAACTAGAATAACAAAATTCGCGCAAATTTAGTAGACTGAGACATTTTTACATTTATTTGAAACGTCACGGCTACAAAAATTCTTCTGCTAACCACACTTTTCCAAGTTTTAACATTAATATTTTCTTTAAACGTTCGGTGACCCTCTGTTTTTATTGTTGTTACGGAATCTTTAGACTTTTTTACACCTGTGAGCAGTTTGTATTAGGCATCTAGAGTTATTTAGTGTATAAATTATTAGAAAGACATGTGGCCAGCGTGACATGTCCATAAAGCGCCGTATAAGTGAGACGATTTTTAGGGCCGTAAGTTTTCGTTAAAGGTTCGGTAACTTGGCTTGAAATTTTACCAGTATACTGGGATATATTTTTACTTCATTATAGACGAAAATCAGTTAAGTGTAAAATATTTGGGTTCGTGAAAGGAATACCTTAATCGATTATAAAAGGCATTTCGTCGATATTTACTCAAAGTTCTTTTATGTATAGCTAAGGCATCTCAATCTTTCTGGCGACATGCATACAACGCATTTATATGTAAAGTCAGCATGGAAAAACCGTCATATAAAATGAACGTTCGTTTTTATATCTGCAAATATTGTGAAAATTAGGAAAGGGAAAAATAACATAACAAGCGATGAAATATGTTTTGACTTCAGACAGATTGGACATTGGATATTGAGGTTAACGTCAACGTGACGTTTTTCATTTGCATTCGCAATATCATCTTTTCACTCTCTAATTCTTGTCCGACAGAATCTACCTTTGTCTCTAAACTGGACTTCAGGTACAATCCTGTTACTCTCTTGATAAACTTCTACAGTACTTATTTTCATTCTCCTTGTTTACCGGCTACCAAAAATAATAAGCCGAGCGCGTGGGACCGATGACAGCTATCGAAAATGCAACGATGCTAAACGTCAAAGATATGGCGTACTACTGAAGTCGAGTAGTAGATTATTACGTTTGTTTTCATATTATAAAAATAATAAGTAGCTTGAAATTCAATACTTAAAAAATATTTCTCGAAATATAGGCCACACACATATGTCTAAAACGTAGCGGTATTATGGCGAAAAAAGACTCTTAGTTTACTAGCGTGGTCATCACCGTACCTTCTTAAGCAAAACCGCGAGGGAAGTGAATCATGCACGCCGTCTCGAGGTGGCACTTTTGAGACGTTTATGAGCGCCACCAGTCACTGCAGTCTGCTGATACGTTGGCATCAGGCGCGCCACATAATATAAGTGAAGTGAAGCTCTAAACATTGTAAATAACATACAAAACAACGTGGTGCATTACCAAGCTTGTGGAATAACGAATGCAGCTAATAATTAGAGGGTCCTTACAATGACTGCGGTATGCTGCAACGTCGAAAAATTATTTGGATAGGGCATCAGTAGACGGCCATCTTGAAGGGGCATTTTTCATTACGGGACTTCCGTCTAATTCGCTTAGCTTTATATGTTTCCTCCTGTTTCTCCCGACTTTTTGGTCGTACTTTCTTCCATTATTCCACAGGTGTCTTCCCGCGGTCGAAGCCTCATCACAATGTAGCAATAACGCGTATATACTTTCCGCAACGGCAAGGCTCACGTTCCGGTCTTGTATCGCTTCTCAAGCGTGAACGAGGAGAAGAAATGAAAGAGCGCATCGACTCTTCTCCCTCTCTCTCTCTCTCTTATATCTGCTCTTCCTCATTGTTTCTCCGTCCCTTCCTCGTTCCTGCTATTTTTCTCTCTTCCTCTCTCGTTATTTTTCCTCGTAGCCTCGTCTTTCAGCGGTACTTGTGATAATAATTAGGAGCAACTCCACTACGGTAATCGCGGTGAAAGTTCGAAAAGAATCCGCGCTGAGAAGCGAAACAGAAAAAAATTATACAATCAAGATCTCATCCTCTCGAACTCGCGGAACAATGAAAATTTCCGATCGTTACTTCACCATCGCGGGCAACGCCACGCAATGACTCGGCGAATGATTCACCTCGCTTCTCATTTCTCACGGAAACTCGAAAGTTACCGTACAGCACCGTTGGCGCCACACCGCAATATAATGTTCCTCCATGCGCTCTTGAGCCATCTGCGTTACGAATATTAGATGATAACCGCAAATTTATTAAGTGTAGTTAATGTGGTGTACGTAGTGTACAATACTTAAGGGGTAACACCAACACACAGAAAAAATACTGGACGTTACGAAATCTGTCATTGGAGGATGCTAACGAACTGTTTATTGAATTAATTGAATATCAATGACAAACAAATATTTTACGGTTTCTTCTTGAATAATTTTTTTATAATTAATAATCAAATATTTTAGTGGTTCGTATCAATATTTCGTTGGCCACTTGTGGATGAACAACTCGGTGGATCCAATTGATTCCTTTGCTCTGCGCCTGATGGATACAAGAAATTAATTTTTTTTTGCTTAAATGTCGAGAATAACCAGTTCATTTAAAGTCGAAACGAGACGGTTGAAATATTGAAAATAAAATGAAAATAAAATTTTCATTTTATATTCATTTTATTGAAAATATATATATTTTTGATATATTGAAAATAAATATATTAAATATAAAATGGTAAATATTGCGAAGTATTAAATATATTGATATATTGAAAATAAAATGGTAAATATTGTGAAGTATTAAAAAATCTTTTACAAATATTTCGAAGGATTTAAACATTGTTTGTAAATGTAACGGAAAATGAACAAATATTTCGTAAACATTACGAAATATTAAAAATTCTTTCGTAGATATTACGAAGTATTGAAAACTTCTTTATAAGTATTGCTAAGTATTGAAAAATCTTTAGTGAATATTGCTAAATATTTTTCAATAAATTATAAATATTGAGTTAATATTGCGAAGTATTGAAAAATCTTTAAAAAAATGTTATACTCTTTTTTCGTGTATATTTCGAGAAAGCAATTGTACATTTCCCATAATATCATTAGTATGCTCAAAATCGACTGCAAAGCCCCCATATAAGTTTCCGATTTGACTTGGTGGCGCTAGCTCTAAGTAACTTTGGTATTGGTATACTATGATACAGCATGCAGTAAATATACAAGAATTCTACCCGCATGCCGATTGCTTGTTGATACTTTGGCGAAAATCCGCCACTATTCTCGACACGAGTCAAAAATAATAACCTTCCGGGTCACGCACCGTAGCGGCGATGCTTTCGTCAACCGAGAAATCGATTCACGAAAGTAAGGCAATATATATAGGGCACTCCGCACCAGAAATCGCGTGACTGTTGATAATCCGATAGTGTAGAACATTTTTTGTTCCCCTACTTTCCCCGCTCTTCTGCTCTACTTCGCATCCAATTTTCAGGAGCGGCATCGTCATATTACTACTTTTCTGTATTCACTTCCAAATCAGCAATATTGCCGCTGTATTGTCAGGATTGCTCATATATACGAGCTTTTGTCTGCTACTTCGTCACCGTGGATCTTAGCATTTTATTAAGAGAGGAGACAAACAAATACAGAAAAAACTAAGAAACAAACAACGGTAGAGTGTCATATTTCTCAAGCACGTTTGTAAACTGACTGCCTGAAGTAAGTTTTCCGTTGGTTGTCTACAGAATTATATGCCTTTGTAATATAGTTCTGTAGAGAACATTGTATTGTTTATGGGCTTCGGCAAGCACATGTAAGTTTTTGGTCCTCGATATTCTCGAACAGCTCACAAATAATTGACCATGAGACAAACATACCCAAATGCATTCCCACCACTTTCAGGATTTGGCTTTACGCCTTATTAGTTGCCATTGAAAATACCACCTTCAATGGGAACTGCAGCTTTTTGAGTTGAAACAACTCTATCAGCACCAAACGAAGTCATGTGGAAACAGTTATTAGTTTCTGATACAATCCAGAAACCTACGTGATTCTTCTGTTTAATAAGTGAAAAGGTGTTTCAAGTGTTGAACTGGCTTCTCTAACTTCGGAATGGCTACTTTGCCTCCAGAACAACACATTCCAGCTGTTGTCTCCTTCCATTTCGACGCTCCGCAGAATCTACACTCTCCTCAACCTGTCCATTTTTGTAAGCCTGTGACCGTAGTCTAGAGCCGGAGCGTATCCTAAAGCAACGTGATGAAACCGATCCACGTGTTCATAGTCAACGCTTGCCGTCGCTCTGCCGCCTTTAGGCAACAACATGTGTGCGGGCTTCGGCTTCCTCGACAGTTTCAACAGCCCGCTGTGACGCTAGATAATTAGCGTGTTGCTGCGATGGTCAGACTACTCCGTCGTTTCAGCAGCTCTCGAGCTGGCTTGCCGCTCAGCTTGCTCTGCACGGCGTGCTTAAAATTATTGTGGTGTCACTGATGCTCTCAAGCAGACTAGCCGCTCAGCTTATTCTTCGCGACGAGCTTGCGATTGTTGCGACGTCTGAGCAGCCCGATGGGACGCGGTTTTTTTTCTCGCTGATGGTGCGACTGCTCCGGCGTCTCTGCAGCTCTGCGAGCTGATTCACGCCAGGCATGCTCAATCCTTCTAAGCTCTGCTTGAGGTGACGTCCCTTACCTCCATAGGTCGAGTTTTATTTGAATTTTTTGACAGATTATACTTACGCTCCCCCGGCATTTTGAACGCTATGCTGTCCGCACGTGTAATAAATTTTGTTACTTTTGCGCCCGTAGGACGGCAAAACATTCAAAATGCACCTGGGGTGACCGCCGCGGAAAATTCTAAAAAACGTACCTGAGATGAACGTTTCCAAACATTGTTTATAGATTTACACTAGATGACCGTCGCCATTTATTTTTAATTACTTGAGATTAACGCCGACACTCTTGGTAGGAGTGATGAAATGGCTAGACTAGATGGGGGGTAAGAGGCAAAAAATCGCCGAGTCCACCTTCACATGCGAATTCTCAAAAAGTAGCTGATATGACCGTCGGTAAATATATTTTTTAAGGTACCTGCGATGGCCACCGAGACTCTGGGTAAAAGTGGTGATGGCCAGAAGCAAGGTGGAGTAAGCGTAGGTCGAAAAAACGCGTCGAGTTCACCTCCACGCGCGAATTCTCACTTATTCGTCGTACTTTATTTTTTACCACCAACTTAGATCGGGAGATCAATATAAAAATGTCTCCCGCGTGAGCACTCCGTACCACTCAATGGGCAGAAAAGAGAAACACTTCAAAAATGTTTTTGACGAAATCGGTCGCGAACTCGGTGCGCGCGAGACAACGGTTTCCCACTATGTCGTTCCAGAATACCTATAATTCCGCAAGTTGAAACGAGAAGATTGGAATGACCGAACAACTCGAGCTCACCGCGACTGAATTGAGACAAAACCGAAACCCGTTTTTCCCCCGTACTTTGCACTATCTTTCCCCGATGAAAAAGAGGAAAAGAGGTACCAAGTACGTACATACGAACCGTTTCGTTAACACTTTTCACAATGTGTCGACTTCCGCGTTTTGTTCGGGTTTTTTGACAGATCGATAGCTTTGCATGTCACACGAACGTAGTGTCACCACCATTTGTTGACAGATTATTTTATGGCATACTCTCCCTATGTGGCAAATTCCATTCAAATACGTTCAACTGTTTGGGCGTGGTTGAGCGTAACAAACTGTCATTGTAAGCCGTAGAACCTTTAACTGCCATAAAAAGTATTCTATGTGTTATTACAGGGTAAAAGTATCCTATGTGTTATTACATACCCTACCTCTGTGCCAATTTTTTTTCCAATACCGTTCAGCCGGTTCACCGTGATTGAAGAACAAACACCAACCATCCGGACAAACACATCTGCAAAGTTTTGCTTTGATCATATTACATATATATACACACTCGCTGTACCCTCAGCTTTCACCGCGTTGAAATCCTAGTGGTAATAGATCTACCCCCTCAATTCTACATTGTTTTTAAATTATCAGCGAGATTGTCGAAAATCTTGGATAAGATACTGAAAAGAGCCCGCACAACCTCACTATGGGGTTGAAGTCTGCATATCCTTGGAATGCATCGAAAATTCTTATTAATTTCTTATTTACATTATTAGACACGCTGAAGCGTCCATTGTTGAAATGCCACATTGTTTTCATTTATTACTTGTCTATGTTTAACATTACCCGAAGCTTTTTATTTGCAAATTGTGGCCGTAAATTTCTAATAAGTATACGTAGACACGATTGAGTGATTTTCACAGCCTAAGATGGACCGAAAAATTAATTATCGTTGCGTTACAACGATGCAAACTTCAACGTCATACCTCGATGGGTAGCAATCTCACTATCTCGTGGAAGTTTTTATCGTTCGAATGCAACGAAAATATTTATTTTCGTATTGCCATATTTTTATGGCACATTTAGCATACGAAAATCACTAAATCATTTTTGACAAACCTTCTTAAAAATTAACAACCAACTGTAAAAAAAGATTTTAAATAATCATAAGCACGAAGATATGAGAAAATCAAGAAGAATTTTCGTTGCATTCCAACGATGCAAACTTCAACACCATAATCTTGCCCACAAAAATGTGGGCAAATCTCTCTCTCCTTCCCTCTTTACCCCCTCATATTATTAATCACGTCTCATTATCTGTGAATGTTTGTTTATCTGTTCGTTTGATTTTTATATTTGTATTTTTGTGTTTTTTTTCTTTGACATTTTGTTTGATGAAAACAATGATCTGTGAAGACAATTTATGAAACTACACAAATTACGAAGATATTGGAGTCGGTCGATTTAAATTGGACACCCTGTATATATTGCATACATATATATATATATACTACGTACACACTATGCGCGCTATTCATATATATACTTCTACATATTCTTCTGGGACATGGATGATTTTTCTATTGCCCGCGATCAATGCTTCGACGGTTTTTACGGTATTGAAGATTGCATTGTTGGAATGCAACAGAAATATATATTTTTTTGTATTCCCAAATTATTATTGGGAAATTCAGACTGCGAAAGTCCCCGTTAAAATTTTAAAGAATCTTTATTAAAAATGTATGCCCAAAAGCTGCAAAAACGAATTCAAAATAATAATAAAAGTAAATAAATAAAAAATTAAAGAAGAATTTTCGTTGCATTCCAGCCACGAAAATTTCAACACCATCCGTATTTTAGGTGTCGCTGATTTATAATATTTTTATAAGCCATGTAATTGATGTAGTCTTCGTGTTTTTTTAAATGTTATTTTTCTTAAATAATTTCCCTCGTTTGTTTCGTGTTTCAGTGAATGCCAAAGACTGGTGTCCCGTGTGTTGGACGACATGGGCGAGGCATCGGCGAACGCCCAAGGACTCAGTAAGCCGATAACGAGCGCCTCGAAACTCCGAGATACCGATCACCTCGTCTACCTCCTGGTCGACAGTCAAGGAAACAAGTAACCAAAAATCTCTAATTTATTCCTCTTTCAGTTCCCTCCATTTTTCTCTTCTGAATGCTTTCGAAAGATCGGCGAGAAACGACAATACCCGAAAAAGAGGGAAATCGTCTCACAAAATCACAAGTTTTGCTATTGTCACGAAAGTTTGTAATGTCTTTGTTTAAAAAAAAAATCCGTGAACATCGCGCACCTCTATTTAAGGAATGAAGAAGATTTCCGTGAGTGGGATGTGTATACGGCCGCGAGTATTTTTAGGGCTGTAGAGAGAGAAAAACGTGTTACGAGGCCGGTTGGATCGATGACGAGAGTCCGGGGGCTCGTCTAGACCATAAGTCCCCCTCGGGGGGAATTGCCCGTGCAGCTTCGACACCACCACAGTAGGAAGAGTCAGCAATGAGAAAAGAACGGAAAAAATAATATATCGCAGAAATTAGAGACACGCGTATCGCTTCCTCATCACTTTGGGGGCAACACACAACCATTTTAGGCTGAAAACTAATACCGGGACTTTAGAAATGATTTTCAAAAAATCAACCCACTTTCTATAAAATTTGCAATCAATTCCTTAGTATGTAGGTAGGGAAATAGGAACAATAGTTCAAAGATATTTTTCAGTACGAAATGGCAGTGCCTTGCAGCTTTTAACTAAAGTCTTCGACGGAAGAATTTTTTGTTTAGGAATGAGCCTAGAGCAAAATACCTAAGCGGTTCTTAATGTAAACCAAAAAAACTAGACAAGGTACCAAAGATTTTCGAGAACTGTTGGCAATTCTTATCGCAATTAACATTTTTGTGAAAATCTTGTATAGGAAATGTGTACGTCGTTTCTTCAGAAATCAATATTTTTCAAAAGCCCTCGGTACTTATCTAGCGTTTTATATCTATATAAATAACAATTTTCGCATTTTGTTAGAAGTTCAATCCTAAAAATTAGAAAAATTTCACCGCGAAAGCGTTCAGCTATGATCTATTAAAGAAATCTCATTTTTATTTTCATTTTATCCATTTCTTTTCAGTTTTCACACCGAACGGGGTCATTCTAACCCCGACATTTCTTGGTGTGGCAGCGAATTCCAGCACCTTTTTCGACAAATGACTATTTTTTTCAAAATCTAACTGCGTAGCCCAATAAAATGGAATGAATTTGCTGCCAAAAATGTTCTTCGATTAAAAATAAAAAACTGCATATTTTTTCGGCTTAACACATCTTTTGCGTATATTTTGAGAAAACGATTTTAAGTTTTCACTGAAAGTTATTAATTCCTTCCAACACTTGCAGACAACAAGGGTCCATTAATCATGTGAGGTTTGTTGGCCACTTTTTGAGCCCCCCCCCCCCTCCCCCATGGTGATATGTGGGGAGGTTTCTATTACCCAAATCCCTTCCCCCCCCCCCCCTATTTGAACCTCACGTGATTAATAAACAACCTCACATCACCACGGGGCGGAGGGGGGGCTCACAAAGTGTTAGTCTTTCACAGCTACATTTATACAAGTTTGAAGTAACATCTTACATTTTTTCAAAGTATTTTATTCGGAATTGTACATATTTGATGTTGCCCAGGTCGTCTCGCGAAAATTTTGTATAGTCGGGCGTTGTGACTGCGGCCGTCCTTGTCATCTGAAACAAACGATTTAAAAAAATTCTCTTCACGAATGTGGTGATAGTTCGGCCAGCTGATAAAAAAAATTAGGAAAAATTTACGAAATAGCGGCGTTAGGAAAAGAGTACTCCGATTTTTATAATAAAATGTTCACTTCTCGCGGCCTGGGAAAATAGTAATTATAAAGCAATAAAAAAGACGAAGATCCGAACGATAGCCACATTCGTAAAGTATAAAATTGTAATACAATCGTTTGTTGCAGATGACAAGAGTGGCCACAAACATAACGCCGGACGATAACAAATTTTTACGACATGACATGCGCAACATCAAATATCATGTACAATTTCGAGTAAAAAGCTTTGAAAGAATTTAAGACGTTACTTCAAACATATACAAATATAACCGTGAAATCCTAACACTGTAGATTTAACCGTTTCTCTAAATCTAATTCCCAAAAAATCAACTTGAAAATGGGTGTTTAAAAACAAAAGAGAAGAAAACCATAATGCTCGAGATTCTTTATCGTACACACGATCGTCCAG
This sequence comes from Ophion obscuratus, assembly GCA_964007375.1. Lineage (NCBI taxonomy): Eukaryota > Metazoa > Arthropoda > Insecta > Hymenoptera > Ichneumonidae > Ophion > Ophion obscuratus. The sequence goes on along the minus strand of OZ023323.1, from coordinate 9,268,402 downwards.
TTTTGCCCGTGTCCGTGATTGAATTGTTATATCGCGTCGATTCGAAATGAGGCCGAAAGCCACCCCTCTTATACCGCATGTGGCACCGGCTTATTTTCGTTTCCTCGATTATAACTTGCGACGATAACGATGACAACGACGACTACGACGCGGCCACGTTTCTCAACACACGACCCACTTTCTCACCCTCTATTGTCCCCGCGCACACAACCACTTGAATTATGCACTGTACATCCGAGTCGCTCGGGGGGTTGGAACCTGCAAAGTTGTGTGAACCCCAGCGCTGTAAAGTGTTACAATTCTCATTCTCATTAATTAGAGAGGCGGACGCATTTACGAGAAATTAACAGTACACATTTATTTAAAATGACATTGAAATTTGCATCGTTGGAATGCAATTCCTTTTTTCTACATATTCCATAAAATTTTTTGTCAATCATTACCCAAAGCCACTTTTTGCAAATTAAGATTGTAAATTTCTGATGAGAATAGATCAAGACGTTTGAGTGAGTTCCAACCCCCTAAACCGCCCTCATAAAATTAGTGCAACTAGAAGAAAAATTCACCTTCGTTACATTACAACGATTCAAACTTCAACATCATTATTTAAATGCGTATTTGTAATTTCTCGTAAATGTGAAATTTACGAGAAATTGATCATACACCTTTAACTAAATGTGTATGTGTAATTTCTCCCAATTAGGTATGCAAATATTTACAATACTAGTGATATTGTTTACAGTATACTTAGTATAGCTTCCAAGTATACCCTTGCGGGTTTTCACACAGTTTCCCCCTCTGTACATTGATACCCTTCTACTCATTTCCTCCTTTCTTTATTGACATTTGTCTTTTGTCCTTTTTCTTCTTTATACTTTCCCTTCTTACCATGCATGCGAAGGCTCTCACGTACTCGCACAACTCTTTGATCGGTTTTTCTTCGATTTCTTGGTTCATTTTTCCTTGTAGTGCCTCCCTCTGGTAGCCTCTTCGCCACTTTTCCAAATTACTTGCTTATTCTTTTTATGTTTTACTCTCCCGCATTCAAGTATGCTTTCCAAACTTTCTTTTTCATTCCTACAATACCGGCATGGATTATCTGCGTATCCGTTTTTACCTCCTTTTCCTATATTTCCGCATCTTAACCTGGTCCATGCTTCTTTAGTTTTTCCCTCTATACCCTTCTCTTCCCAGTACTCTTCCGTTTTTATACGTTCTTTTCGATTTTTGTACTCACTACAATACTTCGGATTCCCAATTTTATTCCAGTCTTGTTGTATTCCCTGGTCGGTTTTCATTGATATAGGTCTTTCGATTATTTTTCTGACTCCCTCCATATCTTCATCTCTTACCCATTGCCATATTGCTTCCACCCCTACTTTTTTCATGGCTCCCTTCCTTTCCAGTCCCCATTCGGATGGGTTTGCATTTAATGTCATCCTCGCTTTTTCTTCCAAACACTTTTTCGGCCATCTATCTTCCGGCATTTTTATTATCTCACATAGGTAGTTTTCTGCGTTTTACCATACTTCTATTTCTATGGCCCTTATCTCGCCTCCATTCTCGATATGTAGCTAGGCGTAGCAATATCGATAATATTTATAGCTCATATACTCGCATAAAATGTGAATTAAAGCACCTCTTAAAATATCGAAGAAAGGTATTAATTATAATTTATTATGATATTTGTTTATAATTTATAATTTATCCTATTTCCATAATTTAGGAGGTATATTAATTCGAATTTTAGGCGAGTATGTGTAATATGTATAGTATTGTTATTGATAGTATTATAAATACTGTTGTTCGCAAGTCTCACAATGGCCAGACTTAGGATTACTGTTGTTATTATTACTATTTCATGATAATATTGAGAATTATTATATGCCTTAATTACTTGATGAATGATTATATGGCTACATAACTTCATTCATTATTTAATAATAACAGCAAGATCAATTATGACAACGAAATCAAAAATAATAATAAAACCGATGATATTAATTTGTATGGCTGAGTAGACGTCGAATACTTTAAAGTAATTTGAATATTAAAGAGCAACTGAAATTCATTCTTTTTTATTGCTCAATTTTTTCTTCGGCCGGTTAAGGCTCTGAAAATCGCTTGGATGTTTTTACGAATCCTTATTACAGATTCACGATCGCAATGTAAAAAAAGCTGAGAATAATAAAAAAAATAAAGAACTTAATGAAAAATCGTTACTTTCCAACGACGAAGGCTCCAACGTCATGAATAACTTTACAAGTATTGACATTTAATCGGACATATTATTGAAATTCTTTTGATTGGCATGATTATTATTGCAAAATATATATAGTGGTGCTATGAAAACATGATTTTTTCTGCTCAAATATGTTATCGTGCAACGTATCACCGAAAAAAATATTTTACTCACTTCACCATTGACGCAGCGGCATGGGTACCGTGGTCGGCCTCCTGAAGACGGGCTCGAAAAATCTCTTCATGTTCGACGAGAACGGCCTTCACTATCAGCTACAACCGAGATGCATACTCGACTTTTACATTCACGAGTCCCGACAACGCACCGGCCTCGGAAACGTTCTCTACCAGCACATGCTTGCGGTGAGTCGCGAGCAAAAATAAAAATTAAAACACAAAAACAACAACAATGAGTACATAATCCTTTGGACTTTCTCGTAGACGAAGCTTTTTTTCGTCGCAACATTTTTTCTTTAATTTGTTCAGAATGTTTCAAAACGTCGAAAAATGTGTGTGAAGGTCCTTTTGTAAACGCAAAAATTTCTACAGTTTTTGAGTTACCTGGCTGATTTTTTTAAATTCTAACGGAATGTAGTGAAAACCCGTAGAGCGCTTCCGGATTTCAAGCGAGTTTGAATTATCAGATTCGGAAAAATGTCTCTTTGCGCCGTTACACAATTTTCGAGATTCATGGTCGAATTTTTATACGGAAATAGAGTATCATACTAAGTATATTAAGTATATTCGTATTATATTTAAAAAATCGGAAATCGGTGGCAAGGTTTAATCTATAAGGGGCTTTCAATACTCCAAAAAAATTTAACCAAAAAATTAAGTCTAACTCTCAAAACTTGAAATGAATGATTGATTGCACACAAGTATAGTATCTTAGAAAAAAACGGAGTGATTTAGTTTAGCGGGAATCGGCGGCGAAGTTTAAATTTTGATGATGTTGAAGATTTCATTGTTGGAATCCAACGAAAATACTTTCCAATTTGTCTTCTTCCATTGTTTTCAATATTCTTCAATTTTTTTGTAGTGGTGCGTTGCGAGATCTCTAATGAGAATACTAAAAAACGTTTGAGTTATATCTTGAAGCCTGAATACTTAAAAAAAACATATAGTAATGGAGAAAAAAACTTCATTGTATTCTAACGATGCCAACTTTATCATGAATTTTGGGTGTATTTGGATTTTCGGTATAATTTGGAATTAAACGAAACGGACGCCGCGGGATAATTTCATATATCCCTTAAGAGCCGCAGCTTTTAAGGGATAACACCACTCTAGCGGCAGAAAATAAGGCCTAACTTTGACAATTTATTTTAGGAGTATGAAACAAGTAATTGGATTCCTTTTGAGAAGGTTTATTTAGCACATATTAAAGTATTAAAATGAAAATTATGATAATTTTCATACAAAATAGCGGCGACGGAGCCCACCTTGAAAAACGTCTTTTTACAAATAACTTCACGGGAGGACGGTTTTCTCGTAAAGTATAAGACCTGGAACAAAAACAAAAAAAAATATCTATATATTATTAGCTATGGGACTACGTAGGGATTTTTTTTATCAAGTTTTGATAAATATCGCACTTTGAAAGAAATAAATCGATCTTGTGCCCAAAAAATAATTTATAAAACAAAGTTTACATTTGATTTAAAAAAAAACGGCTACGTACTTCCATTGAGCATGCAATTGTAAAGCTACTATGAAAATTTCAAATCGATCCACGTAAAGGTGTTCGAGTAATCCATCCTCCCAGTTTGAAGAAAGTGGTTTGAAAAAAGTGATTTTAAAATTGAACCTTTAAAAAAAATGTTCGCTACAGGACCAATTGCATATTGTTTTTATGACCCGAAAGTATTTTTTAAGCCAATAAAAAGATTTTCCCAAAATCGTAGAGTTGTGTTATCACTTAAAGGGAAAATTAAATTTCCCAAAAATGCTTTTCATCTCCATAACTTTCAGAATTTGTAACATATACGGTAAACTTTTTGTACTGACATAGAGCGTCATGCGAAGTATTTTCGGATTAAAACTTGATGAAACTCGTTGGAAGAGTTTTAATATTGAGCGAGATCGAATTTTTAGCAACGTAGCCTTTAAGCGGTTATTTCAATATTTATCTCAATACTAAAAATATCGGGACACTTTTTGCACATAAATAGAGTATTAAGCTCGATGTATTCGTGATTAAGGGCGTATGAATTGCATTTAAAAAAAGGCTCTTTACGCCACAACTTTTTCAAAATTGCAACACCCCGCGGTATGTAATAGTCGTCCATTCTACGGTTATGACAATTAAAAGCAAGTCGATGAAAGATGTACCAAATTAGTGTGTGATGGGAGATATATCGGGATTCACTTTTGACAAAATCGTCAAAAGTATCTGGTTTTTAGGGAGTTTGAATTTCAAAGAAGCTTGGTGTAAAAAAACAAACTTGCTCGCACGGTGGGCCCTGGGAATGACATTTATTAATCAGCAAGAAATATACAGATTCCCAATTTTGTTTGTTTTGAAAAAACGAGTTTCGAGCTGAGAAAAACGGGATGATTTTCCACATTGCTCAAAAATCGCTCTTTCCTCAATCTAGCCCGTCTCTTCCGTCATGCCAAGTAAAATAAACACACGCATACGCGAAGACACACAAGTGTCGAACGAAGCGTAAAAGAGATCGTTTCTCGTCGTAGTTAACGGTAAATTCCCTCGACCACGAGTGAGATTAATGACTGCCGATAGTGAGCAACAAAAAAAAATGTTGGCGCAGCTCTCGGCGAACTTGAACGCGCTGACGTTCCTCAAGAAGCCTGGCATTGACGGACTTCTGCTTTGTTTTCGAAAATGCAACAAAGACGAATACATAAACGTTATAAAAACTGAAGATCGCGAGTAGAAGCGGGAGTAACGTACCGAAAGTACGAGTGAACGGTCGAGTGGCAGATACCTTTTTTAATGTTGCTTCATCTTCCGCGAACTCCGCGAAGAAATAAAAGAAAGTCGAAAGGAAAAAAACGTGGCGAGAGATTAGAGACCTCGAGAAGTAATTAGAAATAAGATGGAAAACAATTGTCGTTTTGCAGGAAGAGGAAACGAGACCGGTGAAATTGGCGATCGATCGTCCCTCGGAAAAGTTTCTGCAATTTCTTCGCAAGTATTACGGCCTCGATAGGATAATACCGCAGAATAACAAGTTCGTAGTTTTTCGAGGATTCTTCGATGACGGTAAGAAACGTTTCATTTTTGTTCTTTCTTTTTTCTACCTGCAAGCAAAGTTTAAGCGTTATTGACAAGGAAAGTAGTTCGAGGATAAAATTTGATCGATGGGGGAAATGAGGAAAAAAGACAGGAATAAGTAATGAAAAGAGAACGAACCAATGAGTAATTAATGAGACTCACGGCCCTACAAGTCGAAAGAAGGTCGAGGTTTTACGTGCGAGTTTTACGAATCTCGGTCAATGCCGTCTCCTCCCCGAGAATGATTTAACGTCTCTATCTCTTTCTCTCTCCGCGGTCTCGTTCTTCTTTTTACGTCGCGCTATCCCTCTCTTCTCACTCCGTAAACCCTTTGAATGGTCAGGGTCCCTGAGACCAGCACATCAACTGTTGCCTTACCGAAACACTACCATGACGATAATAATTGGGGGCATTGTTTGCCTAATCTTGTATTAAAAAATTCGGCTCGATTCATTAACCCGCTGTCGAGTTATAAAACAATACGAACTCGGTGAAGAATGAAAATTATAACACGCTCAATTTGAAGTAGTTTTGAACGCGTTCTTGCGCGGCGTTGCTTTACTCAGAGATGTAACGCATTATGAAAAAATCGTGAAAAGTGTTTTTAGCGATTTTATGTGCATAATTTGTGCACGAGAGGAAATTTTTCATTTAACTCCTGAGATTCGGCTCCAATAACGTTTACGGGCTTATGCTTGAGGCCCAGAAAACAGGACGATTTTCAATATTTTTTTCTGATGAGAGTTATGGTATTACACGGTCGAGATTTTACACACAATTAATACATCATCTTGCCAAGTTTGAGGTTTGTTTTATCGACGAATATTGATAAACTATGACGTTATTATTATTTAAACAAAGCGCCGCCGGTGCTGCATGGCCAATCGGTGTAGGTGCTTCCGGCAACTGGCGTCAACCCGAATGAAAAATAAAAAAATATACTATTAGTATAATAATAAAACTTTTGACCAGCCGGTTATTTTTTTGTTCATTTTAAAAATTACGAAAATGGCCATCTGTAGAAGAAAAGTTCGATTTTCGACCAAAATAACAACTTTAATAATATGTTATCAACAAATACATTAACATATCAAGAAATTATCGTCATACAATAGAAAATGTTATAAACTATGCTCTGTCTGAATTTGGAGTAAATCGTACGAATAGATTTTTGCGATAACACCGTTTCAAAAAACAGTCTCGAGAAGAACGCGAAAGAAAAAAGTTCATCGTAGTGCAGTGGGCGGTCGGACCCTTCACAAAAATCCTCATAACACGATGCATTTTCGTAATTTAGACAAGAACTTTGTTGCAAATTGAAGTTAAGACTCTAGGCAATAAAACCAAGAAATAGAGAGTCGTATTTTCGAAAATTCAACCTTACGGAAAAGAAGCAGCCCCCTTAAATATTAAGACAAGAAACTCAATAATTAAACAAACAAAAAACCTTCAATCTCCCAAAGGCCATTAAAAAATAGCGTTGTTTAAGAGTAAAAGAGTATTACTATCAGTATGTCGAAAATTTGGGTTGGAAGAGAAAAAAAAATAGCAACGAAACCTATGCAACGAATTTCTCCCCGCAGAGAGTCACGATCCAAGATCGAGCAGATACAGTCTACAATCGAGAAGCAACAGCGACGAGGATCCCTACGGCAATAACAATAATCACACTAACAACGGTAGCAACAATTGCAAGAGCGCGTCAAGCAACGGCGCTCCGTATTCGGGACTCTCGCGTAGCGCTTATGGAAGATACGCCGCGGCTAGGCCACCCTGTTCGATGGCCAATGTGAGTCATCTGAAAAAAAAATGAACAAACTGTTGAGTTGATAAAAAAAATTTGTAGGAAAATTTACGGAATTTCTCTCAGCGTTTTAAGGAGGGTCCGGTGGTTCACCGATGAGTGTTGAAGTATAACCTTTTTTTTATAACGGCGACACTTTTTTGGAACCGGATACGTCCAATGGAATGAAACTCACAGGTGTTCTAGCTCGTATCCCTGGAATGCATGAAAAATTCCCTTTTATTTATTGATTTCCGCATTTTTATTGCGATAAAATTCGTTATTGCATATTTACATTGTAAGTATCCAAATCAGTATCGTAAAAAATGGTTAAAGGATTTAGTAGTAGTACAGTCGTTTGGTATATCGCAATTGGAAAAAATTAGAAGGCTAGTTTTTTTTCCAGATGGTTTTGTAGGTGCCACCGGTGCTCAATCCAAGTTTGCCTAAAAATCGGGCTGGTGGGTTTTTTTAAGGGATGAAAGGGGATGGGGGTGGATTATGCCAAACTACAACCCCCCGAGATCAGCGCCGAAACACAAAATGTTCAGAAAAATCCGAGCTTTATTTTTGTCCACAGCGCCGAATTCGTGGAAGTTTATTTTGGGGGAAATGGGGTGAAATTTTGAAAAATCAGTTTTCATTCGATAACTCTTTAGGAAAAATTCATACAATTTTTGTTCAAATGGGAACGTTATGGCCCTTGAAAAGACGCGTCGATCGAGTATTTGATCATCCATCTCTAATAGTATCTTCAGCCCCAAAAGAATTGTTGAAGTGTAAAAAAAAATTGTTTATTCAATAACTAAAAAACAATCGATTTTTTCGGGGATGGTTTGAATGTACGAAATGTACCCTGTTGCAAAGAACCGATACAAACCAATAAAAAAAGAAATACTATCGGAAAATGATGTGTTTTTGTCCTCGGAAACGCTTATGAATTCCGATAGGATTGACGACTTTTTGAAATATATGATTCTATCGGGTTTTTTACGTATCTACGGTGCCCATAGATTACCTATAAAATCCGAAAACGATTCCGCGTAGTTCAATTTGTAAATGCAGATACCTTTTAAATTTCAATCGTAATTAATCTGCAACAGCAGATTACTTTAAAATGTCCATTACATTCTAACGGAATGAACTTGCACTCACAAACTGGAATTCTATTGGTACTAATCGGCAGAAACCAATTATAGTTCGTATAGGAAGTTATATGCTACAATCGAAATTTGACAGCAATCAGTTTGTATGTGACTTTTCAGATCGAAAGCTTATCTTTAGCTGTACGAGAATGTATACGTATTCGCAATTATTTTTTGTCTGAACCTATTCGACTTTTCAGATCGAAAACTTATCTTTTACTGTAGGAGAATGTATTCGTATATGGAGATTATTTGATATCCGCACCTATTTGCATGTACTTGTATTTTTATTTATTTATTTTTATTGGTTTTTTCCTTAGGTACACGCTTTTCGCGTTTGTTACCTATTCTTTTCGCCTCAACTGTGCCCGTTCTTTCCCCTACTGTTTACTCTCCTTTTTTCTCCATCTTTCTCACTGTTCCCCCTCTTGCGGCCGCAGCCGGCTTGTATTATGTTCATCATGACATTTCCGTCATGGGTATAGGGAAACTGCGGAAAACCTACACCAATAACAGCCGGTCATCGAGTTCGCCCCCCAGTCGTGGAACTAGTCTTATTTCGCCGCGAAATGCCGAAGAAAAACATTTCACGACGAAATGTACGCGACTTGGTTTCGAACCCGGGACCTCCCGGTCCGCTGGTTTAGTGGCGAGCACGCTAAACACTAGACCATCGCACCGGTCTGCATGTACTTGTATTATAAAAGATTCGTCCTCAGAACGTGGCACGGTTTTTTATCAGTAAATACGGGTCTGGTATTTATAAGGGTGGGATCCATTCAATCGTTTGCTATATGGATTCTATAATCCATCAATAATCCTTTGTTGTATGAGAATGTATGTGTATCTCCAAATTATTTTTTATCCGCACCTATCGGAATGTACTAATATTGTAAATGTTTCACTCTCAAGAATAGGCGTCGGTTTTCATCAGTAAATACGGGCCAACCATTTAACTGTGTGAATCGGTTTTTTTCCTATGCACATAACTCAGAGCGAGGATACATTAAATCGGTTAACACTCAGTTACACTGTAGAGGCAGTATTGTGATTTTTTAGTTTTTGTATTACTCTTCGGATTAGTCTAGTTTTTGAATTTTTTATTGCATTTCCTAGCATGCACTGGATATTCAGTAGAAACAAAATGTTACGGTGAAAATCTTGACCGTGAAATGTAGCAACTAAAAATCTGTGCAAAATTTTAAATAGACAAAGGGTATTGGCTTTTCGGAAGTATACCCACGTACTAGTGTGAACTGCCGTCTCTTTCTATTTTTTAAACATTTTTCAAAATGCAAAACATGTAAACAAAATAATGAAAACGGTAAACGCTTTCTATGTTTTTTTGTAACAAAGAGGCTATTTCACGTGAAGCAGACCCGATTCTGAGGCTGAATCTTTTACAATACAAATAAATACATATATGCACAAATAGACTAGTTTTGTACTTACGTATACATTACCATAGACGCAGATGCCATTTTTTTATTGGATATCCATATATAGACCGACCGAAGCATTATCACACAAGTCTGCACAGGTTGGAAAACACCAATTTAAAACAGATACAGGATTCGACCGGGTATAAGTTTGACTCATATTTGCATACAAGCACCCGAGCTTCATTATTAAGCTGAATCTTTGACTGTACGAATAAATGCCGATATGGACATTATAATCTGCATCAACATATGCATTCACATAGACTTAAAGGTCAGTTTTGCATTAGATAATCCATATAGATCCCTATCTGAAATATTCTCTCTTCACCCTGGATAAGTTTGGAAACTCTCATTAAAACATATACAGGTTAAACCCATATTTATCAATAAGATCGTTGAATCTGTATATCCCCATTAAATGTTAATCAATCAATACCAATTACTGCTGATGAAGTGACTTATCTGAAATATCTGATTAATTCATATTGAAAATGTACATGTTTATCGGAAAATCATGCGTTTTTGTCCATGGAATCACAAATTCTGTCCCATAAAAAACTTGGTCCTAATATATCTGTCATTTCTCATAAGGCGAAATAAGTACAGTTTCATACGTATCAGTTTTTGCATCCGAGATCTGATAGCTAAAAATCGTGGACTTTCCCGTTTTATGCACATTCGCTTCCAAACGGTCAAGTCCGTTGAAACTTATAAATTTATAACTTGTGGAAATACAATTAGAAAAATATTCAAATCAAATCCATAGCTGCTGGTAAATGCACGCAACTTGTCGATCAGTGTAAAATGCAGATTTGATGCAGTAGATCGCACATACGTTATTCCCTATAGATTCCATCTTGCTCATAAAAACAATAGAATCTGATACATTCCATATCGGTTTATCCAAATAGAAATCGTATATGCGAACATTCCAATGAGTCCAGATAAAATACGAAAATCCGCTAACTGTGCTGCCAATAGACCAAACAGCAATGTATCGGATTTTTATCGTTGGCTACATGATCCTATCAGTCCTTTGCAACAGGGTAGAGAATAATTTGCTCTATATTTACATTCCTATGGACCACCCTCGAATTTTGCTTTTTCGAAGCCCTCTCAGGGGTTGAAAATTAAAAGTGATATTCTGGGAAAACTATTGACCGAAAATAAAGAGATACGAGTTTGCGCGCTGTGGACAAAAATGTAGCTGAGGGTCCAAGCTACAAAATCTTCCACGACGGCGAATTCGGGCGGTCAATAGTTTTCCCAGAATTTCATTTTGAATTTTTAACCCCCGAGAGGGGTTGGAAATTGAAAATTCAAGGGTGGTCCATAGAAACGAAAATAAAGAGAAAATTATTCTCTACATTCCGTACATTTGAACCATACCCGAAAAATCGATTGTTTTTTAATTATTCGATAAACAAATTTTTTTTGGTGTTTTAACCATTTTTTGGAGGTGAAGATATTATCGGAGAGTGACGATCAACTCGATCGAACCGTCTTTTCAAGGGCTAGGGCTAGAAAAGTGTACGAATTTTCTCTAAAGAGTTATTGAATTAAAACTGATTTTTCAAAATTTCACCCCCAAAATGAACTTCCACGACTTCGGCGCTGTGGATAAAACTAAAGTGCGGATTTTTCTGTACATTTTCTCTCACGGCGCCGATCTCGTTGGCGTTGTAGTTTGGGTTTGGGTTTGTTTGGGTTTTAATTAATCCACCCCATGCCCTAAAAACCCTACGCCCCGATTTTTAGGTAAACTTGGATTTAGCACCCGCGGCACGTACAAAATCACCTGTCAAAAAACTAACGTTTTTCTAATTTTCTCCGATTACGGGGTTTATCAGCGACAGCACGAGTGTACTATAGGCTAAATATGCGAAAAGAAACTTGATCAATATAAACAAAAATTCCTTGCACTCCAAGAATGCAAACTTCAATAGTCAAATAAATATATCATTATAGCGTTTGCATTGTTGGAACGCATTTCTTTTTATTTTTTGTTTCTTCACTATCGTAATCGCCCAGAATTGTTTTGCAGATTTACATAATAGGTCTTTCATTTTGGGCGTTACAAAAACGATAATTATCATTGCATTCCAACGATGCAAAGTTCGATATTGGGAAATTCATCCGAGTTTTCAGACTTATCTAAAAACACATTCTAATAGACGTGTTCTATTATTTTGAAAATGTCGAAATCGTAAAGAACCGAGGCTCTAAGAGCAATTCAACGTGAATTTCTTGCGGTTGACAGTGATGCACGTACAATGACTCACGAGTGTCTCGACCACCTGTTAGCACTCGAGAAAGTTTTATCGATAAGGGAGTGCAAGAGCGGAGTGTGTGGGGGAAAAAAGGCCTGGGCTGATCCTCTTCTAACGTCATCCTCTGTTCGTTAACTAAATCATCTTTAAACTCGATTGATTTCAGATCATCCATAACGCTACGGTGCTTGGTCAGACGGCCGAGCGTACAGGGTGAGTAAAAAAAAGAAAGCGAGCAGTTTTTTCGGCTAGTGTGACACGGAGAAAACACACGCGATAAGAAGCTGACGAGGCTCGTTTTCTATCGTCGCCAGACGGTAGAATTTTCCCAAGCACTTGCCACACACAAGTTTTCTTTTTATTTTCGATTTTTTCATATACGTACTTTTACGCGCTGCTATTAAAATTTGAAAAGTTAACATTTCTGCGTAACCGTGACATGCCTTGCGTACCTTGCCAGCTCGCAAGCTTTACGTAGTTTTTTTACTTTTTGAATTTTATTTTATTTATTCGTTTACGCAAATTCCACCATTGTATGCGTACTGTATTTATTAAATTATGATTTCGTTTTTCACTGTAATTGCGGTCTCTTTATTTTCTCTGTTTTCGTTTTTCATCCCGATCCCTTCCGTGTCCCAGGGTGGCCGCGCCGAGGGTCCTCCCATCCGTTTCCTCAGATCCCAAAACTGCACAAGTGAGTTTGTTTTGCTTTCCCATAGCTTCGTTCTGGTAAGCATCTTCCGTTCCGAAACTTCAACGGAAATATGTTCAAACTTCCGAGATGTCAAAAAGCGAAATTCGGAAAACATGTGTGTTGGACCTTTTCTTTGTACACATGAAACTCTTACATTTTTTGCGATACCTGGGTGCACTCTTGCACGGCAGTAGCATATCGCAGGATATAGAATGTAAATAAATATCGCGGAATTGTCGGAACTCTTTGAGAGAAGACTAATTTTTCGAAAAATGTCTTTCGGAACGTTCACAATTTTTTTGGATATGCAATAAACCTTTTTTCTTGAAATAGAGCATTGTGGGAGGTATTACCAGATTAAAAGCTTATGAAAATTGGTGAAAGAGTTTAGATACTGAGGGAGCGGGTTTTTTTATATCATTTTTATGCTATTATCTCAATATTTATCTACATACTCGAGATGTCGGGACACTTATTTGCACAGGAATAGAATATCGTGCAAGATGTTTTGGTAATTGAGAGGTTAGAAATTAAAATTTTAAATAACTTTTTTACGTAGTGGCTTTTAAAAAATCCGAAACATCCTGCGTACTGTCTACTGGCGTCCATTCTACGGTCACGACAATTAATAGCAGGTCTTTGAAAAAATGACCAAACTAGTATGTGATAGAAGGTTCATCAGAATTGACTTTTGATAAAATCTTCGAAAGTAGTTCGTTCTCGGAGAGATCGAAGTTTAGGAGACGATATTTTTCATTATTATTACCAAGTTTTTATTACCTCGCTTTCTTGGTTGTCTGTCTGTTTGGTACAAATTTTGCAATCGACTTTGAACTAACTTCCGGATGCGCTAGAGACTTGAAACTTTCAACATAGCTCAGAACTTGATGTAATATTAACTCGCTTTCTTGTATGTCAGTTTGTTTGTTCGTTTGTCTGTTCGGTAAAAATTTTGGAATTGAAATTTTTTTGTTTTTAAACATCGACAGCTACCTTGGTAGTGACGCACTTCGTCATGCTCAAACAAGAGCGATTGAGACTGCCGTTTGTTCGTCGGTTCGGTACAAATTGTGCAATGGATTTTGAACTAACTTCCGGATGAGCTAGAGATCCGAAACATTGAACATAGCTCAGAATTGGATGACAGACAAATAAATAGACAGGCAAGAGAGGGACATTTTTTTTAATTGTGAAAAAAATAAATAAAGAAATAAAAAATATAGTTTAGTGAAAGAGAAAAATTTTAAAAAAATAATAATATTAATAGTATATAGTACATTAGCGACAATATCTACGCAAGCAACTCTTCTACGGAGAAGCGAAATTGCAAGCACACAAGACTAAAAAACAGAACAAAAATATTTAAACAAAAACAAAAAGTTTGGTCGCGTTTTTAAAACGGACTCAAAAGTATAAAATAATTTTTCCTGGCCCCATACAGATTTATGACCCAATACAGATTCCTAACCGCATACAGATAGTCCTGAAAATTTGTGATTGTGCATTTTTAATAGCTATGAAAATACTTGTAAGATTTAAAACGAAAAACGTGGGGCGCATGCAATAGATGAAGTGGAGGGAGTAGCTGTTGTTGAGAAAACTCACACAACCATTCATATAATTTGCAGTGCAATAAAGTTGTTAGTTCCTTAGATGAACTATTCATGCAACAATTATCTATTGCATGCGCCCCACATTTTTCGTTTTAAATCTTACGAGTATTTTCATAGCTATTGAAAATCCACAATCACGAATTTTCAGGACAATCTGTATGGTGTCAGGAATCTGTATTGGGTTATATATCTATATGGGGCTACGAGAAATTACTTTATACTTTTTAGTCCGTTTTAAAAACGGGGTTATATTTTTTTTAATTTAAATATTTATGCTATAGCTTTCCAAAATTGTAAGACGTACGTATAAACGTGTGTGCACACAAACCTATTGATACAAGGTCTATTCGGCACAGCGATAGTTGGCAATGTTTGCCATCGCATTAACGGGTTTGCATAAGCTTGGGGCTCGAAGAACAGGTCCATTTTCAAAATGAAAATCTAATTTATTGGGGCGGCAAGGCCGGGTTTTCTCACACACTCGATGTGTGTAAAGTTTGTCTTGCCAAGTTTGAGTTTCTTTTCAATTTATAAATATTAATAAATAATAATGTTATTATTATCTATAGAAAGTACCGTCGTTTCTGCTTGGACAATCAGTGTAGGTGGTTCTGGCCGGTAGGGTGATCGGATATGAAAAATTTACTTTTAGTGTAATAATAAAACTTCAGTATGACCGGGATTTTTTGGAACTTTGAAAATTACAGAAATGGAAAGTTGTAGAAAAGAAATGGTCGATTTTTTGCGAAAAAACACCTTCAATCATTTCTTTTTCATAAATTAGGTAAACATATTTTTAAAAATCGTTAGATCATACGATGGAAAATGTTATAAACTATGCTCTGTCCGAATTTGAAGTGAATCGGACGTATAGATGTGGAATACGACTTAGACCGCTTCTTAAAACATAGTTTCGATAAAGAAACAAAAGGAAAAAGGGTACCTTGCAGCCAGGCGGTTCGTCCTAATGCACTAGGCGGTCTGACCCTACAATAAAAATCGACAAAACTTGGTTAATTTTCGGAACGTGCAAAAAAGCTTTGTTACAAAATCAAAGTTGAGACCCCAGGCTATGCAATGATGCAATAAAAGATATTTTGAAGAAAAAAACAGGGTATTAGAATGACGCACCTTGCTTTCTTATCTCTTCATTTCGCTCAACATTAAGAGGCTCCGTCTACCTAGAGGCCCCAAAAAATGGGCAATAACCGACGTAAAAAAGAAACGCCTTTTTCTTTAACACAACAGTATATATTTTGAGAGGCTTTAAAAAAAGTTACCAAGAAATGCAGAAAAACAACAAAAACGTGGCCGCCGGCAGATGATGAAACTCGAGCATACAAAATTTATGAAAAAAGGTCGTCATTTTTACGTAACTATAAGAAACGACGATTGATTTAAAGAAAGTGAGATCGTCAACGACTTAAGGTAGTACGAGCGTGCAAGCTTGATTTCTATAGATTTTGTTCAAATTTCAACCAGACATTGTTCATATCATTGTGGATGTTTGGGTGAAATTTCAGAACAGTCGACTATTTAGATTGGGAGAAAATGGATTTTAAAATTGCAACTTTCAACACTGCAGGGCTTGCATTGAAATTTAGGCAGAATCATTTTCCGTAAAAAATATTTGTCCCCTATAATAAGAAGACATATGGCAACATCGCATCGTTCCACATATCCAATGACGTCAGTTTACGCGGCATATTTAAAATAATACTGCAACACAAATTTTTATTTGGAAGTAATTTGTAATCGAACAAAGTTTTTAATTACTTATGAATGAACCAACCCTTTTAATTGCTAATGAAGATAACATAAACAATATAAAATATTAATATTTATGACGCAAATATTTTTTTATGACAACATTTTTAACTTTAGGTACACGATAGTTATTTTTTTCTCGAAACATTGAACAATACTGTCCTGTGGTGTTGCCATATGTCTTCTTATTATGGGGGACAAATATTTTTTACGGAAAATTATTCTGTCTAAATTTCAATGCAGATCCTGCAGTGTTGAAGGTTGCAATTTTAAGACCCATTATCTCCCAATCTAAATAGTCGACTGTTCTGAAATTTCACTCAAACATACATAATGATATGAACAATGTCTGGTTAAAATTTGAACAAAATCTATAGAAATCAAGTTTGCACGCTCGTACTACCTTAAATGTTTCTCATCGTAACTTCTGAAAAATTTGGAAACAATCCATCAAGTTGTTCTCGAGAGATCATGTCGACCGACTTTAAATGCAGTGTTTTCAGAAAAACGTGTTTAAAGTTTGAAGTATGGTGCTGCTAGCACTCGCCGAACCGACTGTTAAAAACTGTAGCTCAATCAATTTTAGGAATATGTCAATGAAATTTTCAGGGAATATAGCTGAAACGTAATACTATCGAATAAAAATATTTTTCGAAAATGCAATTTTTCGACCCACCTAGGTAGATGTAGCCCATTAAAAAACCGACAAGTCCATGGAGGAGCTTTGCGAGCAATTGACATAACAAGGTAGCAACGCGCAATGTTTTGTCTTCCTTTTTTTCTTCAAAAATCGCACAAGCACCAGTTAGTCCTTTATGAGCTTGAATCAGCCGGTTTGAGGGTGACCATAAATTGTGCAAGCCTAAAGCTCCATGGGTTCCTTACTCCTCACTGATCAACGGCATTTCCAGAGAGCCATTATCCGCCGCGCAGAGTAAGCTGGAGCGTCCTCGTTCGCTCAGTCTCTACTCGGAGGAAGATCGAAAGCAGCGCGTGATCGAAATGTCTGTGCCGGCCACTCCAGCCCTACCCGAACGTCGCCCTGTTCCGCTTGTGGTACCGGAGGAAGTTGCCGAGCCACAGCAGCGGAAGAATTCAGCATCCATGCAAACTCCGGCGAACAAGAGAGCAACCTCTGCAGCCTTCGGTCCCCTGGTCGAGCGTCATGCCGCGGAAGCTTTCTCCTCCAAAGACGTCGGAGTTGTGCCATCCTCCGAGACCTCTACAGAGCGAACCAAAGCAGCGAGCGTGGCCGGTACCAAGTCTGTTGGACGCACTGTTGGAGCACCAGTCACAGTGCCAAGTTCTTCATCGGCATCGTGTCGCGAGTCCTTGGCTGAGAAAACTGCCGGTGTAAAGGCTTCGCCATCTTGCGCCCAGGAAGTCGGCGGCAATCAGAACGCCCATCTAGATCTCAAGTTCTATCATTCGCCCCTCTGGTAGAGAGCGCCGTTTCAGGAGCTACAGAAAAACTGACACGAACAAATCATCTCGGAATATGTATACAAAATTTTTTTCCTCTCGATTGTCATTTTAGTGTCTCGTAGAATTTTTTATAATGCACACATGCAAAATTGCTGTAGATCATTGAAAGCAAAAGAAAGGAAAGGAAAGATTACATGTTATTAGTAGCGGATTGCAGGATAACATTTGGATGTATCGATACAAGGACGCACACGATGTCGCGATCGCGAATGTAGTACATTTAGCTTGGCGGGCCGGACGTGATGAGTAAAACACGATGGACAAAAAAGAAAACAATGTAGAGCACGTAGAATAAAAGTGTGACGAGATAAACCAAAGAACGGAAATGATTGTATGGAGGTCGGACTTTTTTTTGGAATTGTAAGAAAATCGCCTTACATTTGCGGAAACAAAACGATCGGATTTTTAAATTCTTTATTTGCATGGCGTGGCATTAAAATACCGGTCTGAAAAGCGTTACGACAGCGAGATTCGAAATATAAATTGGGAATTTTCGAAATTGTGCCATCTGAACTTTTGCGTATTTGCGGCATCGAACCGAACTTTTTCACGAAACTAAACCGTGTACGCAACTGAAATAGTGAATAAAGAAAAAAACGTTCTTCGTAACGACTCGATCGATGATTCGCGAAGAGTAAACGAATCTTTTTTCCCATTATACACCTAATATATTTACGCGCGTGAGATACTTTATTCAGATTACGCTCGCGGCGTACTGAATGTTCGGCAAGAACCGCGCGACGCGCTCCTGGCGCCAATGTCCGGCGAGACGTCGGGACAGGACACTAGGCGCTCGAATAGCGGGAATTTTAAAGCTGTCCCACGCAATTTACGTGAAGTTGTCTCGGTCTGCGGTTCATCCGTTCGGATTGGCAGCAGTGGTGATTTAGTTCGAAAGAAAACGGCGGGTTGCGCACTGGTCTTTGCATCGCAAGTCTGGCAGTTTAACCGTTTGGCAAATGCGCGTGCCTTCGTATACCCGTTGTTTTT
The DNA here is from genome assembly GCA_964007375.1 of Ophion obscuratus. Taxonomy (NCBI): domain Eukaryota; kingdom Metazoa; phylum Arthropoda; class Insecta; order Hymenoptera; family Ichneumonidae; genus Ophion; species Ophion obscuratus. Next base: position 9,249,734 of record OZ023323.1, on the reverse strand, counting down.
TCTTTTCTAATCGTGAAATCGTGTGTACGAAATCCTCGTCTGATAAATTACGTAGTGAATATATAGCTGAGATCAAACTGTTCATGTGTGTAGATTGAGTGTCTCGTTATTTTTTATTTATTTTTTATTTCTTCACAACGTTCGGACAATGTCGACCTTCAGTTTCAAAGAAATTGGCGACCTGCTGAACGAGGCCGGCTCTGGAAAGGCCGGCAGCGGCGTTTCCTTCGCGGGAAAATCCCTAAAATTGGACACCGCGAAAGATGGTAAAGTTCATTCTATATTCTGAGGTAAAAAAATGGAAAACCCTTCATTTTTCCACGTGCGAGAATCTTTGGAGTCTGCGAGAGTCGCGTCGTTTCGTGTGCTCCGAAAATTTTCTCTATTTTGAGGTTATACACGTGTGAGCTAGGGCACGCTTTGCGCGGCTGATCGACGGACGCGTTTTCTTTCTCTTCTTGGTACACCAGCTGAGGCAATCGTCGAGGCTATTCGGCAATGCGAAAATTTGTCGTATCTCGATCTCGAGGGCAATACCCTGGGGATCGAGGCGGCGGGTGCGATCGCTCAGGCTTTGGAGACGCACGGCTGTGGTCTGGAGCGTGCCCTCTGGAAGGACATGTTCACAGGGCGAATGAAGACCGAAATTCCACGTGCTCTAGAGTATCTCGGCAATGGGTTGTGCACTGCGGGCGCTCGTCTTGTTGAGCTTGACCTCAGCGACAATGCTTTCGGACCCATCGGAGTTCAGAGCTTAGCCGCCTTTCTCAGCTCGCCCACTTGCTACACCCTCCAGGCATTGAGACTCAACAACAACGGATTAGGCATATCGGGAGGAAAAATGCTTGCCAAGGCGTTGCTCGACTGTCATGCCAAAAGTTCCAAAGGTAAAAAGACAGTCAAGTTTGATAACGTTGCAGTTTGCATAGTTGGAATGCAACAAAAATGAGTCTTTTTTTATTTTGCAAATCTTCTTCAGCAGATTTAAGGTATGAAAAGCATGCAACAGGTTTTAGGCTTCTCATTGAGCGATCTGAAACAAATCTGCAAAATATGGTTTTGAATACTGAAGAAAACAAACAATTAATATGAATTTTCGTTGCGTTTCATAGATGTAAGCATCAACCTCATTGCCTTTGATGATGAGAGTATTGGGATGAGGTTGTCGAGATTGTACACACAATTAATACATATTGTTGCCAAGTTTAAGGTTCTTTTTATTGACAAATATTGATAAACAATGAATGTATCATTATTTAAACAAAGTGTTGGTGCATAGTCAATTGGTATAGGTGGTTTTGCCAACTAAGCTGATCTGAAATGAATAATAAAAAATGGACTTTCCGTAAAATTATAAAACTTTCTTATGACTGGATACTTTTTTGAAATGTTGTATATTACGAAAATGTCAAGTTGTAGAAAGAAGTCGACTTTTAACAACAAAAAAACAACTTCGATAATTTGGTATTAACAAGTGGAAAATATATTAAAAAATGATGCAGTCATACGATGGAAAACTTGGAATTAGGCTCTGGCGAAATTTAGAGCAAATCGGGTGAACAGAGTTTGAGATACGGCTTATACCGTTTCATAAAATACATAGATTCGAGTAAAACATTAAAGAAAAAAGGGTACATCGCAGCAGGGTGGTTCGCCTTAGCGTGCTGGGCGATCCGATCCCCCCACAAAAATCGTCATAACTCGATCATTTTAGGGAGTCTCTGCAAAGTCGCTGTTGCAAATTGAAGTTAAGACTCTAGGCTATGTAAACATGCAATAAATAAATTGTATTTTTCAGAATTTCAAGCTTACACTGGCCCCTTCACTTGTTACTATTCACGTGTTTTTCGCTCTTTAAGGCCTACAAGAATCGCTCAAAAGTTTTTCAAGATTTCTTTTAAAGTTCTGCAACCTCAGTTGCAAGAAAACACTTTGGATGTCAGAAATTTGTTATCAAAATGAAAAAATTTCATCATATTCCAATGATGTAATCTTTGAGACTGTAAAACGAGTGTATCGAGCTATTTTTAGCTAGAACAAGACGCCAGTAAGATCAACTTCTTGATAGCCAGACACCTCCCAATTTCCACCACATTTCTCAAGTACTTCGCTCAATTAAGAGTTTTCTTAACAAAATAATTCAAAACAATGCTGGCCAGAGTACCCATGATTCGTTATCCATCAACATAAAATGGATGGAAGTAGTGCAGCCTCTTACTCGATTGTCAGATTACTGCTCAATCTTTTTCATACAATGATGTTGAAGTTTGCATTGTCGGAATACAACAAAAATTATTTATGTTCTGTCGCGCAAATTCCTTTGGCAGATTAACGCTACGAAAATCACGAACACATTTTTTGTGAATCTTATTTATCGATATACAACAAATCTGCAAAATATGATTTTTAATAGTGATGAAAAAAAGAAACTAATAAGAATTTTTGTTGCATTCCAACGATTCAAACTTCAGCTCCATTTCATGCACTAGGGGTAGGACGCACACCGTATGCGTTTAAAAATTCAAACAAGTTTTCCAGGGTTTGAGAATCCTCGAAATTCAAAATATTTATACGATACCTCTGAAAACTGACCGATTTTATTCACGTGTCGAAATTATCTCCAAGTCAATCACAAAATCCGCCCTGTCCCAATCTGATAGAAACCAAAACGCGCGAGCGGTTCAAAAAAAAATCTTTGCTCTGGAGAGAGACCTGAAACCAGAGAGACAGAGAGAGAGAGAGAGAGAGAGAGAGGGAGGGAAGGAAGGAGGGAGGGAGGGAGGGAGGGAGGGAGGGAGGGAGGGAGGGAGGGAGGGAGGAGAGAGAGAGAGAGAGAGAGAGAGAGAGAGAGAGAGAGAGAGAGAGAGAGAGAGAGAGAGAGAGAGAGAGAGAGAGAGAGAGAGAGAGAGAGAGAGAGAGAGCTTTGAAAGGGAGCCGGTAATGAAAAAGAGAGAGGAAGCAACTCCAGTAACGTTGAATTGTTCCCAGAGGCTAAACCGCTGGCCCTGAAGGTTTTCATCGCCGGAAGGAATCGCTTGGAGAACGAGGGTGCGACGGCCCTCGCCTCCGTATTCACAAAGTTGGGGACCCTCGAGGAGGTGGTAATGCCTCAGAACGGTATTTATCACGTTGGTATAGCTGCCCTGGCGAGCGGTCTGTCGTTGAATCCGCGCCTCAGGATTCTCAATTTGAACGACAACACGGTTGGCCTCAAGGGCGCGCGTGCCCTCGCCCTCGCGCTCTCGAATTTCCGGTGCCTCGAGACTCTGAATCTCGGCGATTGTCTGATAAAGACGAAGGGTGCCCTCGTGCTCGCGGATGCTCTTGGTATCGAAGGATCGCACGGATCTCTCACCGAGTTGATACTGTCGCACAACGAAATACGAACGCGCGCGATCGACTCCTTGGCGCGCGCCGTCTCTGAGAAGGCCCAGCTGACGAGTCTCCAGCTGGACGGCAATTCGTTCGGCAACGAGGGCATCGAGACCCTGAGAGAATTGCTCGTTGGCTCGGACAAAATCGAGGCGCTGGGCACCCTCGAGGAGGACGAGAGCGCCGACGACGAGAAGAGCGACGACGACGACGAGGAGGAAGAGGAGGAGGAAGAGGAAGAGGAGGAGGAGGAGGAGGAGGAAAACGAGGGCGAGAACAAAACAAATGGGCAAGATGACGAGGAGCCCGTAATTCTCGAGCGTGTACAAAAGAAATTGGTAAACGTTGGCGAATTTCTCGACGCACCGACCGGCGAAAATTTGCTTCTGCTTCAGGGCGACAAGATCAAAGTTTTGCTTGAACACGCCAAGGTTTGTTTGGATCCTACTTAACACTTTAAGACTGCCGTCCAAACGGGCACCTTTTCAGCGGTTCCGTAACCACTGAGCCGCGAAAAAACATCACATTTCAAAAAGTATTCGAGGATGTATGGGAGGAAATTGAATACCGGGCCAAAGAAGGCGAAATCTGAAATTCGTGAATATACCTACTAGATGTACAGTCAAATGTACGGCCCCAAGGGCACAGTTCGTACACCGTGTCAAGAACTTCCAGTTGACATTTTTTTTGTTTGTCAATTATTGTTTCAACTGTATTTCTTCATATCGAACTCCATCGGCGAAAAAATTGCGAGTATTGAATGAAATTTTGCGAAAAAGTTTCTTTTAAATATAAATTAGCCACAAAAAAAAATCTAAAACATTCCGTAGTGCATGATCATTATGCTTCTTCTTATCATATCCAAGAGTTGAAAAAGTCCTTTAATATATTCTTTTCGTGAAGTGCCATATTTTGCGGGGGCATGCGGAAGGTCCTTCTGAATCATTTGTAAATTTCAGTAACGGTTAATAAAAATAAGTCAGAATCAATCATTATACCCAACGATAAACTTTGATAAAAAAATAATCGCACAAATTTAATAGACCTAGACATTTTTTTATTTTGCCTGAAAAATCGCGGCTACAAAAATGCTTCTGCCAGTCACATTTTTCAAAGTTTTATCATTAATATTTTCTTTAAACATTCTGTGACCTGCTGTTTAAACTGTCGTAACGGAATCTGTAGAATTTTTACACGCGTAAGTGGTCCATAATAAGTCTAGGTGTGCGAATAACTCTGGATCAGGCATCCAGAATCATTACTAAATGACTCTAGATGCCTGATCCAGAGCTATTCACGCACCTAGACTTATTATAAATGTACACTAGTATAAATTATTACATAGAAATGTGGCCGCTGTGAGATCTCCATAAAGCCTCGTCTAAATGAGACGATTTATAAAGTCGTAATTTTTTGTTAGAAAGTTCGGTAACTTGGCTCGAAATTTTATCATTATACTGGGATGTATTTTTACTTGATTATAGACGAAAGTCAGTTAATTGTTAAATATTCGAATTCGTGGAATGATTACCTCAAGAACGCATGCAAAACTACTGCAAATGAAAAGTCTTACGATTCTTCAACGGGTGTGTTTGGGTCGATCACAAATTTGCATATAGCCTTAGAACGGAAGAAGTAATAGTGCATGTAATTTTGATTACCATGATAGCAGTTCTGTGAGACTCCCGTACATCCTTAAGTTACTAAATTCAATTCGACAAACTGCTGATTCGATTAAACAACAAATTATTATCACTGTTATTGAATAATAATAATTGGTAGCATTAACGTATATACTTACTGAATAGTTTACTCGTTAATGTTATTAATGTTTTATTACCATTGCAATTGTCATTATTATAAATCAATATAACATCAATTAGAAGAGTTATTTATTGCATTGACGTCTGTAGAGAAACCTGAACAATTTGAATAATAATAATAACCGTTCAGTAGTGGTACCAATGAACTCAATGCTCTCAATGCAACTATATACTCAATACTACTAATAAAAAATATCCTACGCAACCCTATGCTTACACGTGATCCAACAGGTACCTGACTGCCTTTTTTATTTGTTCATCTACCAATAATGTATTGCCCCCCGGCCCGTTTCGATTATCCATAGAAAACCTCGCAGGAGCAAGCGAAATACGCGGAGGAACTTTTGCGAATAGTGATGAAGGTATCGGCTCTGTGCGGCAGTGGCTATGTCGACGTCAGAATCGAGGCTGAAAAATTGACCGATCAGCTTTACGCCGATTTATTTTCGTACGCAAAGAGCGACAATGACCAAGCATCTGCCATAGACAACACGTTGCTCGTCAATCTCGGTCTTCTCAAGGTCAGTGCCTCTTTCCCACTCCTCGGGGGGGGGGGGGGGGGGGGGGGGGGGGGTAAAAAGAGCTTTCTTCACCCTCATTCCACAAATTGACCGACTCTTCCTCGTCTCTTTTCGTTTCTTCGCGTTCCAGAGCGAGGACAAGAGCGCCAACAGGATAGACTGGAACTTGGATGGATGCTTCAAGGCTCTCGAGCGTGTCACCCAGAGAGAATATTTTCCCACGCGGACCAAAGACGCACTGAGAGTCTTCATCGACCGGCCCCTCAAACCCGGCAAAACCAAATTCGTTGATCCTCATCTCGAGGCTAAAAATTCGCTGAAGTCGATCCTCGATAAATTGCAAAACACGTAACGCGCACGAGAGTCATGGGAGTTTTTTTTCTCTCTCTGTAACCCGTAATTGTTGCCTCGAAGAATTGGCCGATCCATTCCAATCGCATGTACACACACACACAAACACACGCACATATGCGAGGGTGTATCGAAAAAAAGTCATTTTTAACTCTCACCTCTTCGCACAATGTTGTTAGGTATAAAAAATACATCTTGAATTTGACAAATGTCAATTAGTTGCCTTATTCAAGTTTGAAAACGGAATTTTCCATGAAAATCAAATGGCTCGTAAAATTATTGTCACCGCTCAGAGTCGAGCTGGAAAGCTCAGCTTTGGCATATATTTTTTTATACCTAACAATTGCCAATTGGGGGTCAAGAGTTGCCTTTTGCCGTTGCACCTTAATGTATATGTATATATACATATATGTATATTTATATATTCATATGATCTTGTTTTCCACTCTCCACATCATCGCTAAGGGAGCAGGTTCTCCAGATTAGGCGGAAAACCGGTGAATTTGGGCCATACAGAGTGTAACGCTATGTTCCATTCGCCTTCTGTAATACGTCGAGAAGGAACGAAAAAAAAAGAATCAAACGTCAATGATTTATAATCACAAGTTGTCAGTGGTTCGATAATAATTTTTTTTGCTCCTTTTGCTATATATATATATATCCGTCATATAAAATACTTAAACGTAAAATCCTTCACTTGTATCTACGAAAAGAAATGCCGAGCGTCTCGTTTTTTCTCTGAGGCTGCGCGATGTTTTTTGTTATATATATATATATATATATACACTTCGCACAAAAATTTAGGGAGCAAGAAAAAAAATCCAAATTTTTGGGGGATTTTCAACAGGCTATTTTCACTCATACAAAAATGGTCGTACAGCAAAAAAAAGCAAATTGTAGCTCTAAGTGTCTAGTTTTCGGATCTGAGGTTGAACATTTTTTTTTTTAATATTTTTCGAGTAAGCATAAGAAAACCACCGAAAAAAAATGTTCGAAATTTTTTTGGTTTTTTTTTTAATCTACGGACGTGGAATTTTTTTTTTCGACTTAACCTCTATATGGACCGGATAGCTTGTTTATTCAGCTTTAATTTGGTTTTTTAAAAATCTCGATACGAGCATTTCTCGCTGAGATATCGGTGTTTGAATGGAAAAAGATTATTTTGTCTTTGATTACCAATATCTCAGCAACCAATGATCGCACAGAAATTTTGAGGTTGGTTTCAAAAACTTGAATAAATTCTCTACAAGGATTGGCAATTGAATTTTGAAAAAAAAATTTTTTTTCAATCATTACATGAATTTGAAAAAGCGACCAAAAAAGGGCTTTTTGTGGTTTTTTGGAAAATCAAGCGCCCAATCAAAAATATTGCGGAAACCACTAATGTTAAGTGTGCCTTTTACTGTTCAATATACCCACAAAAACCCTACGAAGTTTCAATTTAATCCAGCCAACCGTTTTTTTTCCCACTTGATCGAATTTTTGAAAAAATTAAAGGAACAAGAATTTCGCTCTGAAAATGTCATAATTTTTATCAAAAATGAAAAAAAAAAAAATTTTTTTTTTTTTTTTTTTTTTTTTCATTTTTCTCTCAATTCTGTATTAGTGACTTGGAAAATTTAAGAAAAAAAAAAAAAAAAAAATCGAAATCGAAATTTGAAAAAAAACTTGCCTTGGGGGTATCAACTTTTAATTTATTCAATTAATTTGTGACTAGGAAAATTAAAGTGCGGAAGAGGAAAATCGGTGAGAAAGTAAGTCGCTACATTTCTTTAATTTAGGGCCAATTGAAAAAAAATAAAAAAAAAATAAAAATTTCAAAAATTTTGGAATTTTTTTTTCAAAAATTTTCGATTTTTTTTTCTTCTTAAATTTTCCAAGTCACTAATACAGAATTGAGAGAAAAATGAAAATTTTTTTTTTTTTTTTCATTTTTGATAAAAATTATGACATTTTCAAAGCGAAATTCTTGCTCCTTTAATATTTTCAAAAATTCGATCAAGTGGGAAAAAAAACGGTTGGCTGGATTAAATTGAAACTTCGTAGGGTTTTTGTGGGTATATTGAACAGTAAAAGGCACACTTAACATTAGTGGTTTCCGCAATATTTTTGATTGGGCGCTTGATTTTCCAGAAAACCACAAAAAGCCCTTTTTTGGTCGCTTTGTCAAATTCATGTAATGATTGAAAAAAATTTTTTTTTTCAAAATTCAATTGCCAATCCTTGTAGCGAATTTATTCAAGTTTTTGAAACCAACCTCAAAATTTCTGTGCGATCATTGGTTGCTGAGATATTGGTAATCAAAGACAAAATGATCTTTTTCCATTCAAACACCGATATCTCAGCGAGAAATGCTCGTATCGAGATTTGTAAAAAACCAAATTAAAGCTGAATAAACAAGCTATCCGGTCCATATAGAGGTTAAGTCGAAAAAAAATTTCCCACGTCCGTAGATTTAAAAAAAAAACCAAAAAAATTTCGAACGTTTTTTTTTCGGTGGTTTTCTTATGATTACTCGAAAAATATTTTCAAAAAAAAATTTTCAAACTCAGATCCGAGAACTAGACACTTAGAGCTACAATTTGCTTTTTTTTTTGCTGTACGACCATTTTTGTATGAGTTACAGCCTGTTGAAAATCCCCCAAAAATTTGGATTTTTTTCTTGCTCCCTAAATTTTTGTGCGAAGTGTATATATATATATATAAACGTTCGTCAATATGGCTTAAGCGTCAAAGATCTAAAGAAAGAAAGAGGGAGAGAGAAACGCAGCGCTGAGGATCGGCACGTCGGGAGCCAGCCAGAAAACTGCATCACGCACGAATCCGGTAAGGACGCGCCCGAGGGAAAGAACGAGTCCACGTGCGATTGGAAGCTATTTTTTTTTCTTTTTCGCGTTCGCCTTTTTTCTTCTGCAATTTTCGTCTCCGTCCTGGACGAGGGGGTCGCGTTGGTGGAACGACTTGCGCCTGCTTAGATTGCGGGTCGATACGGATATCAATCGCGATCGGTCTCGCACGTATTCACCGCCGCTTCCAAATTCCACGCGGGATGGAAGAGCTCCACGGCGAAAGGCTGACAGTGCTGAGATGCTTGATCCACCATGTATTTACGAGCCTGAAACGAATGCGATGTTTTTTTCCGTGATTCATTTTCTTTCGCTTTTTTTCATTTGGTGTTAAATTTTCGATTATTTTGTAACAAAAGGACTTTGTGTGTGTGTATACAGAGATCAAGTTGAGCAATTTATCGACAATGTATGAGAAAATAAATGATAATAATGAATGTCGACGCGTCTCTTGTGACAAATAGAGCAGTTTTTCAATTGAATGGAAGTGAATTTATGAAATAAATATTCAGAATTTAAAATACAATATATGTATTCTGGGGGGGATTTTTTTTTTTAATTAAATAGATGTGAATTTGAACAAAATGGGGGATTTCTTTATTGTCATACGTATATAAATGAAGGGGTGGTTTTCTCATCACTCAATTTGCATGTGTTGAAATGTTATGGATGCCAAGACTATCCCCTCGATACATTTAAGGTATTCCTTTCGCGGCAGGACGTATTTTGTGGGGGCATAAGCAGGGCCTTCTGAATCGTCGGTAAATTACAATTGCGCTTAATAAAAAAATAAGTTACAATGGATTATTATACACAACGATATACTAGAATAAAACATTTCGCGCAAATTTAGTAGATTGAGACATTTTTACATTCATTTGAAACGTCACGGCTACAAAAATTCTTCTGCTAATCACACTTTTTCAAGTTTTAACATTAATATTTTCTTTAAACATCCGGTGACCCTCTGTTTTTATTATCGTTACGGAATCTTTAGACTTTTTAAACGTGTGAGCAGTTTATATCGGGCATCTAGAGTTATTTAGTGTGTAAATTATTAGATAGAAATGTGGCCAGCGTGACATGTCCATAAAGCGCCGTGTAAATGAGACGATTTTTAGGGCCGTAGTTTTCCGTTAAAGGTTCGGTAACATGGCTTGAAATTTTACCAATATACTGGGATGTATTTTTACTTCATTATAGATGAAAATCAGTTAAGTGTAAAATATTTGGGTTCGTGAAAGGAATACCTTAACCTTTTCACACCTTACGGGGCGTATGCTGTCCCAGTCTGGAAAAAATTGAAATTACGACTGGGTCACCATGTGTCCCAGTTACTGAAAAACATAGGCGCATTTCAGTGGTGAGGAATTCGCACCCTTATTGAGCAAGTTTCAGACAGAAAAGTTATTTCATCGTAATAATCACTTGGAAGAGAAATAACTGTTTCCGGTAATGAGGCACACTAAACTGATTTTTTCGCCGTATTGAAAGGGTTAAAAAGAAATTGGGATCCTGAAACAGTTTATATAAGATACTCAGATGGGACCGCATTACCCCACTATGTGGGATTCTTTCCCACCTTGCCCTCCCCCCTCCCCTTCACCCTCCACTTGCAATAAACTTGAAATAAATGATCGCTAACACACTGATCTAAAAACTGAAAAGTTACAGACAAAGAACGCCAACCTTTTCTATTATACGTAGAGATAGAGATTCACAGATTTACAAACAAAGCATGTCTCTATATTTAAAAAGGTTTGTTTTTTACTTAATTTGGCCTTTTCAAGATTTGTTCTTCTTTGAAAAAAATATATATTGCTTATTTAAAACGTTAGCGAACTGGAAAGACCATTTATTTAAAAAAAAAAACGTTAAAAATATACAGAACTCCCGATCATTTGTCAATTTTTGTTTCTTCGCTCAAGCCCGTTAATTTTTTTCATATAATCTTTATTGTGTTGTTTTATTTTAAGGGTAATTGACTACATGTCGTAATGCTCATTAGCCTAAAGCCCATTCCAGGCTTCAAGTTGCGTTTTGTAAGAGATTCATCGAAATCCTTTAAGTAGTTCTTGAGTTATAAACAAACATACAGACCTTATAGTTGTATTATATATGACAAAATTACTATTATTAGCCTTCGAAAAGTTTTTGTGGGTTTAAATTCTGAATTTAGAGTTTAAATAACTGCATTTTGCGCGAGGTGCGCAGCAATTTTTTTAAACGTAAACAATAGTCCTCTTTTCAGTTGTAATATACATATATATACACATAGATATGAAGGTGTATAATGATAATTAACCTACCAGAAGCTTGACTATATTTGATTTCTTCATTTTGCTCTCGTCGCATCCCAGAGACGATGGATACCTCCGTCCGCCACCTTTATTTGCGTTTTTCTGACAGTGTAGTTCTATATCTGACAGACAATCGTCCATGATGGCTCCTGGTTAGAGAAGACAAAATAAGAAACAACGTGGCGAGTTTCCAACTTGCAGCAGATTTTGTTTTCACGGCAAAATGAAATTCCAAAAATTAGCCTCACTTTCGATCATGGCGAGGTTGTCGGCATCGTGTGGCTCTGCGCAATATTCTTTCAGTGCGACATGGGAGTGTTCGCAATTGGCGAATAATTCGGGATATCGTCGCGTAAGTAATTTCGTGAGCAGCATATTCGCACGATTGTGTATAATGCTGTTACCGTAGGCGCACATTATCTCATCGTCGGTGCGCCTAACGAGCAAAATTGGACCGTCGTAAGAGTTCAATAGTTCGGCAACGTTGAGATTCAAGTGTTCCCGCACGACGATCCTTACGATGCACTCGATCCACTTGGGCATCCGGGCGATCGCTAGGTGCAAAACATCGTCGAAGGTGGCGTCCAGGATCTGCGAAGTTCTCATTTTCCCCACGGACGTTCACACCTCTGGCTAAGCTACGCATCATCATGATTTTACGGTACTTGAATAATTACCAAACTGTCGATCTCCGGATATTTGACGGCTGCCCAGCTCGCCGTGTATCCACCGATGCTCCATCCATAGAGGATTATACGCTCGATCGGAAAGTTGAGACTCTCGAGGGCAAACGCCATCACGCAGTCGACCGCGGCTTGCTCTTGCGTCGGAAGCGGTCGTCCCTGATTAGATCAATCAACGGTCACAAAATCTAGCACACGCAAGCTGCCAACCCGATGTGGAAGGACACGCGGGAACATCAGAAATAAATGTTACGCTTACTTTTTTTTTAAATTTAATATTGATCATACGCTATGCTATATTTATTAACCACCGTTGTGTGGCAAATACAAAACTGGAACCATAACTTTATGTGTACAGGAATGTATCTTTCTGAATATTCACATTCCATTACAGGGCATGCAGCATAATTTTGAAATAAAAAAAAATGATTTTTTTAATGCATAGTTTTATAGCCTTGAACCTTCATTAATTTGAACCTCAAGAAATTACTCAAAATGATTATAAACGTTGGAAGAATGCCAGAAATTTGAACCTCAAAAAATTACTCGGGCACTCAAAGATTTTAAACGTTACAGCACCGAAAAACGGGGCAAGATTAAAACTCCCCCGAAATCTAGAGCATGTCGCCGATGTTTACCAAGTCCATTTGGAACGTACTTCCCACGATACTTTTTTTGTGTGCAAAAATTTGTGATTCTTTATAGCCAAAAATGTTACGCGTGCAAAACAATTCGTACATTTTGTTCTCACGTAGATTTTCGATCTTACGGAACATTCTGAAACCATTTCCATTGAGAACCGAAAAAAAGCTCCTTGTACGGAGAAGCAAAACAAAAATAGTCAAAAACTTACGGTGCTGCCCCCAAAGCCTGGGTGGTTCCATCCGAGCACCGAGTACCCTTTGCTCATCGGTGTCGTGGCTATGCCGATCTCGTAAAAGCCGCAATTGCCCTCGCACGTTATAACAAGGATCTTGCCGTTTCTCGTTTTGTCACGTCGATCCACGAACATGCAGTCGATCGCGTTTTTGTCCGACGCGACAAGTTTGTAGCGTTCGCCACCCTGATCGAGCATCGCTATTCTACCTTCGAGTAACGTTGCTCCTAACAGGGAAAAAGAAAAAATCTCAGTACTTATAACACTTATTTCTAATTTATATATTATTTTCGTTCATTCTTGCAATGTAATAAATCAACGTTACTCATTGCCCAGTTGAGGAGAGATATGCTCCCCGGATACATGAGTTTCAACGCGACCGTATGTGCTATCACGTACGCCACCAGTTTGCAGAACAGCAGCGTTATCCCGTCTCGCTTGTAAACCCAATTCAGGCTGGCTAACTTCCTGTCCAAAAGACTTTTTCTTAGACAACGAAAATCGGTGGGCACACATTTGTGAAATATTACTCGCGTATTTATTAATTAGGATAATAGTAATGTGATATCAGGAATATATGGGAGTTGGAATTCCAGGCAAAAGTAGACGTAATTCAAAACTCTCAAATAGATGTCATAGATTTTGAGTAAATCGGTCCCGAAAGGCATACCGAGAAGCTTCATGATTTGAGTCGCAGGCTTTTTTTTAACCATCGTTTCGACTGTATTGTTCATATTTAACTTTATCATGGCAAAAACGTTCAAAGTGAATGTGCCCGCGGCTGCCGCCATTTCCGGGTCGCTCAATTATTTACAGTGTTGCGACACAATTTGATAATGCGCGAACGAGGAAGTAATCAGAAATTCCGTTTGTTACAATTAATTCAACTACAAATGTGTAGCAAATGGTTGTTAAATTTTTAAAAAGCCTCCATTCACGCATAAACTATCGGCAGAAAAAATGTTGAAAAATGCTGTTTCACATTATCATTATGCTTTTTCTAAACATATCTGAGAGTTGAAGACCATCCTAAAAGAACACATACGTAACTGATGCAAATGAAGAGCCTGATAATTCTTCAACAGGTCAGCGGAGCAATTCCAAATTTTGCATACAGGCTTAGAACAAAATAATCGTGCATGAAATCTTTAACCCCTGATAGCATTGCCCTCAGCTCTTGTTGCTCTCATGCAATAACAATAATAGTTCTTTACTAGTATCAATTTATTGATCTATGGAATAATTCACACATAGTCAGGAAATTATAATTATAACAGCAATGATTATTGTTACTATAATTAAATATATGGTTGACCAAACCACTATTATTGCATTTAGGGTGAACTGTACAATTGTTAATTTTAATAATAATAACAGTAATATGAGTTAGCTGTATTAGGTTTATTTATCTGATATTTTACTCAATACCACTCATCATTGGTAATTGCCTTATTATTATTATAGTGAATATAGTTAATTGAATTCTTCAGACAAATGCAAGGAATTCATCTCTGGCGGAAAAAGCTTTTATCCATGACATGGAAGTTTGCATTGTTGGAAAGAAACGATTTTTAGTATTGACAATATTTTTAAGCTTGTCAGACATACTTTTTTGCATAATGAGACTTTTTTAAAAACTTTTTCTGTTTATTACAATACAGTTTTTTTTTCACAAACGAAGATAGTAAATCTCTGATACAAATACACAAAAACGTTCGAGTGATGCGCAGACTAAGTTGAGCGAAAAAAATTAGCATGAATATTCATCATGCTCCTACGATGCAAACTTCAACATGGTTTTTATTTATCATTTTTAGTGCAAACTTGAAAGGGAAACGGAAGGGTGAAAAAAGAAGAGAAAACATTGTCCAAGTTGCAGACAGAGGGCAGAAGAACATATGACAGAGCAGTGCAACTTACCGTGGCGGTTGGGCTGAATGTTTCCAGTCGACGGGCCAAGCCTTGAAGTCAAAGTCGTACTTGAGCAGTTGTTGTCGCATCTGCGCTCTAGTCTTGGCGTCCGGATTGGCCAGACTCTTGACAAAAGCTCGATACGTGGGATTGTTGGCCCTGGCGTAGCCTCTCATGGCGAGCGAAGCTATGAGAATAGCGCCTGCCCCAGCCGCTAGCTTCAATAGCGACTGGGCATTCTCAGCGAAAGTACAATTGCGTCGGTAGACGAAAACGAAGGGAAAGATGTAAATGCCAATTGACCAAGCCGCTACGAGCTGACGGAAGATTATTTTTTCACGTTTGAATAATTATCGATGAATTTTTTTTGAAGCGAGAGGCGAATAACATTAGGCGAGCAAGGGAAAGTGCAAAAATGTCTCACCGAAGCAACCAAATTGTCGCCCCATCTCTCCAAATTTGCAGGCTTGTACGAATGCTGCAACAGAAAACGAGAAACGAAGGAATGATATGTGAAATTAAAAAGGAACAAAAAAATGTTAACCTCAAACAGGACACTTTTGGGAGTCGGCACTCCGTCCGTTCGTTTCGTGGCAACAAAAAATTATGAAACCGCTACCGTTTTTCTCGCTTACCCAGATGCCGTCATGAAACTTGTAGAGCGCCGGACCGAAAGCGCATTTCCACATCATTTTCGGCGAATATTTGATTATCTCTATCCGTGAGTTAAAGTCGCGCGAGAGACGGAAATAACAGAAACAATGCGACGCGCGCGCGCGAGGCAGAGAGAAATTAGATTTTTGTCGATCCTTGCTGTGAGCGAGAAAAGGGAGGAGGAAAAACGTCGCGACGCGTTGTATCAGCTGTAAAATGCGAACGAAGCGAAGTTTGCCGAATCATTGCTCGTGTCACCATGCGACTGTCCCGTAGCCTTATGTTTGAATGCCTGCTAGGCACGCGTGACGTTAGCGACCTTCGGTAACGGTATCGACCGTAGGTAACATACCGGTAATCGGTAACCACACCGGCGTTTGTAACCAGAATAGATCTAGCCCCCCGGGCAACTTTCTAGTCTAGAGGCCTAAATTACGGGCGTTTTTTTCGGGCTTGATAAAAAATAAATATATATTTTTACCACCCATTGTTTTACACTGTCTTTATTAATGTTTGAAGAACTTACAAACAATTTTCTTTTGCAAACAGAATAAAAATAGATTAGGCTATGGGCCTTTAAAGATGACCGTGAAAAAAGGATTGAGGCGGTTGACACGATTCTAAAGCTCAAAGCTGAAACAGAAATAAAACCAATTTTCTTGATTAATAAGAATATCATTACAGCAGATACTAAAGAGAAAGAAAAATGTTATGGCGACTGTCTGAAAAAAAAACTTAATTTTCCGCCCTATTCTTCAAAGTTAAACATTTTGTTAAATAGTAATAATAATAATAATGTCACAATGTTCGAGGTAGGGACGATAAAGGGATATATACTGAAAGTTCGTACCAAATTTGAAGACAATCGGTTGAATAGAACTCGAGATTTTATGTCAAGGAGGTTGAAAAAAATAGTTTCGATAAAAACGCGTCAAAGTTTTGAGTAAAATTTCAGACAACCGCATTAACCTGAGTGGTATAATGGGATTTTATACTTACGTTATATTGATCAGCCATTCCTGCCGCGTAAAGTGTGCCTTCCTTAACTTCGAGATGATGATTTTCTGAAGCTCGTTCTTCCCCGCGAGCAGTTCTTGCTTCCTCAGAAGCTTCTGAAGTTCGTAGCTCCGATCAATCCAACCTATTCGGTCGGAGCTACGACGGTTTCGTTTATTGCCGTAAATATTTGAAATTTCGAAATTTCCTTTTGAGGCCCTATACTTAAAAAAAGCGCCCAAATAATATTTTAAAAATTTGTAGACTAGAATACTGCCTGGAAGCGCTGCAAAACTCGCTCAGTCCGTAGCTGATCCTGTAATCAACTGTTTTCAAAGATGTTTGAGTTTTACAGAACGAGCTGAGTTTTATGCCCGCCGGCTTTTAATTCTCCACACCCTAAATGGTTTTTGTCCCGAAACGATTATTCTCTTCTGATAATTTCTTGCTCTTGTTTCTTGAGAACGTTTTGTTCTCATTACCGACTGAGCGAGTATTCCGTCGCCATATTGCCGTTGAATGAATAGTGCCCTAATCACGGTCTTACATACAGGTCAGGAAACTCCAGTGGAAGGGGTAGGTAGCTTATTGAAGAGAGTTGGTAGTTCACTAGTTGCCACTAGGTTCGTTGCGATCAGAATACCCGCTGGGTCGCGGCCGGGGGGGTTCAGATAGAGACAGCACTAGTCGGCCATGCTTCTATCCCTCTATCTCTGTCCCACCTTCATGTTCGTTACACGGATATTTAAGTATCATAAGTTCAAACCAAGGGCCAGGAAAAGGCGTTAGTCCCGTCAGTTTCGATTGATACAATAAACTAATATATTATCCTAATCGTAATCAAACAAGCAAACTTTCTAAAACCAAGCGAGCGTGATAAGCATATACATATGATTTTGAAGCTGTCACATTGCATGTGAACTTTAACGGAGTGGTTCCGTACTCGCCTCATACTCACGTTGTTGTAGGTTCAAAGCCACTTGTCTCTATTTTTTTTCTTACATCCCTCATCCCCGTGTTTTGTATGCTATTTATTTTTGTACGTGCATTTGTTTTCATATCGAGGTAAGCAGAATGAATCCTTTCAAATTTGTTTATGTTGCCCTTCATGCGCCGTAGGGCGCACCACTTCGCCATTTTGAAAGAATATGCTTTCAATTGATCGAAATCGTACTGTGTCCACAACGCAGAAAAAACAATAGTTATCAGCGACACGTTGTCAACCGCTCACTACGTTGCTTGCCGTATTGAGGTTATGTATATCCGGGTTTCGGAACCTCAGCGACAACTAGCGGCAGCGCTGGGGTCGAAATTTGCCACACTGATGGATGCATCTGATCGAAGCTGCCAGCATTAGAGTTTCCAGACCTGTGCCTAAGACCGTGGCCCTGATTTTGCACTTATGTAGATTTCATACATTCAGAATGGGAAAAAAATCAAATTACCCATGAAGCTTCGCAAAGCATCCGCTAGAGTCACAATGAGCCAAGCGCGCGCAGGCACTTCTGACGCAACATCGGTAGGGTCGAGCTCGAAGGGTAGCGCGTGATATATATATACACATAGCTGCACGGAAGATTGCTATAGAGACGGACTGAGCTGTATAGTCGTTCGAAGCAGCCGGTTTTTCAGTACGCCGCCGGTTCTGCTCCCGACGGGGTTGCTCTGCGTTTTCCATCACATGCGCGCACAATTCGTTGCGCACATACACAGATTTTTTTACGCAATTTGACGAAACACGCGGTGAGCGATCGCGGGAGCAGATACACGCGTTGCGCGCGCCGTGCGTGCTCACGCCTTACATCTCTCTAGACTAAAATATTATTCTCTTCCAAGACTGCCCCTATACTTCGTCCGCGCTTTCTCATCGTTCCTTTGTCCCTCGTGAAAAATCAGAGACAAAATAAGAAAAGGCAAAGAAGTCTTTCATTCCTCGGAAGTACAACGCTGTGGAGCTCACAATATATCGCGTTCAAAAAAAAAAAAAATTACTTAAAAAAGAAACCATCGAAAAAGCTGTGCTCGCGCCGATGCTATAAAGTGGCCTCGCGAGGACGAGCCATCGGTCCAAGGATTATCAATCTGTGAATTTCTTTGTTCGACTTTCCCGCTCCTCAGCTCACGAAGGATAAGGTTTCGGAGGAAGAATTATTTACGAAGTGGCCGAGGGACGAGGGTGGCGAAAAAAAGATGTAAAAGTGAAAACGCGCGTTACGAGGAACATCGCGCGATAAAGCAAAGGATCGGAATCGCCGCGACGCGAGTTCGGTGCCCCTTCGATCATTATCTCTTTCACTCTCTCGGTCTTTCTCTCTCGCGCGCGCGGGGCGGCCGTTCAACCTGCCTGCCTTTACACACGGAGAATGTGCGGAGCGTTGAAAAAAAGAAGAAGAGGCAGAAGAAGAAGCCGAGCAACAAACGGCGGATCAGCAGCAGCAACGAGGCGACCTCGCACCGCCGCGGTTCGCGTTGTGTGCTAAAACTCGTCGTTGAGGGTGAACACTTTTTGTCGCTACTTTATTATTATTACTACACACACACACACACACACACACACACACAGAGAGAGAGAGAGAGAGAGCGTCGTGATTCTAGTTGCTTTCCATCCCCCGGCTCCCTTCTCACCCTTTTCCCACTCTCCTATGAACACGCGCGCCTGTCGACTGTTGAAGGATTATGTATATATATATTTCTATGCATCTTTGAAACGGTGCGGAGAATAAAATTCTTTTGGCTTCCCCCGCGAATTGAACCACGCAAACGGGTTTATCTCTCCCTCCCGCCCGCCCTCCCTCTCACGCTGTGTCGTTCGCTCGCTGTTTTGCCATCATTGACATTGGTTTCTGAGAACGGATGAGGGACGGAGTAGCAGCAGCGAAGCTACCTTCTTTTTCCCCTGTTTGCTGTACGGTGCCCTCTCTTCGCGACTCGCGTGTGCGGTCCGCGCGCAGGTCGTGTGCGTGTGCTGGGATAAAAAAGAGAGGGCGAGAGAAACAGAGAGGGAAATAAAAGAGTATGGGAGAAGTGATGGGATATAGTGGTGCGCCACACACCACGGTAACCGTGCACGATTACTCGACGGACCACGTCAATACACAGGGTGTACTATTCGAGTTTACACAATGAAATATGCCGAAAGGCATACATTTACGATATGTTTCGAACATACGTTTCATTGTTTCACAGAACAAAAATGATGGTCAAAGTTGTTTCAACGTCAACATTGGTTTCGCGAATGGGAACCAATGTTTTTTATATCGGGATAGTCTTTTGCGCAACGAAATAGGTTACTTTTGTCTGAAACTGTTTTCTGTTGGCTCAAATTATTGGAGATTTTCGAATATTTAATCGAATGCCCATAAAGTCAATACGATGTTGAAAAATATGAAAGTATTTTGAAGTAAATTCAAAAGCACGGAATTAAAAAATTAGTGGAGATATTTTGTTAAACATTCACAATATCTTGAAAAAATGACGCCATGGAAAAAAAAGTTGCCGACGAACATTACCATTTTTTTGGCAAGAAATGATACTGTAATAAAAATAAAACATTGCTTCTGTTCCTCGAAGTTGTGAAACATTCGTATTAAACATTATTTCCGAAAATGCATTCCTCTTGAGATATTTCGTTGTGCCAACTCGAATGGTTCACCCGGTATATATATATATATATATATATATATATATATATATATATATATATAAATGCCATCAGGGGTGGATAGGTTGTCCTTCTGTACGAACATCCGCCGTGGATTAAGCTTTGCAACATCCATCACCTTTATGCTGATTAGCGCTTCGAATCACGCGGGCGGTTTGCCAGGGGGCTTATCAACAGGGTGTCCCGGGTAAATGACCCCACTAGAATATCTCCGGAACCGATGTCGATACTGAAATATTTATGAGACAAAAGGCAAATGGTTTCGGGTGGTGCATTATTCCTCGTAATTTTTTTTTATATATGGACAAGTAGAGGTTATGAAAAAGGCAGGCTTTGTTTTCTCCAATGGAAACATATTTTTTAATGTACCAAACGATAATTATTGTCTACATAGAAGAGGTGTATCGATTAGTGTATAAGAAGAAAAATAACTTCGTTAAAAGAAATATACTTCATCTTTGTACCCTGCACGTCACGGAGGGAGATACCTTTAAGCGAGGAAAAAATGGCTGATCTTCCTGATTTTTTTTAAAGGAAATATTTCTTCACCATTTCTGAGACTTAGGGTATGGTTTATTACTACTTGTGGCTGTTACATGGTATTTTTTATTTTTATTAATCTTTAAAAATGGCGGAGGCAGCACCGTCTTGTAAGCGGGATGCGGCGGATGATGTCAGACGGCGTGACACATAGCGTCGGCGGAATTCGTAAAAAAAACCAACGAAAATTTGTTTCATTAACACTCATACGCGAAATATGAACCAAGAAAACGGGAAAAATATTCAAAATCGATTAAGTGGTACGCTTTCAAATAAAAAGAGCGTAATAGCCGAAAATTGCCACATTTTGCAACAAAAAAAACCTTTTTCTGTAATTTTCAAAAACATTTAGGACCATGTTTTAGAAGACCATAAGGTTAGAAAAATTTATACCAAATTTCATCAGAATCGGCCGATTAGTTTTTCAGCTATACGTAATGCCAGCTTTGAAAATGCAGCTTAGAAGACTGTGCCATACCTTCGTCATTTTTAAAGATTAATTTAAAAAATACCACGTAGTAGCCAAAAGTGGTTACAAAACATACCCTAAGTCTAAAAATGGCGAAGAAATATTTCCGTTAAAAAACATTAATGAAAATCAACACATTTTTTCTATGCCTAAAGGTATCCCCTATAAGGTATCGATTTGAATGGGATCTGTTTAAACCGCTGATATAGTGATCGTTTCTCACTAAAACAGTCAAGGAATCAACTAAAAATAACCGACACTGGTGCGTGGGCGGTCGGGGTTCGGCCCTCGCGGTACTTTGACTTAAGCAGCGTTGTGCATCACTGATACTCGGAGTGGTGACCGCTTACCCGTGCAGCTGCTGGCGCATCAACCTGTAAGCGAAAGGCTGATACTTCGGAGACCTTCGCGTAGATGCTGAAATATCATTAAATATGATATATACTCTTATGCTATATACTCATGATTGAATACTGATACGCCATTGAAGTTTGCTTCGTTGGAATGTAAGGCTTTTTTTTAGTTACATTTTTTTGGCAGATCTAAGCTACGATAAACTTTTTTTAAGATCCTCATTAGAAACTTAAGGAGGTTGGAGCGACTCAGTTGAGTCAAATGACGGTTTATTCATTTTTTTTCAATGGGCCTAAAAAAATGCATACGAAGTACAGATTTATTCTGTATATACTAATTTTTTAAAATATATAATTAAAGGCAAAATTATGCATTTTAATATTTTTATTACGTAAAGTAGAAAAACTTTTGTGTTACTACCAACTTTAAAAAATATAACATTATCGATGATTATTATGAAAAAACACTACGACTACGAATGTTTTATACAATTGACAATGAAATTTTGAGTTATTTATAATTATGCCTATTTATATTTACGTCACGAGATTATTGACCCACGGTTTACGATGGGCAAGATGAGGTTTTTTTTTTCTAAATGTTTACAAAGGTTCAGTTTGCGTTAATCCATTAACGCCCAAGAATCGCGAGTTTTTCCTTCATTTTCAAGCCAGATTTTTATTATATAAAAAAAAATCATAAAAAATGAAGAGATACGTTCCCTAGTATTTTCGAGGGTGCTCTTTCAGAATCTGGGGTCAAAATCGGGTTTTGTTCATTAGAAAAAAAAATATGGCGGCTTTTAAACAAAAAAACAGGAAAAATCGATGACAATTTAAAAAAAAAAAAAATTTCACCTCGAAGCCGTTGAAGAGTCCGGTTTTTTTTTCAACCATGGGTGCATAGGATAGTGACGATTGAACAATCAATTTTTTTAATTCGTCGTTGTCAACATTTTCACCCCGAAAATGGCGCTTTTTACCCCCTGAGTGACACGAAAAATTTTACGCTCGGTGTTCCGAATGAAAAGTAGTTGGATTTGGACGAAAATTGGTACTCAGAGGGTTTTGAGGTCGCTGATTACGATTCTGTTCTCAAAATTCCGAAATTCAAAATGGCCGATCCAATATGGCGGACACAAATGCAAAAGTTCATCTGAATTGGATAAAACGTGGCACTCGGGGGTTTTCGAGGTCGCTGATTATGATTCTACTCTCAAAATTCCGAAATTCAAAATGGCGGATTCAATATGGCGGACACAAATGCAAAAGTTCATTTGGATTGGATAAAACATGGCACTCGGGGGTTTTCGAGGTCGCTGATTATGATTCTGCTCTCATAATTCGAAAGCCTTTGGGTATTTAAATACCTGAAAATACCAAGTATTTAAATACCCAAAGGCTTTCGAATTTTGAGAGCAGAATCATAATCAGCGACCTCGACAACCCCCGAGTGCCACGTTTTATCCAATTCAAATGAACTTTTGCATTTGTGTCCGCCACATTGGATCCGCCATTTTGAATTTCGGAATTCTGAGAGCAGAATCATAATCAGCGACCTCGAAAACCCCCAAGTGCCACGTTTTATCCAATTCAAATGAACTTTTGCATTTGTGTCCGTCATATTGCATCCGCCATTTTGAATTTCAGAATTTTGAGAGCAGAATCATAATCAGCGACCTCGAAAACCTTCAAGTGCCACGTTTTATCCAATTTAAATGAACTTTTGCATTTGTGTCCGCCATATTGGATCCGCCATTTTTAATTTCGGAATTTTGAGAGCAGAATCATAATCAGCGACCTCGAAAACCCCCGAGTGCCACGTTTTATCCAATTCAAGTGAACTTTTGCATTTGTGTCCGCCATATTGGATCGGCCATTTTGAATTTCGGAATTTTGAGAACAGAATCGTAATCAGCGACCCCAAAAACCTCCGAGTACCAATTTTCGTCCAAATCCAACTACTTTTCATTTGGGACACCGAGCGTGAAATTTTTCGTGTCACTCGGGGGTGAAAAGCGCCATTTTGGGGGTGAAAATGTTGACAATGACGAATTTAAAAAATTGATTGTTCAATCGTCACTATTCTATGCACCCATGGTTGAAAAAAAAACCGGACTTTTCAACGGCTTCGAGTGAAAAAAAAATTTTGAAAAAAAAGTGTCATCGATTTTTCCTTTTTTTTTTTGTTTAAAAGCCGCCATATTTTTTTTCCTAATGGACAAAACCCGATTTTGACCCCAGATTCTGAAAGAGCACCCCCGAAAATACTAGGAACGTATCTCTGCATTTTTTATGATTTTTTTATATAATAAAAATCAGGCTTGAAAATGAAGAAAAAAATCGCGATTCTTGGGCGTTAATGGGTTAATCCGTTGATAGAAATGGTTTATCTTGAGGCTAAATAACAAAAAAAATTACATAACCTTTCGTGTGAAAGTCTTGCCCATCTAACCGCACGTTAAATTACATACATTAAACTATTATTTATCTCTGGTGTTTGGTGGTGAAAATAGTTTAAAAAATTCGTAAAGACTCAGTATAGTCTCAACAATAACATGTATTTTTTATGAAATTTAACCTTGGATTGTAGCTAACGCCCCAACCTCCTTAAGACCTAAGTCTATGGTAAAATATTTTGGATAACAATAAAAATGAAGAAAAAGGAAATAAAAAGGAATTTCTCTTGCATTCCAACGATGTAACTTCAACAGCATAATACTCGAGTAAAACGTTTGTATACCAGAAAATCAAAAGAATGTGGGGCCGTCTATACCGGTACGGGTTTGCCACAGTTTCTCCGTTCCTTCGGCAAACGCGGTATAGTGCAGCTTAAGGAGTTTCGATACCGTTTCTTGGCTGTAAGAGTGGGGATGAAAATACAATGAGTTTTCAGTAGGCTGCCAAATACTTGCGAACGCAATTTCATGGAAAAATCAATTATAATTGGGCAATATCCAACGCATATTATTGTTGAAAAATATTTCTACGCCGGGAAATAAAATAAATAACTATTATTTTTTAAATAAAACATAAATATGTTGCAATTTTATTCAAGAAAGAACAACCGATAGATTTGGCAATAGCGGGCGTTTCTGCCTTTGGCACGACTGACTTTCGCTGAGGCGTCGTCGGAAAACATTGAAAATGTCGAGCGGACGAATAAACACATTTTATTATAAAGTTCGAATTCTGTGACACTATCTACGTTTTAAAAATCCGCCTAATTTTAAATGCCCGCCAGTTAACACTTGACTGTGAGTGGCTCACTCGAGAGAGTCAGTTACCACGGTGTTGCCATGTTTAACCTACAATTTCGTGACTGTCCGAAAACAAACCGGTCGACCTCAAAATTCACATGTTTGTTCGAGTATTATTGAGAGGGAATGACACCTCATCGCGGTCGGTATGGTAGAACAATGATAGATTCCCAAAAATCTCTGAAACGGCTCTTCAGATCTCGTCGAAACTTTGCCAAACGATGTCAAATACATAAACGAATAGCTGTCTGCCCTTCAAATTTTCTGATCTTGAGAAAAAAATGTAGATTGGCTTATCATAAGCCAATCTAGTTTTTTTCTCAAATTTAGAAAATTTGAGAGGCAGACAGTTGTTCGTTTATCTATTTGACATCGTTTGGCAAAGTTTCGACGAGATCTGAAGAGCCGTTTCAGAGATTTTTGGGAATCTATAATTGTTCTACCATACCGACCGCGATGAGGTGTCATTCCCTCTTAATGAACGAAATAGCAAAACCACTTTATCTTTTGAGATGTTACACCCAACACTATAATCACGGTTTGCTCAGTTTTTAATTTAAATCGAAGTATTATTTTAGCTCCTACAACCCTATAACTAGTATTTACGAAGCGCCATGTATGTTACCAAATGGATAAAGGTTCAACTTGAAAATTAAAAATCTGCGATACTATGTTGTGAAACGGATTAATTTTTGGACAGTTAATGCATGTTCAATTAATCGATCAGTCATTTTAATCGTTTGCAAGCATTTCGATTTTAGTCTCGAAACTTCTTAAGGGTCTTACTTTAGCTTTAGTCTCTTAGCGTCTTACTTTAGACGCTAAAAAAGGCTATGCTCATGAATTTTTTGATATGTTGGTATTATAGATATTGATATAAAAGTTTTTACACTTAATAAATACACCTTCGAAATACATTTTTTTAAATGTCTGTCTCTATGTAACCCAAACAAACTTTAAACGCGTTTTTCTCGAAACAACGTTTTTCAATGGCTTCTTGATAAAATCTTCGAAACTACCAAACCGTTTCTCATTAAATTTTAACCACATATTCTTTACAACTATAGCTATAGCGCATATCAACGATTTTGTTAAATTTTGATATTTCCTATTTTTTTTTGCCAAAAACTGTGAAAAACACGTTGTTTTGCTTTTTTTGAAAAATGTCCGCTATGTTGTTATTTTTGCATATATAAAAAATCGTATGATATGCGCTATAGCCATTAACATACTGAATTCAAAATCGTTTGATTATTTTGTTTCGGATGATCCATTTTCGAGGTTTCATCAACAGCGCAGACATACAATTTTGTTAACTACCATTTTCGGTTATAAATAGTGACTTAAATGTGTGTGCGTGTGTGTGTGTGTGTGTGTATTTCAAATGTATTTCGAAAGTACATTTATTAAGTGTAACAACTTTTATATCAATATCTATAATATAAACCTACCAAAAAAGTCATGAAAATAGCCTTTTTAGCGTCTAAAGTAAGTGAAATGAAATGGGCAAGACTTTCACACTAAAGGTTATATAATTTTTATTGTTATTTAGCACCAAGATAAACCATTTCTAACAACGGATTAACGCAAATTGAACCTTTGTGAACATTTAGAAAAAAAAATCCTCATCTTGCCGATCGTAAACCATGGGCCAATAATCTCGTGACGTAAATATGAATAGGCATAATTGTGAATTACTCAAAATTTCATTGTGAATTGTATAAAACATTCGTTGTCGTAGTTTTTTCGTAATAATAATCGATAATGTTAGGCTTTTTCAAGTTGGTAGTAACACAAAAGTTTTTCTACTTTACGTAATAAAAATGTTAAAGTGCATAATTTTGCCCTTTTATTATATATTTAAAAAAAATAGCATATATAGAATAAATCTGTACCTCGTATGCATTTTTTTGAGGTTCTTTGAAAAAAAAATGAATAAACCGTCATTTGACTCAACTGAATCGCTCCAACCTCCTTAATGCAGATTTGACTTTGTTAAATATGTGAGTACGTGAAAACGATTTTGAGTAGGTTAAAATATTGAGTCTGGGTGCGCGCGTACATTTGTGTGTATGCCAAAAGTATTATCGAAAACGTTGCAACATTATATTATTCCTAAGCAATATGACGTTGTATGACGAAAGAGGGGCGCGCGCCCGGACGTTTTTCTGCATTCAAGAATTCCTGCACTCCCGGGAAAGGTGAATGTCTCGCCGCGGTTTTTCTCGCTGTTGCGAACGCAACAGAGTGCGAGACAGAGAACAAGAGAGAGACGCGACGATACTGGTTCGTTGAAAATGCACAAGCGTTATTGCCTTAAGGTGCTGTGAAAGAGATATGGGTGCGAGAGAGATAGCGCTAGCGGCGCTGACGAAAGAGCAATAAGGACGGATGAAGAATGTTTTTCACATTACCTTAAAGCACACCAATATAAACTTGTAGTACTCCAATGTAATTACTCGGGGATGTAAGGACGTCGAGTGCACTCTGAAAAATGAACGAGACTGCCATTGCCATATTATTGTCAAGGACTTAAAGATCAGTCTGGAATCTCGTACCTCTCTCTCTTTCTCTCTGTCTCTGTCTTTCGTACGTACGGAAGAGCAATCGTGTATATGCATAGACAACTAAATGTACGTGACGAAAAAGTTCATAAACTCTTATTTAAGAAGTGTTGTGTTGCCTTTTTTGAGTCTAGGAATCATAATATTTTGAGAATGACGTCAAAGAAATCGATTTAAAAAAAAGTAATTTCTTAGGTGAGAAAACGTAAAACGTCTGGATTCCAAATCACGCGGTCCTCATGACGTTGTTCCTCATTGTTCTAAAGCAATGTTTTTTCTTTTCTTCATTTTTATTTGATAATAAAAATAAAGCTAAAAAAATGACAAAGGGACGGAAAAATATTATAGTAATACAGAAATAATGATTAATAAAATCCAAAGCTTTTTTGTAAATACATATTGAGGTCGTAAGTCTCTAAGGATAATACGTAAAATCATTCCGGTGATTTTGATAGTCTAAATAGACCAATGAAAAATTTGAGCCATCAAGAAGAATGATTTCTGGTGTGTTCAACGATGCAAACTTCAACCTCGTATGGTCCTCCAATTTGTCAGATACCCATAGCATATTCAAACAGTTAGGACACAGAGACCAAATTGAGTTCATTTAAGAGTACTTGAGATAACATTTTAAAAGCTTGAACAGCTCACGATCGCATGATTTTTCCCAATGTATCATCATGCTTTATGAAAAGTGAAAATTTCTTGTCTATTATCTTCTAATTTTTAAATATCGAATTATCAATTTGAGGGTGTTATAAAGGAGATAAGCTTCCCAAGCCTGCTCTCGAAACTTCGTTATAACGATTCGTTTACTACTCATAGTCCGTTTGTAGTGGAGTGTTGTTTCTATTCTTTCCGTGAAAAATGGTCAGCAATGAAAAAACGAAGAAAATCGCAATTTTCCAAATCCATACATTATATATGGTGCGATTTTTATGGCGTTGAAGTTTACATCGTTGGGATGCAAGAACGAATTCTTCTTCTTTCCTCATTTCTTTTTTGATCGTTATCTCAAATCTTTTCTTGCAGGTTTTGATTATAAATTTTTAATAAATATCATCAGAAATGTTTTAGTAATTTTCGTAGCCTAAGTATTTAAAAAGAATACGGTAATATGAAAACAAAAATCTATTGCGTTTCAATGTGGCAAACTTCAATGGCATCGATTTTTTTCTAACCCGTGGAGATTTTCAATATCCATGAAAACTTCTCCAATTTTTTTCCGGTTATATATCCTTAAGATCATCTTGACGGGCAAAAGTAGTTCGACCAATTATTCGAAAACTAAAGACTTAGGGCTATTTTTTCACATCCATTTTATGATACTTTTTTTACCGTGACACAGCGATATAAAAATGCGCGAATAATTGGTAAAATCATCAAGATCCTTTCATTTTTGACGCCAGGGTATATGTAGGTGCGTATTTTTATACGCTTATGTGTTTTTATATCATTTTCGACCCTCTTAACACATGCGCGTTAAGACGATTGGAGCGGTCCCGTTGAGTCAAATGACGGCTTATCAATTTTTTTCCCAATGAACCTCAAAAAATGCATTCGCGATATAGATTTATTCTGTAAATGCTAATTTTTCATAAAATATACAATTCAAAAGTACAATGATGCATTTTCATATTTTTATACCGTGCAAAAGAAAAATGTTTGTGTTAGAACCAACTTGAAAAAGTAAAACCTTATCGATGATGGTTATGAAAAAAAATCCTGCAGCGAATGTTTTATACAACTCAGAATGAAATTTTCAGTCATTTATAATTATGCCTATTGATATTTATGTCACGAGATGATTTATTATTACCGTTAATTAATATTAAGCATTGCCGCAATACTGCAATTTCGCAGACATTGTGATTGGCAATAATGCTCTCCATTCGCCAGCCAAGATTCGTAATCTTTCATCAAACCTTGTTGGTTCAATATTGAATATATATGGTTTACGATGGGCAAGATGGGGTTTTTTTCTAAATGTTTACAAAGATTTAGTTTGTGTTAAACCGTTGTTAGAAATGGTTTATCTTGGTACTAAATAGCGAAAAAAATTACATCACTCGTAGCGAGAACGTTTTGCCCATCTAACCGCAAGCAAAATTACATACATGAAACTATTTTTGATTTTGGTGTATGGTGGTAACAATTTTTATTTTAATTCGCAAAGACAGTACAGTCTAGACAATAACATGTTTAAGAAATTATGTAATCTTGAACTGTGGCTCACGCTCAAACCTCCTTAGGCAACAACAAGGTGTGCAGTGCATCATCCCCTTGAAATGTTCGTCATGCTCTCGTCTGTATCGTATAGCGGGCGCACAGGCCGTAGAAGATACGATGTAGGAGAGACAGAGAGACGTGACGTGAGGCAGGGAGCAAGCCGGGCCTCTCTCCGTATCCGCCGGAAATGACGCGCCAAAGTTCGAAATCTCTCGCAGCGTGCCTGGAATCAATATTATCGGTGGATGTTGCATCGTTGGAATGAAACGGAAATTCTTCTCGATTTTCCCATTTCTTTATTTTTATTATTATCTACATTTTTTGTAGTATTTGGTTATACATTTTTCATAAGGATTCTACAAAAAAGTTTCAATGGCTTTCATAGCCTTAATGTGCAAACAAATACGGCAATACGAAAACAACTTTTTTGCGTTGCCTTCCAACCGATGCAAATATCCATACGCTGTCGGTATAACATTCTTACATGCAGACGAAATTCAAGTAGAATGAATTAAGTATAATATGGCCTTTACGTTTGTACTAAGGGGAAATTCTACTTTCTCGGGTTGAGCAAATCAATGTGTTTTGGCTTATGGGGCTACATCTCTCTAGAGGGCCGAAAGAAATGGCCAAATTCTATAAATAAATTTCTATAGATAAATTTTTTTTCGCGACGCTCGGCGGCGGACACTCCAGCTTGCATGGTCCATCCGAAACCTAAAAAACAAACGGGTTTTTCAAGTTAATAATAAATACGAGTCGTTTACGATCAGCGATTTTTTAAATCATTTTTATTTAACACAGTGGCGACGAATTCAAACTCGAGCATAAAATATCTTTGAAAGAAGTCGTCATTCTTACGTAACTTAAAAAATGAAGATCGATTTAAAAAAAAGTGAGGTCGTCAACGACCTTTAAATGTTTCCCATCATATCTCCTGTAAATTTGGAAACCAATAATCAAGTGGTTATCGAGATATCATGTCCACCGACTTTGAAAACAGTAATTCGAGAAAAACGCGTTTAAAGCTTGAAGTATACCGTTCGCCCGGCCGATTCATACGCAGTCGCTCATTCAATTTTAGGAATATTTCAATGAAATTTCCCCAAAATATAGCTAAAGGTGAGCAAATAAAAATATTTTTGTAAAATGCAATTTTTTGACCTTAGGTAGATGTTATTCAAAAGTATTTCAAAAGTATATACTTTCGGGAATATGTCGTTGAATTTTTTCCGACAAATTCCCAATATTTCCAAAGCGTAAACCCGAGAACCTATCCACCTTAAGCAAGCGTAAGTACTTTTTCTTAACGAATGTTTCCAATAAAAAAAATTCGAACGCGTTTTTCGTAAAATAATTTTTTTAACCTGGCCGCTGACTCCGAAAAAACTGTTCGGTTAATCGGTCGAAAATTTGAACATTTTATTCTACATACTGTAGCTATTGAATAAACCACGGGCGTGTCAATTATTAATATTTTCCTATCTTTTCATCACAAAGAGAGGCAAAGAATGTCATTTTTTCGATTCTGCTTTTGGAAAGACCACAGATTTGAACATTTTCACGCCAACTTTTTCTCTGTGGTTCATGCAATAGTGATTTTTTGAGCAAATTAAGATTCCGCTTGAATTTTCTTTACAGATTATTCCGACCGACGCAATCAATTCCGCCAGCGAGCATGCAGTTTTTGAAGGCGTTCCGGCAATCGAGAAAAATTCGGAAAAGCTCGGAAGAACATTTTTTAAGAATTGTTTTGTACAATTTGAGGATACTACAATGTCAATGTTTCAAATGACTGCGTTGCTATTTTCCCAATACATTTTTTACGATACTCAGAAATTCCATGAGTAAGTATAATACCCCTTAAGGGTCTTGGATAAAATTTAATTTTCAAAAATACAATTGATTAATTACGGAGGTTTAATAGCCGAAAGTCTTAACTCCAATTTGCAATGAAGATGCTGTGGAAAGTAAAAAAAATTGACCGAGGTAGATAATTTTTTATGGGTCGGAGATTTGCGGAGATGCAACGGAAATTCTTTTTCATTTCCTATTTCCCCATTTTTATCGTTATTCAAAATATTTCTGTATGAGTAAATTTGTAAGTCTCTAATGAAAATCTTTGAAGAATTTATTGTAGCTTTGACCTGTTAAAAACATTATCTTTTAAAAAGAAAAAAAATATTTGTTGCATTCCAACGATGCAAACTTTAATATCACGATTTTTGTGAAGGGTCGAATTGACCAAGGCGCTTAGGCGACCTGCCCCGCTGCTGTTTACCCTTTTTTGCGTTTTTCTTCAAAGTATGTTTTATGGAACGATGTAAGTCGTATCTCAAAAAGTATTCGTCCAATTTACTTCATTCGGAGAAAGCATTGTTTATAACATTTGCTATCGTATGACTGGATGATTTTTCAATATTTTTCATCCATTTGTGTATATTGTGTAATAAAAAACAATTCACGTTATTTCTTTCAATCGAAAATCGAAAAGGGGTCAACATATTGACATTTTCGTAGTTGTGAAAATTCGTCATTTTGAAAGTGGACAGTTGTGTATTCGTGTAATAGCGAATTATTGAAGTTGTTTATTTTATTCGAAAAACGAAAAAATGTCGAACAATTTTCCATTATCGTAATTTTGAAAATTTCGAAAAAGTCTCCCGTCATTCGAAAGTTTTATTATTAGTAGTAGTAGCAGTAGTTTTATTTGCATGACCTTCTCAGTCTTTTACAAAGGTGTTACAATTCCGCTTTTCTTTTTACTTAGCCGCAGTTCTTCGCTATTCCTCGCATTCACCTTCATATTTATTTTCGTCCTTACATATTGTTTCTATTTCTCTAAAGTATTTACATAGGTTTATATCCACTTCGCCTCTTATTGTTCTAATTAACTTCTCTGTTACTCCTTTTTCGTTTGTCAACTCTTTCGTCCACGATTCTATGTACATTTTCGCCTCCCTTGAGATCATTCGCCTTCCCGTTTCGCACATAATCAAATGGTATATTGTTTCTCTTTTTCTTTTGCACATTCTGCATGACCAGTCATCTTCCCCTTTCTTTCCGTCCCTCCCTATGTTGCCGCATCTTATCCTCGCCCAGCTTTCTTTATGCTCTCCTTTAACCCTTTGGTCCGTCCAGTATCTCCACGGTGCTTCGTCGTTTTCTATGATCTCTTTATATGCGCTGTTATATGTCGAATTTTGTATTTGTATCCTTTCCTCCTCTAAGCTCTTCTGCCTTAGTTTTTCTAATCCTTTCTTTATCGCCTTCTCTATTGCGCTTGCTTCTATTCCCTCTTTTATCATGTCCGCTATTTCCTTAATTTCCAGTTCCCCGGTGACATTCATAAAGTCTTTCCCCCTTTGGATGGGTTCCTGTTCGCAATCCCTCGCATCTCCTCTCTTAGGCAAATGTTCGGCCACCTGGTTCTGTCCATCTTTATAATTGTTAACACGTATCGCAACGCCCTTTCCCTGATTCTATATTCGAATGTTGGTATTCCTAATTCCGTCCTCCATACATATCTAGGTGTTCTCTGGTCAATCCCCAGTGCCATTTTACAGTACTTATTTTGTATTACTTCAAACTGTCCAATTTTGTCGAACCCCCAGATTTCTACCCCGTACAAAGCCCCTGACCTTACAATAGTGTCCAAAAGATAGAGCCTTTCCTCCATGATATCTCTCCCTGCTCTTTTCCACACTCCCCATACCGCGTTCGCCGCTATTTGCGCTCTCCCAACCATTTTTAATCCATGGACTTTGATTACATTCTTCGTTGAGAACCAGTACCCTAAGTACCGAAACTCATTTACTATTTCTATTTTCTCTTCATCTATACTCCATTCCTCGTCCTTTTTTAGTCTTCCGCCATTCCTAAACACCATGATTTTTGTTTTTTTTGCATTCACCTCCATGAAATTTTCCTTCCCCCACTTTTCTAGCTCCTTTATCATACTTACTAATCCTCCGCTGTCTTCCGCCACTATTGCTACGTCGTCCGCATATTTTATCGCATATATTTTTTCTTTTCCGATCACCGATCCACCGTCTTTCTTTCTTTCCCACCTTTCTTCCATGTCGTGAATATAAAAATTGAACAACAGTGCGCTCAGCGCACAACCTTGCCTCACCCCTTGTTTTGTTTCGAATCTTTCTGTCATTTTTCCATTCACCATTACCTCCGCTAACGTTTTCGTGTATATTACTTTTATCATTTCCAACATTCTTCCACAGATTCCTATTTTTTTATGTTTCGCTATTAGTATTCCCCTGTTCACCTTGTCAAAGGCTGCCCGAAAATCGATAAATGCCACATACAACTTCCTTTTTTTGTATTTTAATCTATTATTGATGAGCGCATTCAGTACAAATATCTGATCCCTTGTCCCTCTCTTTTCTCTAAATCCTGCTTGGCTTTCTCCCAATTTTGATTTTTTTTCGGACCACCTGCCCAGTCTCGTCGCCATCATTTTCGTCAACAATTTATAACCCACGTTCAGCAAAGCCACCCCTCTGTAATTGGCCGCCTTGTCCTTTTCCCCACTCTTAAATATCGGCACAATTCTTGCTATCTCCCATCCCTCCGGTAAAATACCCTCCTTCCAAATTTTATTTATTGCTCTTCTCACCCCTTCGCGTTGTTCCTCTTTCGCTCCTTTCAGAAATTCTATTGCTATTCCGTCTTCCCCCGGTGCCTTCCCATTTGCCATTTTTTTGAGCGCATCTTCCATTTCTTTTTTACTAAATTCTTGATCGAATTCTCTTTGGGATCTTTCGTTTTCCCCCCGTCTTTCTTCTACCTCTGCCTGCTCTCTTTCCTCTGTACCTCCTTCATTGAGCAGTTTTTCAAAGTGCTCTTTCCATTGCTTACCGGTGATATTTTCTCCTACTTTTCCTCTATGTTTTCCTCTAAATTTATTTATGGCCTCCCACCATCCTGCCATATCTCTTGCTTTACTTACTCCTTCCCATATTTTTAGTCTCCGCTCTTCCTTTGCTTCCTTATAGATTTTCCTCAATTTTTTTCTTTCTTTGCCAAGTATTTTTTTGTGCACTGTGTCCCTTTTCTTGACAAAGTTCTTTAATGCTCTCCACATTACTCCCCTTTGTTTCCTACATTTTTCATTGAACCATTTAGGCATGAATCCATTTCGCTTCTTTGTTCTCTTTTTATTTTTCATCCCTGCTCTCCCCGCCCCTTCATAGATCCCCTTTTTGCATTCCTCCCACTCCGTGGTACCTCCCCTAATCGTGTCCATCTTTTCCCACTCCTCCCTGAATTTGTCTGCTCCTTCTTCCTTCCACCCGATTTTCTCGCCTTTTTGCTAAAAAATCTCTTTTTCTAACTCCTTTTCAACGTCCTCTTCCTCTTTTCCTATGGCGAATGCGACAGGTAAGTGATCAGATTCTCCCCGCGTGCTAACTTTTAACCATTTGATATCGTTTTGTGCCCCTCTGTCCAGGCAAATAACAAGATCCAGTACCGATCCACAACATTCCTCTTCGAAAATTTTATTATTTTACCTAAAGTTCATCCACCTGCCCTTAACAAACCCTTCGGTAGGTTTTTATTGAAAAAATCCGGGATACATTTTGAACATTTCTCAATATGTCTGCACAATTAAAATTCGGAAAGTATAAAATTGAAGTGTTGTAAACATTTATTGAAAACTTTCAGTTTTAGGAAAGTGAGCATTTTATTTTAAATTCGTCCGGGTCAAAATGACCCAGTGTGTCAACTGAAATGATCAGTTGTTTTCGTAAAAATGGAAAAATTGGAAAAACGTGCTGTCATCAAATACTTCCATTTGAAAGGTTTTACACCAAAACAAATAAAAGAAGAGATGGATTCAGCACTAGGAGACTCCTCCCCATCATATTCAACTATTAAGCAGTGGGTTTCTGAATTTAAAATGGGTCGTGTGAGCACCTCTGACGAGCCTCGCTCAGGACGGCCCGTTGAAGTCACAACTTCAGAGATGATTGAAAAAATCCATAAAATATTGTTGGAAGACCGCAGGTTGAAAGTGCATAAGATAGCTAAGACCTGTAGGATGTCAGCTGAACGTGTGCGAAATATTTTGCACAACCATTTGAACATGGAAAAGCTGTGTGCAAGGTGGGTACCGTGTTTGCTCACGCTCGACCAAAAACTGCTTCGAAAAACCATTTCTACCGACAATTTGGCGCTGTATAGGCGTAATCCAAACGAATTTTTTCGTCGATTCATAACTGTTGATGAGACATGGGTCCACCACTACACTCCTGAAAATAAAGAACAGTCAAAACAGTGGGTTGGAAAAGGGGAACCAACCCCAAAGAAGGCAAAAACAATTTTATCGGCAAACAAGGTTATGGCTACTGTTTTTTGGGATGCGAGAGGAATTATATACATTGATTACCTTGAAAAGGGTAAGATTATCACTGGTCAATACTACGCAGAGTTATTGCAACGTTTGAAGCACGAGGTGCAAATTAAACGACCTCATTTGGCGAAGAAAAAAGTTTTGTTTCATCACGATAACGCACCAGCGCATTCGTCGATTGTTGCCATGTCCAAAATCCACGAATTGAAGTTTGAATTGATGCCGCATCCTCCCTACTCTCCAGACTTAGCCCCCAGCGACTATTACCTGTTTCCTAACCTCAAAAAATGGCTTGGCGGAAAAAGATTTAAGAGCAACGAAGAAGTTATCAAAGCTGTAAATCAGTATTTTGAGGAGCTTGACGAATCTACGTTTAAAACTGGTATAGCTAAATTAGAACACCGTTATGAGAAATGTATCAGTGTTGATGGAGATTATGTTGAAAAATAAAGCAAAACAAAATTTTAAAACATCGTTTTTCTTGGTCAGGCCGGAAACTTTTCACCCCACCCTCGTATGTGTCGCGATGATGAATAAAGGATTTCAAGTTCAAGCTACTTTGGGTGACTGACTTCGGCGGATGGTGATGGAAGGCACTTCAACGAGTGGTGATGGAACACTGACTTCTTGTAGGAAACTTCGTCACAAAGTAGACATTAGGAGAGGTTTCGTTCATGGGGGAAGGGGTGCATTTCCGTGATGCATTTTCCTTAGGGATTGGTTAATCGGTCGTGAGGATGTGGGCTGACCTATGTGATTGGTCGAGACGGGGTGGGAGAAAGGACTTCTAGCTCGTTATTGGGTCACGGTTTTGATAAACACAATCGCAATTTTCCTTGAAGAGTTGGTTGGGTCTCAAGATAAGGGATTATCGCTTGGTGGAGTCTGTGCGTTATTTTTCTGTTCGAGTGTTCTTGGGAGCTTTCGGGGTTGCATATTTCTTCATATATATGTTTAAGGCCGGCGGCATTCTCGCGTGGGAAAGAATGCGGGACGCTGGCTCATTATTGACAGGTTACATTTCAATGTGATATGCCTAAGTCTAAAGAAAATATAAGGATCCGTCGAAAAATGAGAATGCCACTATCGCTCGTATTAGTCTTACAAGGCAACTTTGCTCGGCACGCAATCGATTTCGGGACGCCCTTTCAGGGTAGTGTAGGGTTCGGTCCCAAGTGTCACCTCTTGCTACCGTTCACCCTGGCGGGCCTTGTATAACCAATTTTTTTTCTTATATTCTTCATTTAGTTTGAAATTATCGCGTCGTCGCCTGGGCTCAACAAGATAAGAGAAAGCGAGAAAAAGAAATCCATTGTGCGCGTTTAGTCGCGACGCGACAACAGCACGCACACATTGTTTGCAATTTGAGCGAAAATATACATTTTGCGATTTTTTGGTCCTGTCACATAGGATAACCTCTTTAAATGATTTAAAGAAACTGGATTTTTCGTGTTTCCGCGCGAGGCAGAGCAGGGGCGATAGCTCTGAAGTTGGTAATAAAATTAGGGCTGCTCGCGCCGCAAGGGCCGAGTTCACAAGTGTTTATTTACTCTCTTTCTGGTCCTAATGCTTGCGTGTGATTTTTGTGCAATTTGCAGGGAACGTAGGCGATCGAGTGATCGGTTCGAGTTGGGCCAAGCATGCCCTCGAAGAAGCAGTACAACCTCGTGCACAATGACGAGTACGACACGCGCATACCCCTTCACAGCGAGGAGGCCTTTCATCGGGGAATCGTGTTCCACGCCAAGGTACATGCATGCATAAAACATTTATAAGTCGCCATCTTCAACATCTCCTGTACAGGATGCTCCACTGAAGTCCGAACTAAATATAATTTGAAATCCCCGCGACAATCACCAAGTCCGTGAAGCATAGTGCACAATATATTTTGAGAGTAGCTGTTGATGATATTGAAGTTTTTTTAATGCCAATTTTTTTCGGCTGTTAGAAGCTATGGCAATCTTTTCTTAAGGGGAAACACACTTTTAGACGACGAAAAAATTGGCTGATTCTCATGATTTTTTTTAAACGGCAGATTTCTCTACCAGTTTTGAGACTTTATGTTTCATCACTACTTCTGGCTGTTACATGGTATTTTATTTTTATTCGTCTTTAAAAATGGCGGAGGTATGGCAGGGTCTTCGGAACTGCATTTTCAAAACTGGCGTGGCGTATGGCTAAAATCTAATCGAACGATTCTGATGAAATTTGGTATAAATCTTTCCAACCTTATTGTCTAAAACATGACTTTGAATACTTATGCATATTTTTTTGGTTTTAATTGAAAAATTAACCAATTTTTGTTCGGAAAATTCAATCTTTTTGTTTGAAAGCGTACTATTTCATCGAGTTTCAACATTTTTCCTTACCTAAAGATATCGCCTGCCTTAAGAACCTCGTTAGAGACCTACAACCAAAATCCTTCGAGAATGATTTTGGAGAACAATAAGTAGGGAGAAAAAAATAATAAAGAATGTTCGTTGCATTCCAACGATGCAACCTTGAACAACATAGCGGTTGTAGAAATTCTTCGCGCTCAATGAACACTAGCCGGCCTCATAAATTTGTAAAATTATCTTTTCTTGCTCCCCTAGCCGAAAGTACGTACTTTCCGGCCGCATTTCAGGCCGGGAAGAGCATTTTTCGTGGCCGGCTGACGACCGCTCGCTCTGACAGGATTTTCGCGGCCGGCGATATTTACATATGCACGTTATTCTTTTATCTTGTGCTCGCTCCTGTCAAAGTCGTGTCGTGGTCTCGCGACGAATTTCGTTCGTGTCGAAAAAAAAAATGGAAGAATCCTCATCAGAAGGTTCTTGGTTCGTTGATTTGATGTTTATGTTAGTAATGTTGGTTTTATTTCATCTTGATGTTTTTAATGCCCGCCCCGACCAGCAAAACCTCGGCTTCGCCTCGGTCTTGCAAAAGTCGGGCGGGCACCCCCCCCCCTTTCGCTCGCCTCCCTGCGAGAATGACAGCTTCATTGCATTTCACGAGATGGCCGGCTGACAGCCGACAAATGACAGCTGACAGCACGAATGACAGCATTAATTGCACGGAATTACATACATTAATTAGGCCCGTACTTTCGGCTATGGGATCAAGAAAAATAGTATACAACCCACGGCCCAAATGTTGGATGCCCTAGTATGTGCGATATTAAGGCCTCGGCTTCGCCTCGGCCTTTATATCGCACATGCCAGGAAATCCAACTTTCGGGCCTAGGGTCGTAATATACTATTATGATTCTTAATAGTTATTTTCGAGAGAGAGAGAGAGAGAGAGAGAGAGAGAGAGAGAGAGAGAGAGAGAGAGAGGGAGAGAGAGAGAGAGGAGGGTAGACATTGATAATGTTTATATCTCAGTGAACTCTCAGGCAAATTTAAAGGTAGAAACAAACCAAAACAAATAACAGTAATTCAAGAAATAAAGATTCGATATAAAACAAAAGTGTAATTTTAGACTCAAGGTAACAAAGTAATTTTAAATAATGTGAGTTAAGATGCGACGGAATGTTACATAAAATATACAGGAATTTAAAGAGAAATGACAGCTCGATGTGAATGGAAATAAGAAAGATTAAAATAATGTAAATATAGTTATGGCTGGGTATTATAATTGCTTTTATAATATTTTCATGTCATCTCTTTGTTATCGCACGATTTAACTTAAGATAACAGAGTAAGTTCAGACACTATGAGATTAAATGAAAAGAAATTAAAAAAAAAAAAATTCCCAAAATTCAAAGAGAAAGTTACAATTCGATATAAACAAAAATAAA
This sequence comes from Ophion obscuratus, assembly GCA_964007375.1. NCBI lineage: Eukaryota > Metazoa > Arthropoda > Insecta > Hymenoptera > Ichneumonidae > Ophion > Ophion obscuratus. Next base: position 9,210,173 of record OZ023323.1, on the reverse strand, counting down.
ATCTCAATCTTAGGTAAATCGACACTGGTGGATGGACAGTTCGGGGTCCGGCTGGCATATCAATCAGTGAGTGGAAGGCGAATACTGGGGTGTAGATACTTAAGGTAATCCTATTGACAGGCTTCAATCCATAGGATTTTTATTTTTTTAGCTTTACTAAATATCTTAATAACCGTCTTTGTAAAATTTCGGGGTCGGTTATCGACCTAATTACAGAGAACAACAAAATTAAAATCGCGTATTTTTGTGCAGGAATTCCTAGACGACATGCAAAAACCCAATTTCCTGTCGCTACAAAAGTGTATATAACCGTGGGAATCCGCCAGATTCTTAAAAATAATTAGATTTACATACTTGACACTTGTAGTGATCCAATGCTCTTAGAAAAATTACGCTTATTGGCCTAGTTTTTATGTAATATCAAGTTTAATTTGAACTTCCGATGTTGGATTTATTACCACTTGCTACGATAAAGGGACGTGACAGCAAGGCAACAGCTGACTGTAGTCCTAACCTCATCTCACTCATTCGAATTTCGAAACATATTTAATTTTTAACCGACATATTTCGCCGACACAAATTTTCCACGCTTTTTACCAGTCGTGTCTCGAATACAATGCTTTATATTTCCCGCACCTGACATCGTTTTGACAGATCGACGTTGCAAAGCATGGAGGTTAAACTGGCCTGGTTGAATAAAAAGAGACGGAAACAGAACCAATGTTGCCAAATATCAAACCTAGAAATACTGCGCGAATCGTTGGAATAACTATTTTTTCATTTTTCTAATTAAATGCAATCATTCATTCAACAGTTTACACATGGAAAATTTTAGTTGTTACGAATTATTTTTTTTTGCATATGTTAAAAATATGAATTGTACAAGTCTCAAGTATGATCAGTAGTATGACTAGTGTGAAGCGATAGGATTACCTTAAGTCAAGATCTGTGCGCCAGAGAATCAGAAGGATATGGGGTCGCCCAACCGGTACGGGTTTTCTATAGTTTTCCCGTACCTACGGCAAATGCGGTGTATGTAGTTTAACACGACGGTGGATGCAACGTAAGTTAAGTTGGACCTGCAAAGCACGGACAGGGAGTGACAGGAAAGGGTTCGATTGAGAAGGGCAATACGTAAAAAAAGGCATCTGTATACGTTGGAACTAAGTAAATAAATACACATACGTATATATACACACCCTGCAACCTCTCATATCGGAACGTCGACAGATGCAACAGCTATTGCTATGTGCCAAATATCTAGCCCTAGCGTGAGGCTTGAGGTGTGCTAGGCAATGAGAGAGGCCCTTGAGGAAGTACTGTAACCAGCTACCCTAGCTACGCAGAGTCGGCTTGTCAATACCCTAGATCTAACAATAATCTAGATTTACATGAAGATAGATAAATATTGATTCTCCTAAAAACATTCCCGTTATAAATGTTTCACTAATTTATTTGAAAAATCATAAACCTAAGATGACCTTAATAAAAGTTCATTACTTGCATCATAGGTTTATGATTTTTCTAATAAATTTTGTTCCTCAAAAAAGATCATATTAACAAAAATTCCCCTAAGTTATCAAAAAATCCATCAACCTAAGATGAACGTAATGAACTTTCATTAAGTTTATCTCAGGTTGAAGATTTTATCTACAAATTAGTGAAACATTTATAACGAGAATTTTTGTTATATTATAATTATAATTTTGTATTTATTGTTGTCATCTCATTTTACATTGTTAACTTTATTGAGTTTATTTTTGAGCTTATGATATTATGAAAATAATATAACTAAAATTATGTGTTTATTATAATTTTGTTTATACTGCGTCTATGCAAAGTACTGCAAGTCTGTAGCAAAATTCTGACAAATATCGTTCGCAGTTGTTCCTCCGCTCGTACATGTCTCAACCATATGAAGTGTCGTATATGATGTGAAAGCTGGAACTTGTGCCAATATGTAAAAAAATCGCTATTGAGATCCGTGACGTATAGGAAGTTTAATTATATTTTGAACATGAAAGGAAAAACATGTATTTCTTATGCAATTCTTTTTTTTATTTCCGAAAAGGCAAAAACGCGTTGCAAACGCACAAAAATATATGCGCCTTGTACGGGGAGAATGCCGTAAGCAAACGTGTATGTCGGAAGTGGTTTGCGAAATTTGGTTGTGGAGATTATGATCTCCAAGATGCCCCTCGCTTCGGTCGGCCAGTCACTACTGATGTCGATAGGATCAATCCTTTTATCGACTCCAACTGACATTTGACGACTACAGAGATTGTACATAACCTCAACATTGACCAATCAACTGTTTCGAGATAAAGAAGCTTGAGATGGTTGATGCTTGGGTGTCGCACGAACTGAGCGAACAGAATTTAATGGACCAAATTTCAGCTTGCGATTTGCTGCTTACACGCCATCAAAACGAACCATTTTTAAAGTGACTTACTGGCGATCAAAAGTCTACAACAATGTCAGTCGAAAAAGATCATGGTTCAAGCGGGGAGAGGTTGCCCAACCGATCAAAACGCCCGAAGGAGGTCATGCTCTATATCTGGTGGGATTGGAACGAAATCGTCTATTATGAGCTGATACCACCCAACGAAACGATTGATTCGACCAAGTACAGCTCACAACTGGCTAAATTAAAGCAAGCAATTAATCAGTAGCGGCCCGTATCGGCGAAAAGGAAGAACGTTGTGTTCCACCAGGGCAACGCTAGACCACACGTTTGTCTGGTGACAGGAAAAAAGTTGTTGCAGTGTGGATGCGTGGGTGCATCCACCGTATAGTCCGGCCCTTGCACCTTCACATTATCACCTGTTCCGGGCGCTACGGAACAATTTGCATAATAATACCTCCAGTTCCCTGGACCTCCACAAAAACTACTTGGATTACTTATTTTCCCACAGATCTCAAGACTTCTATGATAGAGGGATAATAACGCTCGTGGAGAGATGGCAGGAAGTCATTGAACAAGATGGAACATATTTAGTTGATTAAAATCGCTTGCTCTGATAAATATTTTGCGTTTGAAATTTACTTGATTTTCGCCATGGAATTATACCTAGACCCAATATCACTCTCATCTAATCTTATATTAAGTTTCTTAAATTCATCATATATTTATGATTTATTTTTGTTTGTATCGCGTCGTTGCTTTCTTTTTAAACTTGTGTATTTTTGTTTTTATTCCACCGCATCTTATCGCTTATTGTTGACCAGTACTTTGTTATCTTAAGGTAAAAAGCGGGCAGGGGGGGGGGCAACGGGAAGGACCGAGAGAAGTGTCGCGTTCAGGGCAATAAAGAAGGTACCGATACGAGGCCGCGGAAAACGACGGCGTCGTCGACGTTGGCGTCGACACAGAAGGGATATTTCTGTATGTTCCTCTCTTCTCTATTGCCCCGCTTTGCCCCTCCCTCCTTTCATGACGTCATATCGCACGTGTTTATTTCAGTACAGTGATTGTCCCTGGTCTCGTCTCTCGCTTTCTTGACTTCTTCTCCCGTACTCTCCACGGCTAAACAATCTTTTTGTCTGGTTCGCTTCGCGGTCTTTGAAACGCGGATACTCCTCTCAGGTCTCAGGAGGATGAAGAGTAGAGGGGGAAGGGAGGAGGAGAAAAGGTAAAACGGGCGATTTTTACGACCTCGGGATGTGTCAGCCGCAGGCTGGTCACGTGCTACGTCCGCACGTGCGAAATACGTATCTCTCTCTCTCTCTCTCTCTCTCTCTCTCCCCCGCTCTCTTTCGATCTCTAGACTCATTCGCCAGAGAAACAAAACAATCATTACGTGGAGCCAAATCGATTTATGTTTCTCTTTCTCTCAAGAGAGAAATAGTAGTAGAGATTGATTGTACGTAAGAGAAAGAGAGGGAGAGCCTCCGGAGGAAGTACGGTAATCTATCAAGCGAGCTCCTCTTCACACGATATATACTCGTAAAGTTCTATTCTTGATTGAGTGCTACAGAAATAAGAGAGTTTCGAATGAATAACACAGATGGCAAGGTTTACAAAGTAGAGATTTTTTCTTATCACTATCTATCTTCCTCTCTCTCTCTCTCTCTCTCTCTCTCTCTCTCTCTCTCTCTCTCTCACTCTCGCCTCCCCCTTGCTCACTTCCCCTTCGAACTTTTGGTTAGCGGTGATCTATGATTTCTTGTTCTTATGATCAAACTATTTCACCTGACGATTTCGTACTCGTACAAGCGATTTTACTAATATAACTGATATTGTTCAATTGTAGTGTTTGTCGTCGATAAATTCGTTTATTTAGGCTGAAATTGAGCTGGTAAGTTTAGAATGCCACGCTGAGACGATATCTATCTTTTTAGAAAGGTTTGTTTCCCCGCCTGTTTGAGAGCGAAGTTAGCATTAAAACGGTTGTCTTTTTGTCTGAACCTTTGCTATACTAAGATAAATGCTTCCAGAATTAGGACTGATAACAAGAGAAAAGTTACGAAGAGTGGCGACCGATACTCTTCAGCACGTGTAAGGGAGCTCTTTACTGAATCTTCAATGTAATGCAGTTTCGTAGGCGTCAATCATTATTTGACGCGATTTTTTCCCTAGTGATTCGGTTATGAGCAATTATTAAACTATATAGGAAACGATTTTTCAACTATATAGGAGAGTTGTTTTTTTTTAATATATAGAACACATGTTTTTCATAACAACCTTCTTGTGTAACCTTAAATACGATATGACCGTAAAATCCATTCCCAACATACACACGAACCAAATTTCCGATATCCACGCGAGCGAAACAGCTCGCAAAAGCTGCTTTTGTTATATTTTGCTTTTCGCTAAGATTTTGTATTTGCGATTGTGTTTCATTCAGTTACACTGTTAGCTTATTGTCCTATTTTGTATTTACGGCTGCGATTTGTTTAGTTTCATTTTATTGTATTCTGACATTTTGTATTGCACCTTATGAATTTTGTTGTCAGTTATGATTTGCTTTATAATCGTCATTATGTTGTATTATCTGTGCGGCTGGAGCATTGCAACGTGCGGCTATGCAGTTATTATGTGTATGGAGCTTAGTTGTGGATGAGACTCACCAGTTGTTGTGACGTTCATACATAGCCCCATAGTTTATTAGGGCATAATAATCTAATCAATCTCGCTCCTTTCGCTCTCTCTCTCTCTCTCTTTCTCTCTCTCTCTCTCTCTCTCTCTCTCTCTCTCTCTCTCTCTCTCTCTCTCTCTCTCTCTCTCTCTCTCTCTCTCCCTCCTCCCTGCATCAATAGTTTACGCGGATATTAGTCCAGTGGGGACAAACATTTAAATAGAAAAAATTACTGACGGCAATTTTTTTTTAAACGTCGGGGGAGGGGGGGGGGGGGGGTGGTTGGGAGTCTACATATCGAGTTTCGGTGCAATCCTGACTGTGGAATCGCCGCCATCTTGATTTGAAGTTCACTTTTTCGTTTTTCTGAAATAACTCGTTAATTTTCAACTTTAGAGCAAAAATGGTAGTATACAAAGTTGTTGGAAATTTAATTTCCCACAAGTTTGGTCATTATCATTTTTACAGGATCAATATTTGCAGAGTTATACTATCAAGTTTATCAAAAAAATCGTAATCGGTGGAATTTTATTTCCTTCAACTTTGGTTCTGGCACTTTTTTTACTCCACGATCAATATTTTCGGATTTATACTCAAATCGGAGGTGAAATTGTTTTTATTTTTCATATATTTTGTTTATTATCTAGTTTATTTATAAAAAAAAATTGTAATGAGAATGTAGAAGGGAATTTTGTGTCTTTTACATCTGGTTATGTATTTTTTTTATTTTTCAAATATCTCGTTTATTATCTAGTTTGTTTATAACAAATTGTAATGGAGAATGTGGAAGGGTATTTTGTGTCTTTTACATCTGGTTCTAGCACTTTTTTTACTCCATAATCAATATTTTCGGATTTATATATATATGTTTATATATTGTAACGTATATTGGAAACCCCTGAATTGAGCATACATACAAAAATTTAAATATATATATGTGTATATGTAGCTGTCCCCGGGAAGGGTCCTTCAGGTATGTATCCCTCGGAGTTTTATTGACGCTCCAATTACCTGGCCGTTTTTTAAAATAAAAAAATTTGAAAAATAAAAAAATACATAACCAGATGTAAAAGACACAAAATACCCTTCCACATTCTCCATTACAATTTGTTATAAACAAACTAGATAATAAACGAGATATTTGAAAAATAAAAAAAATACATAACTAGATGTAAAAGACACAAAATTCCCTTCTACATTCTCCATTACAATTTTTTTTTACAAATAAACTAGATAATAAACAAGATATATGAAAAATAAAAACAATTTCACCTCCGATTTGAGTATAAATCCGAAAATATTGATCGTGGAGTAAAAAAAGTGCGAGAACCAAAGTTGAAGGAAATAAAATTCCACCGATTACGATTTTTTTTATAAACTTGATAGTATAACTCTGCAAATATTGATCCTGTAAAAATGATAATGACCAAACTTGTGGGAAATTAAATTTCCAACAACTTTGTATACTACCATTTTTGCTTTAAAGTTGAAAATTAACGAGTTATTTCAGAAAAACGAAGAAGTGAACTTCAAATCAAGATGGCGGCGATTCCACAGTCAGGATTGCCCCGAAACTCAATATGTAGACTCCCAATCACCCCCCCCCCCCCCCGACGTTTAAAAAAAAAATTGCCGTCAGTAATTTTTTCTATTTCAGGCTGTTTTTTTGTCTGCCTCCACTGGACTATATACGATCTACTGTCAGTTCTTATATGCGAACAAGGGATGCCTTTGTCAGCGACAAATTACGCGCAATGAATGGATCATCTCAACTACAGAGAGAGAGAGAGAGAGAGAGAGAGAGAGAGAGAGAGAGCGCTATTCTTGGTTTTACTCGATCCGCTCTGCCTTGTCTTCATTTCGTCTCCTCTGAACAACTGAATTCCTATTATTTGTGGGCCACTATTTCTCGGTGCTTATCCTTTGACTAGGCTATTCCACCTTTCTACTTTGGACCTACAGTCAAAGGCACTGTTAGGGAGCGCCTGCATTTGCTTACCACGTGCTCTCTTAGTGCAGAACCTGATTGCATCTCCCTTTATTGCCTCACTGAAGCTCGACCGCATTCTGTGAGACCTCTTTAGGCGTGCATGTTCGATGCCTCTAATAATTGCCTCCCTTACCCGACTCAGTGAAAGCAGCACGCACTTTGATTCGTTTCCTTTGAAAGATAAGTGAACTTCAATCGCGACCTGATACATAAGACCGATAGCTAATTTTTCTGAGTTATCTACATCCCTCCCTGCATGAAGTGCAATTTCCCAAAAGCTCGCTTTCCATCTCCGAACGCTGGATGTCGAATTGACCCCACTTCCAGATCTATGGCTGAATAGCGGTACGGTTTTAGTACTCAACGGGGTGTAGCCGCCCCTCCACCGAAGGTTTGAAGTTCCCTGTTTATGTAGGAACTAAGAGTTTTGTTTATCGCATCGTTAGTTTGTCGGTGACTGCTGTCCGGAAAATATTTTCCGTGAGCTGGTTCTTTTTGGATCCCCGAATAAATAACTTTCTGTTACGCCCACTACGGGGCTATTTTTTTTGACCAAAAGGCCTATATCTCGAGACAATCACTCATGAATATTAGAGAAAAATATTGTAAAATGAAGTAGTTATGGTTTTCAGTAGAGAAGTCCCTTGTTTTCGAAATTTTCCTGCTCAATGTTTTTTTAAACCATTTTATTATCTGATTTTTACGTAAATACGGTTTTTTTTATATGCGAGGATGTGAAATGTACGATGCAGAATTTTTTTAACCAATTGGACCGATAGTGTTCGTACAACCATCATTTGAAAACGACTGGGGTCGTCATGAATCCGTGTGACCTGCGCCACATGGTCCGTCACATGCTCTAATTGCGCTCACATACTTGTCTTTCCGAACTCATCAATCCGACTACTCTCCTCAGTGTCCTCATCGCTTACCATTGAAATCGGCTACAATCCATGATTTATTTCGCTATCAGCTTCATTCACCTATGTTATTCCCTACCCATTGAAATAACTTTTGACCATACCCTATTCGCATTTAAAACTCGCATGTGGACCCATATCTTCCATGTAGAAATTGAATCGTGACGACAAGGCTTGTGAATCACAACTGCCGTATCGCAATGATCAATGCAACACGATCTTTTATGTCTTATCTCTTTGTTTGATACCTCCAGTCTATTATTCTCACACAAGCTGCCGTCACCATTCTTTGACTCCAGATATTTCACCACATTTACATTCGGATTAAAGTACGGTTAAAGCATACACAGGAAAAAAGTCACTCATTGTAACGAAATTGTTTAGTCGCAAGTGGCGAACGACGGGGCACTAATTTTTTAGCGTTTCGAGTATTCGTTAGTTCACTGAAATAAATAATTTTTAAAAAACCTAAAACAAAACAATTTTTCAGAAACTGAGTTTTGGGTAGGGTCGGTTAAAATAGATATAATGCATATGCATAAGATGCATATAACTGTTGTAAAACTACAAATTTTTGTTAATAAACAATAAATAAACATGAATAACATCATTCTGTAGACATATTGATCTTTCCAATCGTTACCTTACCTATATAGAGTATACATGCTGGTCTTGAAATTTAGCCTTTTTCAATTTGCAAAATAAATATCTTGTTTTGACGGTCAAAATTTCTTATATTTTTTTTCGAAAGGTATGTCTATTCCACTAATAATTCTGTTGGTAATTTGTATTTATACCAAAAACAACGGAAGAAATAAATTCCCAAATATTCCTGTTTAAACAGCCTACAGACCTCGAAAATTTGATAAAAATGTTCATTAAAAAAGGGATTTTCAGGGATGCCAAAAGTTTTATCGTATAGTTACGAGTTCAAAGAAAATCCATGATTTTGTTCAGATTCTTCGTTACACAATAACATAGTCAAATAATCCCGACTGGAAATGTTTGATTAGGCAGGTTTCAAAATACGGACCGGAATACCGGAGAAGCGCCGGCCTGATCTGTTCTGGATATCCATTGAATCAGTGCATCCGGAGAACGGGTGCAATAAAGATAAAATGATCAGTCCTGAATCAGGCAATTTTGCGAGGGCCTTGTAAGAGCGCCGAATTCCGTGCCTAATCGGTGCGGTATGTCTACTGGATCAGTAGTTCCCAGATACCGATGTGAGAAGGCAGCACTAATCAGGCCCACATCAGGCACTATCCTAATGGCTCTGTTAAGGTTACGTGTCCAACGCCTAATCGATTTGCCTGCTCCCATCCATCTCCCTCGCCATGCATTTCGAAGTGTTTGATCTGCGTCGTTTGTCTGCGTTTGATCTGCGTCGGATGTCTACCGGATAACCTTATTCAGGGCCATCAAAGTAAAAACAACTGATGAGTGTCTGCGTGGATAATTTCGGGAAAATTCCAATAAAAGTAATATTGCATCCATGCGGATGTCGTCATCATCAAATTAAGATATAAAGAACGAATGAAAATAAATTTGAAGTTTGCATCGTGGGAATGTAACCCTTTTTTTCTTCACTTTCCATTCTTTCCTTTGTATCATCATCAAAAGGTAATCAATCAGGTCAATAAAATTAAATTTTATACGCCTCTTGGATGTTTCTAGTGGCGTGTCTTGGTCGAAGATTCACCCAGCTCTCGTCGATGTTCGACTAACATAAGGTGTGCTGTGGGGTTTACGTATTAATTTCGTTAAAAAGGCGTTTTTAAAATAGAGAATAAATAGGTGGTATGGGGTATTGTTGTGTCGCGGGGTGCAAAAGTTCCCAATTTCAAAATCGGGAGTTGACCTTTTTATTTTTACCCGGAAACATTTTTAGAATAGTGCAACCGTTTTTATATTTGTGAACTTATTGGCTCTGACTAGGCTGATTCCAGCATTGCGGTTGATCGATTTTTGATTTCGTGCATTCGTTATTATAAAATACAGCTGCTACATGCTTGCATCCTCGAACCGATAAGCCAGCCGTGCATGTACATTTTGTTCTTCGATCGTATGATTTAGGTTCACCTGTAAAACAATCATCTCCCATTGGAAAGAAAACAAAGATCGAGAAAGCACACACAAAAAATGTACACAAACATGTAGCCATAATCAGGAATTGCGAATCAAAATATACCATACCCAATATTCATTACAATATTAACGGTATGAGATGTTTCTGAGAAATACGTGTTTCTAAGAAATGTGTTTCTAAGAAATACCAGCACAAAAATAGAAACAAACGTGCAGAATGTTAATCATGTTTAATTTTTAATCTTGCATCAACATCTTTAGAGAATCACGTGCAAATGATTTTTTATTTCATTGTTTTCCATCTATGATATAAATATTCTTAATTCAAGATTTCATGCTCATTCTTAACGATGAAATAATATGCACCATAGTATATTATTCATTACACATTCCATACTTATCCTTAATAATGAAAGAAAATCTGTCATTTGTTAATGCTGTTATATACTTAAAAAAATGCGGTTTACTAAAACAATTTAAAAGACCAATATACTTATTCCTTCATTATTCATATTTCTTTGATAAGGTTTCGAAGATAACATGTTCGTTTTCGATTTCTGTTTTACATGTATGGTTGAAAAGTTGCTAAAAATATATTTTTTACATTATTTTTCAACTATTAATTGATCTCATAATTAATGTATACCTCTACTTTTACGTTGTACGGTAGATTATTCACTTTAGTCTGTGGGATTACTTTCCCACGGACAATTCGTTCTCCACTAGCTGTATGATGGATTTTGACCTCTTGAACGTGGTGGCTTTGAAGTTTTGAAGAACTTTATGCCCTATACATTTTTAATGAATTTATCATCGTGTTATTAGTGATACGATAATGTTAAAAATAAATACGTAGTAGAAATATACGTAGTAGAAATAAAAGTGAATTTGACAGAATATTTCATTTTTCGTGTATTTACCTACCTTTAGATACAGATTTTCGGCAACAGAAATCTCCATTAATATTCTGGAAGCCACACTTGATAACAGTGTGGCTCATAATTCCACTTTAACAAATTCGTATTGCACTCAATAGATAAATAATCCAAAACGGGCTGTGATTTGTTAGCGAATCATATGTTTACTGTTATGAGAAGAACGACTCCGAGTTGCGGCCGTTAACTGACAGACGGCGTTGCCGTCGCTTCGCCATGTTATCCAAGAGGCGTATTGGCACAATTTAAACAATTTTTTTTTTACAAAATCACCATCAGGATCTTTTTTTGCAAATTCCTGTCGTAACACTCCAATAAAAATATGTATAAACGTGTGGGTTATTTTCACAGCCTAAATATGCAAAAAATATCAGGTACAAAAAGTTTAATTGTTGCATTGCAACGATGCAAACGTCATCGTCTTCAGTGAAATTATTGACATTCTGTACAATAGAATTAGAATGATAAAAGGTGCAAAGAAAAAAAAAGAAAGTTTACACAAGTGTTGGAATCGCTAAAAAGGTAGCGCGCTCAGTTCTCGATTTAGAAGACGTAGGTTCAATCCCGAGGGTAGGTAAAACACTTTAACGAGGCAGGATACGTTTTATTCCAATTATTATATAGGCGGAATCATAAATAAAGCACATGGAAACAAAAAATCCTAACACAATTTTTTTATTCGTAATTTCTGGATTTTTTTCTATTCAAGCATAGATACGGCAACCGGGTCAGGGCCTGAAAAGGTATACTGATCAGTTACGTTATTGGCAACCGCGTCATGGCCGAATGCAAAAAATCCGGCAACCCGTCCCGTGCCGTGGTACGGAGTCTGCCCCGTAGCAACATTTCTAGTCGAGTTGAGGATTCGGTGAAGAGCTTGCTTACAAATGCTGAAGAGTATCAGGCGCCTCTCTTCGTAACTGTCCCCTTACCACTTACCCTATTTGTATTCTATTACAGTGATCATTATTGTTACTATCAATCGTGAACAAGACGAATTGTGGAAAAACGGTGTATCTTCATATAAACTATCTATATTTGAACGCTTATCTCCAAATTGCTATTCAGCATGCTTGGTCATGTAAACAAATTTATCAATAAATCGGCCTCTTCTCATCGCTCTTGTTTGTCTTGATTGCCTTGATAGTCTTCCTCTTTCTTCTTCTTTCCTTTTCGTCTTCCTTCCCCTTCTCCTCCTCTCTCTCTCACTCTCTCTCTCTCTCCCTCTCTCTCTCTCCCTCTCTCTCTCTCCCTCTCTCTCTCTCTCTCTCTCTCTCTCTCTCTCTCTCTCTCTCTCTCTCTCTCTCTCTCTCTCTCTCTCTCTCTCTCTCTCTCTCTCTCTCTCTCTCTCTCTCTCTCTCGGGGAGGAGAAGGAACCCTCGATGTTGACACAATCAAGACACGTGCTTTTCCTCACCCGTCCAACCGAGAAGATCCTGCGAAGAATGATTAAAGACAAACGGAAGGAGAAGAGAATATGAAAAGAGTATTAGGCGACGAAGACAAAAAAAGGCGTTGGCGTTAATTCATGAGATGAATATACAATAATTATTAGTTCTCAAGGCGATATCGAAAACGTGCATGCGGGAGCCGAGGTCGTTGAATCGCTGAGAGAAAGGGAGACCATAGAGAGTGAGAGAGAGGTTTCTTTCTCTCTTGATCAATTTATAATGAACAGGAGCTTTACTCGTAATTTTTTTACAGTTTATCGGCTCCATGGATGTACCGCGCCCGACCAGCAGAGTTGAGATCGTGGCGGCGATGCGAAGGATTCGAGTGAGTCATTGTTTCGTTCCATGTTACCTAGTTTTTTTAAATTTCTCCTATTTTGTTTTGAGTGAGACTGCCAGTCTAGAGCCCGAAAAAAGTAAATTTCGACTATTTTCTATGGCTACTCCGTTGATATAACGAAAATTCTATCAGTGCCCTTTGATTAACATACTTTCAAGTATCGTGACAATTTTTTTCACAAGTTTTCGTAATGAAATGGCTGAGCTGAAGTTGGATGAACTGAGTCACTTTTGCTTGACAGTGTCCTGTAACCGGCAAGAGTTCTTCTCCAAATTTTACCTGGAACGAGAGTTCAATAATAATTCGCCTTTATATTAGATTTTCTTTCGAAGTACGTCAGAAAATCGAACAATATCGAGTAATGATGAAATGATGCATGCTTGAAAAAATTGTTTTCGGTGAAAAAATCGTCGGAAATAATTGTTTTCGAAAAAAGTTTTCGATATACCAAAAATCCTCTACGTATTTTGATATAAAAATATGGTGTCCAACAAAATTTCAAGTCCACCGGTGAAAAAAAAGCGATGTAATAATGCCGGCCGCAGGACACTATCGGAGACAGGTGACTCGGTTTATCTAGATCCAGCGCGGCTACTTCGGTAAAAAATTATCAGAATTTTTTTATAAAAATCTGTGAACATATGTAGAAAATGAAGACCACTAAACGGAATTTTCATTTTATCGCCGGGTATCCATAAAAAATTGTCGAAATTCATTCTCCGGACTCTAGACGGATAGTCTCCCTTAATAGCCATTTTCTCGTATAGTTATCATCACTAGCGAATTGTATATTTTTTTTGTCGCAGTACGAATTCAAGGCGAAGGGCATCAAGAAGAAAAAAGTGTCTCTGGAGGTTTCAGTGGACGGCTTGAAAGTGAGTCTGCGCAAAAAAAAGGTAAGAACGAAGCGAATGAAAGCTCCTGGAGATGCGGAACAACTGATGGATATTTCAAATCAGCCTTTATTCCATTGTCACGCATTGCAGAAGAAGCAACAGTGGATCGACGAGAACAAAGCTTTTCAGATGCATTATCCAATTTACAGGTAATTACGAGCTAATAATATAAAAGAAAATTAAAAACCGAAGAAACATTGCAAAAAATAGAATCCTGCACAATGCTTCCTCATTATTTGTTTCGCCGACAAATCTGCTCCGGTGAGCGAGTTCGTGTTTGATTTCCATCACAAAGTTGCTCTTACATGTAAATTTTTCAATCTTTCGGTCTGTTGAAGAAGAAGCTACGTCAGCGAAATAAAATAATAATATAACATTGTAATAGTTTTTTATATGCACCGCATTTATGGCGAGGACAGCTACAATTCATTGGTCCAATTCACAGTTCGCATATTTCGATAGGTTCCTAGCGAAAAATGTCGTCTCCATTCGGGAAGATCGACTATCCTGACACCAAACCCAGAAAATTTTGGAACTGCAGCCAGGAATTCACAGATTTTTTTTCGAATTTTGTACAAACATTTTCTTAAAAAAGAAATTAAATGGCCCCAAAATTCAGTACTATGCAATTTGAATATTTCGATGGTCTGCATAAACTTTGGGCCCGAAAAACAGGTCGATTTTTATTTTATGATGAGAGTATCGGGGTGCCGAGGTCAGGATTTTACACACAATTAATCCACAGTCGTGTCATGTTTTGGTTTTTTAAATCGACAAATATTGATAAACAATGAAGTTATTATTTAAATAACGTACCGCCGTTGATGCATGGCCAATCGGTGTAGGTGGTTTTGGCAACTAGGCCGATCTGAAATAAAATATAAAAACACAGGTCCGTTTAGTATAATAATAGAACTTTCGTATAACGGGACACTTTTTTGAAATTTAAAATAATTCCGAAAATGACAAGCTGTAGAAAAAAAATTCGATTGTCGACAAAAAAACAACTTCAATCTGTTGTTATCAACAAATGGATCAACCTAACAAAAAAGCATTCGGCCATACGATAGAAAATATTATAAACGATGGATTCTCTTCTCGAATTTGAAGTGAAAGGACGAATAGATGTTGAGATGCGACTTACAACGTTTCATAAAACATGGTTTTGAGAAAAGCGCAAATGAAAAAGGGTGATTTGCAGTGGGGTTTATAACCCTTCACAAAAATCTGTTGCAAAAAGAGTTAAGGATTAAGTATCTAGCCTATAAGACAATACAATGAAAAAAACAGTATTTTGTGAAGTTTCAAGTTTATGTAGACTCATCAACACATTCTCGTAGACTCCATACCGATTATGCGTAGACGGAACATTTTTTTCAAGCAAGTTCCGTCGCGATAGTTATAAATTGTCGAAAGTTATGTCATGACACAAGCGATCCATAAAAAAAGAAAATTCAAAATTGTCTAAAATGGAGTTCGCTCTATGGGGCCTAACGAAATGCAGTACCCAAAATAACGGCACAAACACAGAATTTGTTAATAATTCGAAATTCTATACATCCGGCTTTATCCATTTTTGGCCAATTTTGGCAAAAATGAAACAGAACGAGACTGCTCTAAATGTGTGACAAATGTCGACTCAATAGCTACATTCATTCACAATTCATATCAATGTCATTTTTCAGCGCTGCTCACAGGCATCCCTCAGAGTCTTTTTTGTGAATATGATTTTTTGACTGTCTGAAAATAAAAACAAACAACACACTAACTTTAATAAAATAAACAAAATACAATAACGAATATCGGGGTCCGGCGAAAAGCTGTGACGATCGTTCTCTATTAATGTTCTCTCTATCTCTAATTACAGGATATTCTACGTTTCCCACGACAGCCACGACCTCAAGATCTTCAGTTACATAGCCCGTGACGGTAATAGCAACTCATTCAAGTGCAACGTCTTCAAATCTAGTAAAAAGGTGATCAGAGATACATTCACGGTTGTTCTTTTTTTGCATCCCTTCGAGACACGCGTTCTCTCTCTGTTCGCTTAGAGCTTCACAAAAAAAATTAATAAAAGAAGCCTCTGAGCTCACCGCATGTCCGAAGTGTTCGGATTTTATCTTTGCTCTAATCGCGAGCTGTTTTTTCTTCCCAGCCCTCCCTCTCTCTCTCTCTCTCTCTCTCTCTCTCTCTCTGTCTTGCTATTTCTCAGTCTCTCGACGCCGAGTGGGAGTACGAGCGGCCCCGTCACGTCAAAGTTTCAAGACATTACTATAAATAAATGATCCGCGCTCTCTGGTACAGACTTCACCGACAACGGATGAATTCTTTCGCGGGCGCCAGGTAAACAAGCGCTTGCCAAGAGAACTGTGGGATTAATACACGCCTGAGAGCCACCATCTCTCGCGAATCCAAACGGATATCTGTCATGGTTGCTGTAACG
Organism: Ophion obscuratus; assembly: GCA_964007375.1. Lineage (NCBI taxonomy): Eukaryota > Metazoa > Arthropoda > Insecta > Hymenoptera > Ichneumonidae > Ophion > Ophion obscuratus. Next base: position 9,194,032 of record OZ023323.1, on the reverse strand, counting down.
ACCAGTAATCCCGATAAACCCTTGTAAAAATATTTATGACATATATACGTATATGTGTCTATAGTAATAAACATTTCATCGCGGCCATTATTTACGACGGAAGTACGTTTTCATTCAACGAAAATACTTTTAGCTTTTGAATCGTACATTCATCGATTTGTGGATGTCGAAGTCCCATTATAGATTTTTTGACACTCACACACACACACACACACACACACACACACACACACACACACACACACACACACACACACACACACACACGCACGCACGCACGCACGCACGCACGCACACACGCACACGCGCGCGCGCGCACACACTCACACACACACACACACACACACACACACACACACACACACACACACACACACACACACACACACACACACACGCACGCACACACACACACACACAAACCCGCGCGCGCGCGCGGCAGAGAGAGAGAGAGAGAGAGAGAGAGAGAGAGAGAGAGAGAGAGAGAGAGAGAGAGTAAGTACGGTAACAACAGTTCTCGATCACTTTCGATAATTGCAAAATGTCCATCATTGCATTATTAAGAAATTATATTAGATCTAGCTTTTACCCGCGACTTCGTCCGCGTAGATTTCGGATATAAACTTTGTTTGATTTCAAACGGAGAAGATTAAGTTGGTCTGTTTATCCATGAATTTTCTGATTTTGTCAACTTAAATTAACGCGGAACTCTTTATTTATTTTTCGAAAAGATAGATGTAAAGTTATAGTTATAACCCGTGTCTTCCTCCGCGTTGAATTTATGACGCTGTGGGAGTGTAATTTATGCAATTTTTCCAGTCAACCCGATTAAAAAAAATGTTTTCCTATACAGAATTTTCCATCCCCTTGCAAGGGTTGAATGTTCGGAAATATATAAGTGCATGTTTCATTATTTCCCTTATAGAGTGTTTACGCCAAGTTTCAAGTAAAACCGACCAAATTTTTTTTTCGACACATACTCACACCCCCGAAAGGGTTATATTTTGGAAAATATTGGAAAACGTATTGCATTTATTGTATTGTCGAGTATTTATGGTATTTTTCAAGCCGATGAAACCAAAAAATATATTTTTTAACACAAACTTTTCTACTCCCTTGTAACCCCTCAAGGGTTGAATTTTTCGAAACAGCTGAAATACGTGTTCAATTAATTTTACTGTCGTTTTAAATAAATATATAAAATTGTCGTTAAAAATTGTCGTTTTAAATAAATAAATAAAAAATAACATTAATTGAACACGTATTTCAGCTGTTTCGAAAAATTTTTTGATTCGATTAAGAATCGATGTTCAAAAAATTCTTTCTTAGTGTACCTATCTATACACCTTCTAAGGATCATATGTACCAAAATTCATCTTTCTATCTTCAGTAGTTTAGGCTGTGCGTTGTCAGTCAGTCAGTCAGTCAAGGAAAAGTTTTATATGTATGAACGATAATATAATTCATTTTATTTCTTGTAACACAATAAGGCTAAGAAAAAATAACTGGACATACAGAGGAAAAAATGTATTGGCTAATAGGGAAAAAAAATCCAACTACCGCTTGAAAACGTATGGCTAATCTATAAACGAAGTAAACCAGTCTGGGCATACCGCATCCAGCTTTGAGGAACAGCAAGTAGCTCCAACATCGGAATTCTACAGAGATTTCAACCTAAGGTACTAAGGATTGTTGCAAATGCTCCGTTGTAGGGCCCCAACGACCTACGAATGAATTCTGTCTAGCAAGAGGCACAACTACATAGCGAAAAATACATAAGGAGGTTGACCGACCACTCCATCCTAGCCCGAAGACTGCCACGGCGACATAAAAAGGCTAAAATGATTCGAACCTTTGGACCTAATGAGATGATTTAATCACTAACATAAGACAAAATGGATGAATATCCCTACGGGATAGCTTATAATTGACAAAAAACAAAAGTAAACAAAAAAAACTTGGGTTGCCTTGAAATCCGAAGGCGTCTTTTGCCTGACAATACTCGTGCACCGTCAAATCTACCCCACAAAACAGTTTTTTTTTCTTAATTCTGTGGTAAATATTTGCGTGGAAAGAATAACATGGGATATCTGCCCCCCCCCCCCCCCACACACACACACACACACACACACACACACACACACACACACACATATTAGGGTGTGCGGAAAAAAATCGATATATTTTTTTTCGGTTGCATCCACCAAAAACAGGTGAATTAAGATAAAAAAAGAAGAATCCTCGAAGGAGAGCTCAAAAAAAAATTATTTCGAACGGCGCATTGCGTTTGAATACTGTCCATAAGAATAACACAGGAAAATATTGGCACTTCTGAACGTCGTAGTAAAACTCTTCAAAAAAAAATCTCACAAAAATGTCATTAAGATATTCTGATAGAGAATTGAATGCCCTACAAAAAAAGTTCCTACGAACAATTAGCTTAGAACAACCGTTCAAGTGGTATCGCTGTCTGAAATTTTTTTTTTTATTTAAGCGGCGTGCGCGCCCTAGCACACGCTGCCACCTGGCGGCAGTATGCGGTAGCTCGTAGTGCAAAATTACAAGCTTCACGCTAGCCCCACGAACGGGAAACCGCGACATTCTCCCCCAAATCAAGATCTGTCACTGCTACAAAACTTCATTCGTATTGCGAAGTGAATCCTGTAGTAGGGGAGGCTGCCTCGAAAAAATTAGCTAGTCACTTGTGGTACTTTAACGAGAAAATTGTTGCTTTGTCGTTTTTTGACAATGCTGTGCCGATAAGCGTGAAGGCAAAAATGGTACAAGCTATGCAATCTCGAGAAAAATCCAAAAATCCTTCCGAGCGAGTAATTGTTTAAAAAAAAATGATTGGGAAATGGTGCTGAAAGAAGACATAAGCGATTCCGTTACTCAAGAATCCTTATTTCTTTTCCAGCAATTAGATTGACCTCATGATTTTTTGAGAGTAAATATTGAATTATGGCCGGAAGATGCCACTTATTTGAGTTGCTTAGATTTTTTTAAATCCAAAAGTCGTTAATAACGTAGCCGAACGTGGTGTCATTTTGATAGAAGCATATAACGGTTCATTAAAGAAAAAACGAAGAACAGCTATAATATTTATTGGGCGTAGTGCCACCAAATGGTAAACCAAATTAATTCAATAAAACTTTTCGAAACACGATCAATGATGGACGTCACTTCTTTTATATTTCTTGTTGTACAGTAGAACCTCGGTTATCCGAACTAGTCTCGGTCCCAATTAGCTCGGATTATCAAAAGTTCAGATAATCGAAACGTGGGTTTTTTGGGACGAGATCATAAGCAAAATTGTTGTTGATGATCTCGTCCCAAAAAACCCACGTTTCGATTATCCGAACTTTTGATTATCCGAACTAATTGGGACCAAGACTAGTTCGGATAATCGAGGTTCTACTGTACTTGATTCTTTTTTTGTATTAGAGAAATATTTTGAGAACGATTACCTGCAAATTGTATGTTAGAGTAGAGCATTCTCTACAAAAAAAACCCAAAAAGTTTTTTCGTAAAGCGAAAAATTCGATTGTTACAGCCTTCTGAATTTTTTTTTTCTATCATTTCAATTTCAGACAGCGATTCCACTTGAACGGTTGTTCTGAGCTAATTTTTCGTAAAAACTTTTTTGTTGGAAATTAAATTCTCCATGAGAATATGTTAATGACATCTTTGTGTGATTTTTTCCTGACCAGTTGCCCTACCACATTCAGAAATCCCAATATTTTCCTGGGTTATTCTTATGGAAAATATTCAAATGCAATGCGCCATTCGAAATAATTTTTTTTGACCTCTCCTTCGAGCGTTCTTCATTTTCTACCTTAATTCACCTTTTTTTGGTGGATGCAACAGAAAAAAAAGTATCGATTTTTTTCCGCACACCCTAATATATATATATATATATATATATATATATATATATTAGGTATAGTAAAAAGAAATCCATTATTTTTGCATGATATTGGGGATCGTCCATTAATCAGGTGAGGTTTTCTGGCCACTGCGAGCCCCCTCCCCTCCCCCATGGTGATGTGGGGTCGTCCATCATTTACGTGAGGCTCAGATAAGGGGAGGGAGAGAGGATTTGGATAACAGATATCTCACCACATATCACCACGGGGGAGGGAAGAGCTCAAAAAGTGGCAAAAAAACCTCACGTGATTAATGGACGATCCTTTGAGGGCAAAAATAATGGATTTCTTTTTACTACACCTAATATATACGAGAATATTCGTTATCAAATACAAATTTATACCGCATATATGGAGATATATACATTTTTTCTCGAAAAAAACGTCTAATAATATGACCAATTATTATCAATATTCAACCGGTGCGATGGTCTACTGGTTAGCGTGCTTGCCACTAAACCTGCGGACCGGGAGGTCCCGGGTTCGAAACCCAGTCACGTACATTTCGTCGTGAAACGTTTTTCTTCGGCATTTCGCAGCGAAATAAGACTAGTTTCACGATTGGGGGGCGAACTTGATGACCGGCTGTATTGGTATATGTTTTCCGCAGTTTCCCTATACCCATGACAGATATGTCATGGTGAATACGATACAGAGGGGGAAGTCAGCTGCGGCCGCAGGTGGGGAGGGGGGGGGGGTGGAATTGGTGGTAGACGGGGGAGATGAGGAGGGAGTAGTGATAGAATAGGAGGTTGAAAGAACTTGAGGCGGATTGGGGCTCGTTAAAAGGGGAAGACCCTGTACGGCTGGGACAAACCCAATACAAATATTATCAATATTCCTTGGATTTGAAACGTTAATATAGTTTATTAATATTTCAACATATGTGGCCGTAGTTCGTTTAAATGTCCCACCGCCACACACACACGCACACAAAAGGAGAGAGGGTGAGAGAGAGAAAAAAAAATACAAACACATTAATGATTGCGAATATGGAGCAACGATGCTCTCGTAAAACGTATATCGGGAAATCGAGTAACACCGCGCAATAGTATTGGTAATGTCATCTCGAAGAAGCAGCAAGAGTCAGCTTAAACACACACACACACACACACACACACACACACACACACACACACACACACACACACACACACACACACACACACACACACACACACACACACACACACACACACACACACACACACACACACACACACACACACACACACACACACACACACACACACACACACACACACACACACACACACACACACACACACACACACACACACACACACACACACACACACACACACACACACACACACACACACACACACACACACACACACACACACACACACACACACACACACACACACACACACACACACACACACACACACACACACACACACACACACACACACACACACACACACACACACACACACACACACACACACACACACACACACACACACACACACACACACACACACACACACACACACACACACACACACACACACACACACACACACACACACACACACACACACACACACACACACACACACACACACACACACACACACACACACACACACACACACACACACACACACACACACACACACACTTCGAAGGGGGAATTACGGTCCCAGTCAGCGTGTGTAACGTTTTTGCGAGTTATTAATATAAATTTTACAATCCAGCAGGCTCTCGAAATGTATGGCCGTGTATCTCCGTCTTGTCGTTTCGGGAGCGGGGGAGGAGGGCCGTACGGGGGCGGGAAAAGCGTTTACACAATGACGTAGGAATAAAATTCGAAGATTCGGGCTGCATTCGCATCAGGTGGAGGCGAGCTTGCCAAAAGTTTTCGGTCTTCTCTCTTCCTCTGTCTTTCTCTCTCCACTCTTTCTCGCTCTTTCCGTCTTATTCTTGTCTGAGAAAATCATTTTATCGTCCGGTTTAAGTTTTTTGAAGCGCGGACGACGAAAACCGAACGGACAACTTGGAGAGGTACGAGAGAAGCGGAGAGAGAGAGAGAGAGAGAGAGAGAGAGAGAGAGAGAGAGAGAGAGGGACAGACGGACGGAAGTATTGTAGAAGCTTACACATTTTCCACAGCCCCAAGTTATTAAAATAGCTCCCATAGTCCGCGTCGGTGATTCTCTCTCCTTGCTAGTCTCCCAGTTATGTTCGCCCTGGCAAGATCGCCGCCGTCTCTTCCAGACAATTTCGCCGACGCGATTGATGCACGGGAACGTCGCGGAGAGTCGGGGCTGTCCTCGAAACTCGTCGAAACTTCCACGTCGTCCGACTCGTTCCCATAAGTTCCAACTCGTCGCGAACTCCGATAGTTGGAAAGAGTGGGTGGAACAACGAGCGCCGCAGAACAAGGGAGAAAGAGTGTGTGCATGTTGTAGAAAAAAATAGCGGGCGACGTAGAACAGTTTCTGGAGCAAAACAAGCCCTCGCCGAAAAGAAACAATCCTGCGAGAAGAGATGCTAAAGAGCGTAGCATCGAGGATAGCCTCGAGTTCATCTGAATTTCCGGTTGGTAACGTCACAGCCGGAAGTCCGAATCCGTCGACTGACACGACTCCTGATCAACCGGACAAATCAACGGCAAGGCCACGAAAAAAGTTATCCTTTAAAGAGCCCGAGATATTCGGTTATCTGAGGAGCAAGAGATGCTCCTTTCGTTCGTCCAGGACGAAGGCTGGACCGGCAAAGTCACCGGGCCCTAGCAGCCTCCGGGAAAATCTCTGCGAGGAGGAAACTGAGGATCTCGATGAGCTGGAGGTACAGAAGAGAGGCTGGAAGAAAAAAACAAAAAGAAAACTCGAAAGAGAAAATAAATAGAGCAAGGAGAAGGAGAGAGTTCCACGACTTTGGATCTATAAATCAGCGATCTGCCCGTTAACGTCAGCGAGAACAAACAAATAAGAATGTCGAGAGACGTGTGTTTATCTTGTTCTTTATGGCTTTTTTTTGTTTGGTTCTCTCCAGAGCCAAGCAATGAGGGTCGTGAGAACGGTCGGTCAGGCTTTTGAGGTCTGTCACAAACTGAGCCTGAACGCGGCCCTCGAGGATCAGGAAGTCGAGAAGGAGAGAGCACGAGTACGAGGCGCCGACGATCATCTGCATCGTAGCGACGACTACGACGATCAGGATGAAGTCACAAACGAGCGGCAAATCAGGCGACCGAGGTCAACCTCGCCCAACGTTCACAAAGGTACCGATCCGCGTGACCGTATTAAGGGTCTACATCTACCTAGAGACTCGAAAAAATGACCAAATTCCGACTTTTCACTGCCAAACGGTTGGCGAAAAAAAGACGCATTTTTTTTAAGACAAAGATACATATATCGAGACCCTTTAGAAAATGAACAAAAGGTACAGAAACAACCACAAGAACATGGCCGCCGGCAGATGATAGAATTTTCTTTCTAGACTTTTGGCGGTGGACACTCTCCAGCTTAAACGGCCCATCTGAAATCTAGAAACCGAACGGGTTATTCAAGTTAACAATGAATACGAGTCGTTGACGATCGCCGATTTATAAAATAATTTCTCTTAACAACGTGGTGACGAATTGAAACTCGAACATACAAAATCTATGAAAAACAATCGTAATTTCTACCTAGCTATTAAAAAATCAAGATCAATAGAAAAAGTGAGATCTTCAACGACCTTTGAATGTTTCTCATCGTATCTCGTATACATTTGGGAACAATCCATGAAGTGGTACTCGAGATATCATGTCCACTGATTTTGAAGTTTAAAGTATAGTGCTGTCTGCTTCTAAGTGTCGGCTTGCCTGGCCGACTGTTAGAAGCTCATTCAATTTCGGGAATATTTTAATGAAATTTTCAAGGAATCTAGCTAAACGGTGCCACCATAGAATAAAAATATTTTCAGAAAGGGCAATTTTTCGACCAACCTAGGTAAATGTAGTCCGTTAAGTTCCTCTTGGAGGGAACTAAATTCTTTCGCAATTTTAATGGAACTGTCCTCGGTACGAAGATAAAAAACATCCGTCGTTTTCGAGATACCTGGCTAAAATTTGGCATACCAATAATCGGAAGGACGCTTCGAATGAATTCAATGAAAATCGGCGAGACTCTTAAGATTTCAATGGAATTTTAATTATTCGAAATTTTTGTTCATCGTCGTAACTTTCTTAATTTATATCAGGTTTAATTTTTTTACGGGAATAGAGTATCATGCGAGGTATTTTTGGATTCCATTTTGCGAAAATCTGGGTAAGGGTTCACGTTACGAGGGAGTTTGAATTTTCGAAAGTATGCTTTTCGTTCCGTCTCTATCTTGAAGATCAGGATATCGGGATACATGTTTGCTCAAGAATAGAGTATTTATCCAGGGTACATTCGTATTGAATTTTGATAAAATCGGTGAATCATTTGAGATTTTGTGGCTCTATGAATATTCTGAAAAAGCCGTTTCCCGTAGCTTTTCGAAAAATTTAAAATTTACCGCTTATTGTAATTTAGGTTGTATTTTGATGAGATTACAATTAATAATAGATCTCTGAAATCTCGAACGAAATATACATTTTCACAAGAACGTCTTTCTTACTGTTCAAACTTTCTCAGAATTGGAAATGTGGAAAATGCCGCTTAAAAAAAAAAAAACCGGCTATTGGAAAATGGCATACTGTTTCCTCATTAATGTATTTCGACCGAATTTAAGAAATATATATATTTCGATCGAAATATGTTTGTTTGAGGTTGATTATTACTTTTTTCCAAATGTTTTTTTTAGACATATCGCTTTTGGACGATGTTGAGGAAGTGCGAGAACAAACACCTACGCTGGCCCCGTGTATCCTGAGGACCCATGGTTCGTCGGCGTCGCCGATCAGGCAAATAAACTTATCGCCTTCGGTAAATAAACGGTTATAAAAAATAAACAGAATAATGTTGAAAAGGGAAGATTTACACTTTTCGCCAGTCGGGGAGAATATAACGACACTTTGTATAGCCTTCATTTCAACGTAATCGAATGAGAATTCAACTGGCAACTTTTTCCACAGGGTAATGCAGCCTCCGAGTCCGGCGATCACCTGCTTCTCGGTGGTGGTGAGACGACGGCTCTCAGGCACGAGATACAATTGTTGCGCGAGAGGCTTGAGCAGCAAGGCCAACAGACACGGGCTGCTGTCGCGCACGCGAGACTTTTGCAGGATCAACTCGCTGCGGAAGCGGCTGCGCGGGTCGAGGCACAGGTATCTCAATTTTTACATCAGTCGTTAATTTTTTTCCTTTTATGTGGAAACTTAAACAATTTCAACAAGTGCCAGCCAACTTGACAAAATATCAAGCAATCGCGATAAACTTCCCAACATGCGCCAACGAATCCCGAGTTCCCCAACCAGGTCTAACAAATCCCGAGGAACCTCGATGAGGACCCACCCGAACGCAGTAAACCCCAAACAAAGCGAAAAATCCCAACATGCCCCAATCAATCCCAAAGAACCCGCAAAAAGCTTGCAAAAACTCCGACTAATCCCACTACATCCAACGAACTTTAGTGGGATCGTAAAACAGTCTCACTAGATCGAACAAACCCCAAAAAACCGAGACGATGTAAAGGCATACCATGAATCCCAACGAGCCCCAATCAGCCCCAACAAATTTCAACGAGCTCCCAAATCCAAAGGACCACAATGAGCATCCAAAAACTCCAACAAACGCCAATAGATTCAACTAATCCCAACGAGTTGGCCAAAACACTCCAAGTGAACCTTCCCAGAGCCAACCCACCGCAAAACACCAACGCGTAGTATAGTAATCGGAAGAAATTCCAACACGCTGCAGCCGAATCTAAAAAACCCAAAAAAATAACATCAAATTTCGCGAGACCCAAACAAGCTCAAACGAAGCACAGGCAAATTGACTCCAAACCGTTCTCTTTGTTCTTTCTCTTTTTTATGTCACATTTGCGAGGGCAGACGAGGACCCACCAATTGCTAATACAGAACAAAGAGCTTTTGGAGCACATAGGCGCACTCGTGAGCCATTTGCGGGATCAGGAGCACGGCTGTTCAGTCGGTCACACAGGTGCCACCACCGGTCAGTCCCAAGTGTCCGGAGGCACAAATCTCAGCGGAATGACACCGCAAACGTCAACAATCCCCGATCTCTCAAGCCTCGGCCAGGTAACCCTCTACCGTGTGACGCAGTGATAAACGCCATGCCCCCCCCCCCCCCCCCCCCCTCATCACTGCTCGGACTCACGAGAGCGAGACACGAAAAAGAGATACACTCGCGTTGTCGGCCCAACCCAAACAAACCCAACGTTCAACCATGCACTTAGCTTATATTTTTATTGTTTGTACCTTCTTTTTGTACTTTTTATACCTCGAGATTTATTTTTGGTAACCATGCGCTACAATTGTTGCTGACAAAGAAAACAAGGAAAGAAAATAAAATAAAAGAGTGAGGCAAATGATGTGGCTTCACGAGCAGCGCAGCTACCTTTCATTTCGCTGCTACCCGCCTGGTTTAAACAATTCTAATTCGGAGTTTTCGTTTCGTGTCTGTGTGCGTGTGCGTGAATGTACGAAGCCTTGACGATTAATCGCGGAATGCTATAACACGTGTGTCATGCATCGCCAAAAAGACCATACACAGAAATGAAAAAAAAAAATGCAAAATACCCAAAGTGATAGATGCATAATAGAGTTGCTGCTGGTGCTTTGAGTACAACAGTGCGTTGCGCGTCTCTCGTTGCCCGACAGGTCTTGGCCAGGGATTTTGGACTTTGGGCTGCGAACAAATGCTAGAGGTAATGTCTTCTTACTATTGACTTTTCCTCGTTCACCTGTGTTGATAACTCTCTCTCTCCCCCTCTTTTCCTATTTTTTATCGACCCGTTTACCGCTATAATTTTACTCATTTCTTTGGCATGGGGAACATGGGACAGTCTCAGGGGATAACTCCTGGACAGAGCTCACCATGGGAACTGGAGGCAACGCCATCGGCTTCGTCCTTCCCGTACTGCGCGTATCCGAGCGAGACACTTTATCAGGGTATACTTAGCGGCGTGGGGGGTCTGGAGAGCACAACGGATCAGCTGCACTTTCAGACCCAGTTACTCGAGCGACTTCACAACCTGAGTCCCTATCAGCAGCAACAGAGGTCGCCTTACGGCACGCCCACGACGCCCTGCTACGCATTAGGAGCACCGAGCTTTTTACTGTCACCGAGCAGTAACAAACCACCGTCCGTGAGTCACTTCTCTCTCTCTCTCTCTCTCTCTCTCTCTCTCTCTCTCTCTCTCTCTCTCTCTCTCTCCTGTTCATTCTCCACGAACGAAAAATCGAACGAAGGCGTCGTATGAGTTTCCTAGTTGCACCAGTTGATCGTAAAATTGATTTTTCCAACACAATAACCGAGTAGTTACCCTTGCATTGAAACCGCCGATGATGATATTTCAGAGTTTGAACGTGCCATCGTCCCCGGGAGGTTTGTCGTTGCGGGTATCGCCGCAGGCAAACAGCTACGCCTCTTCGCCAGTCATGTCGCACAAGACATCATCGAGCCACGGTACCAGCCTGGCCGAGAGCCCGGAAAGCCTCGTGGAAACGGTGGCCGCCTCGTTTATCAAACCCTTGCCTTGCTCGAGCCCCGGATCCAGAAGTTCCTTGCTCCACGTGCCGTCCGTCAAGACTAACGTCGCAAGCTTTGAAGCCGGAAATAAATCAACGGTAGACCATCAACAGCTGCAGCAGCAGAACCAACAACCAAGGCGAATAACACTGGAAGCTCCGCCAGCGGGTAAACGCAAAGAGGCTAAGTCGGAGAACATGCACAGATCGAGTTCAAGCCCCCCGAGGGATCCCGGGTGCAACGAGACACGTGAGAGAGGCCCGCCGAGCATCAAGAGTAGTTTGGCAAGTGCATTGAGATCCTCGGGGCCTGCACCCTCGAGAACGACGAGTGCGCGGTTGCCACCGCGGAACGATCTTATGTGCCAGGTGCAAAGAACTACCTGGGCAAGACATACGACCAAGTAGCCAATGAGTATTGTATCCCGAGTCGAAAAGCCGTCCTGGTTTACGTGTTGTTCCCTTTCGAGGCCGATCGCAGACTTTCGGATGATGATCAGGATTGACAGTGATCGCGCATTGCGTAACTGACTCAATCGAGGGTAGTGCCGCTCGCGGTAAATTCCGTCGAATCCGAGACAGCCGCGATTAACGAACCTACCGTTAAAAGCTGAAACTTAAGAACTACGAAGCGTATTTTATGGCGCTATTTTGTTCTACAAATGACACCTCCTTTTTGCAATGCAGTCGGTGTGAAAATATCTATATTAGGACGCTGAATAAGTTCTCGCTGTTTTCCAACAGGTGGCGTTACTAGAACTACGTGCGTGTAGTTTAAGATGGTAGTGCATCTATAAGGAAGTACTATAAGCAAGCTTGAAATTCAGTGTATGTCATTTCGCCAAAGTGTAAACAACTTTTTTTCATAGTTTTAAACACGCAATTTTCGTGCCAAAAAGGGAGTTTTCGCGGCGAAATTTACGTCATTACTTTATGAAAAAAAAATCTGCAGCTGAAGCACAAGAGTATTCGTGTTGAGACTTACGGCGAGCATGCTCTGTCGGAAACAGCATGCAAAGATTGGTTTCTACGCGTTAAAAATGATTTTGATGTGTTGAATTGGAAGCATTACTTCATGAAAACTCATGTCAGACGCTAGCTGAACTTGCAGAATCATTACGAGTTGATCACACAACAGTTTCGAATCGTTTAAAAGCATTAGCAATGATTTTTCAAATTAAAGCATTCATTTTCAGGAAAAAAACAGCGAGAACTTATTCAACAGTGTAGCGGTCTGCGCTGCGGTCTCGAGCAGCGAAAAGTACAACAGCAACCGGAACTGACGGCCGTTTTTGTATAATTTATCACGCTTACGAAAGGAAGAAAAACTTGTCAAAAAAACATGACTAGACTGGCATTTCTATAAGTGGAATGTTTTTGGTTCTTGTGTGCAGTTACGTGATACTATCGTATTTTCGGCTAATATATGTAGAATGAAATTCTTAGTTTCTTGCCTGTTTGGCGCTTCGTCAGGGCGAGAAACGAAGCCTCTCGTAGCCCTGTTATTCTCTTACTTGCCTTTGTATCTCATAGTTGAATATTCGAATTATTGTATACATTGTATATACGTGTTGTGTATATTCGTGTATATACTTATACGCGTATATACTTTTTAGCGGAATTTCCAATCCTGTTCTCGTATCGGATCTCGCGGCCTGGTTCATTTTTCCAAGGAGTTTTTACGATCGGCTGCGAGGAGAACGTGACTGGGCCTGACAGAATTCAACGAGACATCATTTTTTTGTTCATTCGAAGCTTCAACGCCCGACGATAGCAGGAAATAGTAATATTGCAATATTTTTCTCAGTTCCAAAATTGAGACGAGAAAAAGTCGGATATCCAAAAGAACCGAATTCAGTACGGTGAGAAATTGAGATCAGATCCAACAGGCTCGAGACTTTCTTCGACTCGGGACACGCACGCGCGCGTATTCGACGATTTTTGCGAACTCTTCAAGGATTTTATCTCTCTTCAACGATAATTGCCGATGCTCTCGGACCTTGATAGTTGTTAACATTAACGAGTCCGGGGAGGGTGGCTCGAGCATTTCTCTTGTACCACGCGCCAGTATTCCTGGAAAGACTAACCACGTACGATGTACTCTCGTCGAAATAAAGTTCTATTTGTGTAAAAAAAAAAACAAATGTATTGTTTGCTTAAAAAAATCTCCGTTAAAATAATTGAAACTCGGAGCGAAAACGCGTCGTAATTTACCTACCCTCATCGACTTCCGCCACTTGAAAGCACACAAACACCACTACCACTGAAATTGCTAGGCACTCTTCGAGGGAGAAAACTTTCCAATAAGCCCGGGAGCCATAAAAGCGACCGCTAAAAAGAAGAAAAAAAATAATTACAAACCGGAAGTTAATACAAATTGCATCCGCGCTTACAAACTCGAGTAATTTTTTTTTCTCCTCGCCACCTTTAATATCCCAATGACGTGATCTATATTCGGTCGAGTGTGCGAGAGAGCCTGCCAGAACTTGTACATTTTTTCAGCGTCGAAGAGAGCATCAAAGTTTACACGAACATGTCGTGGGGGCGTAAAATCGAGTCACGGAAAGGTGCAAACGAGGGCACTGCGATACGCCACCTGCGTCTATACTTTTTTTTCGCTCTATTCTTCATTTACCTTTTTTTTTTATCAATCGATAGCTCTCGAAGAGCGAGCGACGGTATAATTTAGAAGGGTGGAACAAGGTGCTCTCTCGGGGGTGTGACCCGAGTGGCTGGTGGTGGCGAAATGAGCTTAGCGAAGGCTTGTCTGTTGCTGTTTCTTTTGCCACTTTTTTCCCCGCGGGGCACTCCCGCGCGCCGTTGTCGACCGGTCGCACGCGATACACGTTATGTTTCTCGGTGTCGCGCCTGTATTTTCCCCGAGGCTTGAAACTCGAGTCGCGTGTCTCAAGTTCGACGGATGAGAGGTGAGAATTTCTCGAGGATACGAGAGACAGAAAGGGCTTTCGATTATTCCCTCTCTCCTCCTCAGTTACTATCGAGGGTAAGCTGTCCAGGGGGATATTTGAGAGGAAGCGAACGAGACACAATCAATATTATTATTATTCCGCAATGTGGAGCAGCCTTCATCGAGCGAATGAGAAGAATCGATGGATCGTTCTTACCGGAATGAGGAGGATAGGGCCAAGGAGGCGACGTTGGAGAGCGAGGAAGCCGGGGATTCGTTTCTGCGAATGGCGAGGCTCGAGCACTCGAGGACTCTCTCTTCCATGTCCTCTCGGTCGGTCCAGGTACGTTGCACGGCCAGCCCGAGAGTACAATTGGTTCGTGGCTCATCTAATTTTCTACTCCAAAGTTTTGGCTCTTTCGCATCAGATTTATGTTCTTTCTTTTCTTCGTTTCAATTCGGATCTGGGAAAAAATGAAGTATTTTAATATCACCTCAACGTCAGGGGTTGAACGTTCGAATGAACAAAAAAAAAAAACGATATCGTGTTGACCGAGCGAGGCTAATAATTCCAAGATTAGGAATAATGCTTTCGGTCCTCGTCTCACGTCACAGCCGAAAAGAGACCTCGTTAATCCCGATTTCGCGCGAAGCCGTGCAATAAGCTCAAAAAAGAGACAAAATCGCTATTTGTAACTCGAGTTCGACGTGTTCGCCGACCATTCACGTCCGAGACCAATAAATTCGTCCCGGGACACGTTTATTCGTAGCGACCCTTAATGGGATACGCAGTTTCGAAGGAAAGGGCCAATCCTCTCGGAGTCTCGAGCGATCGTGCACGCGATATCAGGGGAAAAAGTGCTATAATCCACACGTTTCTCTCTCTCTCTCTCTTTCTCTCTCTCTCTCTCTCTGTGGTCTCTCGTGCTCCTGTTCTCGTCCCCGGCTCAGCTCGACGCTGTGATTTTCGCGCGCGCATTCGTCCAGAAATTCTGTATAATGTCGCGGGAACACGCATACGTTAGTTAAGTATAAAGCAGCCGGCAGGAGGTGGAGACGAAGGAGGATGATGGCGTTGAGAGTGATTAGCCGAGAGTAGATGAAGGCGAGGTGTGGCGGGATGCTCGGGCAAAAGGGCACACGTCGGCAGCGCTCCTGGACGATTCTCCCCAGGAATCCCGGCTTTAACGATACCTCCTCTTGGTGGGCCATAGACAGAGGGTGCGGCTGAATAATTCCAGATTCCCCCAGCCTACTCGCTCTCTTTCTTATACCCCCAAACTACACAACAGTGTAATCTCCATTTACAGAAAAAAAAGAAACGAATCGAAATACTTACATGTCCGGCGTTGAATTTTCGTGTCGGTCAGGTGGATTCACTGGCCGGGAGACCCAGTGTCAAATTTGCGATCGAACGAGTTGCCACGCTCGAGCGGAGACCAAGGAAGAGGAGCCTCCCCGAGATGCCCCTCTCGGCTGCAAATGTCGTCGCCGGTAAAATATTCCTCTCCCTATTTCAGAGAGTTCGTTGCACCTCGTTCGCATTGTACTCTCTCGTTTTTTTTTAAATTTTATTTCATTACTTTTTTTAAATTAATCGTTTCGATTCCTTTTGTTGGTCGAAGAAGATCGCATTGCTCACGAGGACGAGGACGATTATTCAGCTTCGCTGTGCGCGATAATACAGCGCAGAAATTCCAGTCGAAAATCCAGACGAAAGAGGAGAAAGCACCGGCCTTCTTCGTCCTTCGCTGCTGACGATGCGGGTGACAATAACGGCGGAACGATGACACGACGAAGATCTTCCGTTTTTACCACCAGTTCTGGAGAGTTTGTATATTCAATCAATACAAGTATATGAATCAACTACTCTCGCTCTCTCTCTCTCTCTCTCTATCTCTCTCTCTCTCTCTCTCTCTCTCTCTCTCTCTCTCTCTCTCTCTCTCTCTCTCTCTCTCTCTCTCTCTCTCTCTCTCTCTCTCCCACTTTGATGCTTTTTCTTTACTTTTGATTTTCCGGCTATACTCCAACGCTGTAAGTTGTATATTGCTTGTGTTTGCAACATTGCTCTTCCATATTTATTCTGTTTTATTTTTATCTTTAACTCGTATCCTCACTAGAATAATAATTTTTTATTTGGTTGTTACTCCAGTTGTGTATGATTTATATGATTTATGATTTATATTTTATTATTTTTAGCCAGCAAGTTTGATTGGGGCATAAGTTCTATCAATGGATAAACCTCTCTCTTCTTTCAGACTATGCGCCGAAGTCAGTGACATTGCATTCCTTTTTTTCGTTTCCCAGTACAGCCATCTCGATCGACGTCGAGCCGGCGGGCCAGGACGAAGACAATCTCCAGGACAGCGGCACGCAGGAGCAAATATTCGAGAATCTCAAGTTACACAAGGAGGTCATAAGCTCGGTGAAGCTACAACCGTGGCCGTTGCGCAAAAAGATCAAGCTCGTGCAACAGGCGAAGGCTTATGTGAGACGGCACGAGGGTGTGCTGCAGGAGAGACTCGCTCAGAGCAGAAACACCCGAGACGCCGTAGCCAGAGCATCCATCTTCGTCAACAAAGTTGAACTCATTTTTATTGGACGCTTAGCCTTTTTTCTTGAAGGGTTCCGTAGCCGCCACTGAGACATCGTGTGCAGTTTTGTCATGTCGATACGCCCGTCCGCCACAACATAGTGCCCAATCCGTCGAATCGCCTTGTTGTTGTGCGACTGTTTGCTTTAAAAATCTAAAATTATTCACAGAAGTCGTATTTGGCGTGCGGTTTCCAGTCAAATTATTGCGGGTGCCGTTAAATAATTCGTTTCATTTCTTCGGGGGAGGGGATACGAAAAACAATTTTTAATCCCACAACGTTCAATCTGCCGTGTTTTTGAAAATATTTGAAAATCGTGTCGAATATTCCGTTGTTTGTTATATATTGCAATATACACTACCACCGGCCAAAAGTTTCCAGACACATCAGATAATTGCAAAACTTTCGATCACTGGACAATTGCCAAATAATGTTAGAATAATATGATTCATATTATTTATTATTTTACGAAGATAATATATGGCTCTGTATAATGAATTACATTATACTAATATAATTTTCCAATTATCCAAAGTGATCGAAAGTTTTGCAATTATCTGAAGTGTCCGAAAACTTTTGGCCGGTAGTGTGTATATATAGGGTGTCCCTCTTATCTCTGCCACCCGAAATAACTCTGTAATTATCGACGTCACAGAAAAATGTTCCAGACAAAAGTTGTACAGTGTGAACGGAGCCATCAAAAGAGACTAATTTTTTTATTTATTTCGGTGGAGGCGATGACCGACGGTGAAGGTCACCACTACTTTTTCAAATGGAATGGTACATTTTTTTAACCATCTTGTGGAGCACCTCAAGACGCATAAATAACTTTGGGGGGTCAAAGTCGTTCAAGGCTATTCAAGGTCAGTATCGAACACCTATTAAAAGTAAATACTAATCTAAATATCTCGGATCACTACGAAATAGTTGGTAGTTATCCGAGATATTTACATTCGTATCATCGATAATGACCTTGAACGACCTTAAACGATTTTGACCCCCTAGTGTTTTTTATGCGGCTTGAGGTGCTCCACAAGATGATAGAAAAAAATTCACCACTCCATTTAAAAAAAAGTCACGGTGACCTTCAATGCGCCTCCAACGAAATTTAAAAAAATAGTTGCATTAGATGGCCCCCTTTACACCGTATAACTTTTGTCTGGAACATTTTTTTGTGACGTCGATAATGACAGAGTTATTTCGGATGGCAGAGATAAGAAGGACACCTTGTATATATATGTATCAGACAGGATGTAGCATTTATCTTGCAACTTCGATATTACTCAAGAACAGTGAAGTAAATCGAAAGCGCCGAGACACGTATCCAGTAGTTTCAAATGAGGAATTTAATGGTAAGAAATGTTTCTTAATTACTATTCATTTTCAAGGTATTGATAAGGTTAAATTGAAGAAAAAAAATTAAAACGTAATATTTTTTTAGCGGAATCTTATTCGACGTATTAAAACAGGTAACTTTTATCTAAAACGTTTTTTTATTTGGCCATTATTTTGTTAGAAAATTACAAAAAATGTCCAAAATTATGACCTCTCACTTCCAAACATAAATTAATACGGCGAATGTGTGATTGATAAACTGAAAAAAGTCTCTCTGCAATTAATAAGACAAGCATTTTGAATAACCTTACCTATCGCGTTCCTCTTTGAATCGTGACACAAGTAGCCTGCACGTAATGTACAAAGAGGCTTTGTCTGTTAAAAACAAGTTTAATGTCCGAAAATAATGGCAAAAAATAATATTCCGAAGAAAAGTAACCTGTTATTTTTACGAAGAATCAGACGCTGGTAAAAAATATAGGTTTCCATAGAAAATGAAAAGTTTAGATTAAAGTTGGCCTGAAAACATCCACTGAACGAAAAAGTTCTCTTGCCATTTTACTACTCATTTGAAACTGAATGATACGGGTCTCAGGATTTTCGGATTTACTTCGCTGTTCTTGAGTTACTCCGATGTCCCAAGATAATTGGGATATCCTGTTCAGATATATATATATATATATATATATATATATATATATATATATATATATATATATATATATATATATATATATAGAGAGAGAGAGAGAGAGAGAGAGTGTGGGTGTGTGTGTGAGTGTGTGTATATATATTGCTGTGAAATATACTTTAAGTATGGCTAATCGCTATCAAATAATTATTCAATACAAATTTGAAATACAATCAACTTTTCATTCGGCATTACGATTGCGCGCGTACGTGTGACGAGCAACGGAGCCCCAGAAGGAAAGCTACACTTACACCCGTATTCATACATGTACCTTAAGGAATCCTTATTCCTTGTTCTTTGTTCTGAACAAAGAACAAGGAGGCCTTATTTCTTAAGGAACGACTATAAATACGGGTGTTAGCCCTTGATCGCGCAACGACTAGGATGTATCCCAAGTGAAAAAACATTCTTTCTCTCTAAATTTCACAGAAATGGCAATATCTGCGACGCGAGCTGATGAATCTACAGACGTGGATAGTGCCGTGGGAGTGGCGAATAAAGGAGATCGAGTCGCACTTCGGATCGGCGGTCGCCTCGTACTTCATCTTTCTGCGTTGGTTATTCTGGATAAATCTCGTTGTCTCACTGATACTCACCGCCTTCGTGGCAATACCGGAAGTACTTACCGCCAATCCGGAAGAAGCGGGCGAACGTAAGCTCATGCTCCCGGAGGAGAAGGCCAAGTCGAAGCATCTCATTACACTGTGGGAATTCGAGGGTGTACTCAAGTATTCGCCCTTCTTCTACGGATGGTACACGAATTGGGATCCACCGGGTGGCGTTTACCGGCTACCGCTCGCGTATTTCCTTGCTAATTTGATCGTCTACACATACAGCTTCGTCGCCATATTGCGCAAGTAATTCCAAGATTTTTACATAGGAATGGTGGTGCGTTTGTTTCACTAAAGATTTTAATGGAACGGTGGTCCAGTAATTGTTAGCACCTTTAAGGGGCTACATCAACCTAGAGGCCCGAAAAAAATCGCCAAACTCAAAAAAAAATTGTGGTAAACGGTTGGTGAAAAACAAACGCAGTTTTTTAAACCATAAAGTGCCATGTACTCAGAACAAAAGAAATCACCAAAAAATTGGCCGCCATGAAAGTTTCTCCGCGACGTTTGGCGGTGAACACTCTCGAGCTTAACCGGTCCATCCGAAATCTAGAAAGCAAACGGGTTATTGAAGTTGATAGTAAATACGACTCCTTGATGATCGTCGATTTTTGTCATCATTTTTTTCATCATCAACCTGGCGACGAATTGAAACTTGAGCATACAAATTCTATGAAAAGAGTCGTCATCATTACGTAACTATTAAAAATAAAGATCGATTAAAAAAGGTGAGATCGTCAACGACCTTCAAATGTTTCTCATCCTATCTCCTGTAAAATTGGAAACAATCCGTCAAGTGGTTTTCGAAATATCATGTCCACCGACTTTAAAAACACTGTTTCGAGAAAATTACGTTTAAAGTTTGTAGTATGGTGCTGCTACCAGTCGCCCGGCTGACTGTTAGAAGCAGTAGCTCATTCATTTTAAGATTTCAATGGAATTTTCAGGAAATATAGCCAAAAGTGATACTATCGAATAAAAATATTTTTGGTAAACGTCATTTTTCTGACCCACTAGGTAGGTGTAGCCGGTTAATATCTTCGAAACTATCAGTGTCAGAAAAAAAAGCATATCTAGTAGAAGTTGCAATTGTACAGAACGGGTCGTTGGATAGTGATAACGATTTTTTTTGTAGGTAGAGTTGCTTCCAAGATACGAAGCTCACCTTTGTTTGTTTTCCAATGCGTGTTTTTATGTCTCCCATCTTACAACGGCTGTTGAGACGAATACAATGTTGCTTTCGTTGCTTATGTTCATAAAAGGTGTGTGCAGTTACAACTAGTGCGACTGAATCGGTAAACGAAAGCGTCTTCAATGACCTTGAATGATCTCGTGTTGGAGGTCATTGTATTCGTCTCAGCGGTCGCTACCAGATAGTAGACACAAAAACGTAGCGTTTCATTTGAAAAAACAAAGGTGACCTTCGTATCGCGGAAGAAACTCCACCTACAGAAAAATCGTTACTACCCTTTGAGAAGCCTTCTGAGAAGTGTTATTTCTGTCGGACACATTGTTTTCTGACGTCCATAGTATCGTAGATATCAAAGATGGCGACAGTTGCTGGACCATTCGGTATAAATATATGTCTATCCGTATGTACGTATATACAAGTTCCTGTACAGTGTACCGCGATAATCTTCTCAAGTAACAATGCAATCCTGTCGACAGAATGGCGGAAAATTCGCGCATGAGCAAACTCTCGGAGAAGGAGGACGAATGCGCCTTCTCCTGGAAGCTCTTCACAGGCTGGGACTTTATGATCGGGAATCCGGAAACAGCGCACAATCGTATTGCGAGTATAGTCCTCGGCTTTAAGGAGTCCTTGCTCGAGGAGGCTGAAAAGGAAAAGAAGCTCGGCCAGTTAGTTTCAGAGAAAAAAAGAATGAATCTGCATGGGTTATTTTTTTTCTCCTTTGTCAATCTCCGTTGATTATCAATCATCGCAAATTTTTCTCTGATATTGTCTCAGTTGGAAGATAATAACCGTTCGAGTCTTCGTGAATCTGTCGGTGATCTCGTTGCTGGCGGTGTCGGCTTACGCGGTTGTCGAGGTCGTTGCGAGGAGCACACAACCGGAAGCGGACAACGGGTGGTGGCGACAAAACGAGATAACGATCGTCATGTCGCTCATCTCTTACATATTCCCGATATTCTTTGAGATACTCGGCATCTTCGAGAATTATCATCCACGCAAACAGTTGCGTCTTCAATTGGCCCGGTGCGAGAGACGAAAAAAACCTTCGCGTACCCGGTGGATCTGGGTGCGGGAGGTGTCCGAATAATTATAGTTTTTTTACTCTCTATCATATTCTCGTTATTTCTTGTTGCAGAATAATGGTACTAAATCTTCTGAATCTTTATTCCTTGATATTCGCCCTGTTCGACAAGATAAGCAACATGGTGAGTGATGTTAGCGAAAATATTGCAATAATTCCTGCGTAAAGGAGCAAGTAGTACCCTCGTGGGCTAACAATACACCGGAGGTGTAGAAACAGCGCGCGAGATTTTTTTGTGCTTGAAACGAGTGGACCGAAAGTCTATTTGAAGAACTTTCACGTGCAAAATAACAATTATTAATATTTTTTGAATATAATCCGTGATCTGTATGATAATAGAGTAACGCCTAGGGAATGTTAGAATATTGTTCTTCATATAATCGACAATCATGAAAAGAAAACTTAAGAAGTGAGATGCAGTCAGAGGCGTGAAAAAACGAGCATTTTCAATAATTATGTTTTTATAGTAATTAAGATTGTTTTACAAAAGTGGTTACACAGACTTTTTATCTTATATTTCAATTTGCCGTGTACAAATTTTCAAAGAAAAATAATGATTATTTATAAAAATATCGCCATCTTTGTCGGACCCCCTTCGGCATGTAGTGCTTTGCGGTGAGCATCATAAAATTTTACTGGATCATCGGAAATAAAAAACAAAAAAATCATTAGTTTAATAATAAATCTAGTCCCTGATCGAAGCTTTTTTTTCAAAAATTGATAAAATGGCGACTTCCGACAGATAACTTTCGATTTTCGACAAAAGTCGTTTGTTTAATTTAAAAGAATAGACATTTTCAAAAAAAATGAAAATCCTTCGATTAAGGACTAGTTTTTAATGCTATCAATAAACACACCAAATTTCACCGAAATCCATCGAGTGGTTTTTGAATTATAGTGGTCACCGACTTGAAAAACATAGTTTCGAGAAAAACGCGTTTAAAGTTTTTGGATGTGGATGTGGTATCATATGTTCGGAAAATTTTGAGCCTGATGGATGAAGCAAAACTTTTTTTATGTATTTTGATCCGCTGAATCTGAATATCACAAGTTTTTGCCGAAAAGTCGAGAATTCAATTGTTTATAGCCAATTGTTAAAACAATTTTTCAAAACATTAAAGTTTTTCAGGATGAATTATTAAAAAAAAAAACATTTCGGGCAATTTTAAAACAAAAGTATTCTTTAAAAAATATTGCTAAAGTTCATAGTTTTTGCGTTATGAATTTTCGAAAATTTCTGAAAGCGTTTTCCAATTTTACACTTGATTTATGTATAGAAATACTAATTAAAAAATTACATCGAATCATCAATTCCTGGCCCATACAATAGGGCTTCTGCCGATGTGGAAGCTTCCAAAATATCAGTTTGTTGTTGTCTTGGAAGCATTTTGCCTTCCCGGGTATTATCGTTTGCGCGTTTGTCATTCGCTACCTGCCACGGGGACCCGACGCCCCTTCACTAATTGTGGGATATCCCGGAAACTATTCATCGGATTGACTTGAAACTTTCAGGGAATATTTTCGAAACGTCATACTTCAAGAAAATGTTTAAAAAAAATCGATTCTTTCAAAAATTCTGACTGCATCTCCCCCCTTAATTCTCAGAAATAAAATAATCATCGATAATAAGTAGAGTTTCCGGAAAATAAAAAATTACTAGGTGTCTCTATAAACTGTTTAGAAAATTGGTTCACGGTATGCTGTAAGCCAATGTAACAAACCTGCAAAGTGCGTGACGAATCGGGCATAACGTAAGGTTCTGTAGTCATTTGTTTGTGCAATCATTCGAAGCATTAATATTAAACTGATATGTAGTTATTATTGTAGTGAGTGTTGGACGACAGTTATTTATTGCATACTAATTTAGATTGCACTCAATAATCTGCAATCATAATACTTCAATGGCTCAGGCGGGAGGCTTTGTTTGACTTTTGATAGTTTATTAAAGAGGCTTCAAACTACATGCTCCAAAGTTATATGTGCATCTTATGGAGTTTGCATGAAGTCAACTTCGCGATCACTTGGTTGTCCATATCCCCGGAATTTGTTCACATAACCGAACCGAAATAATTTTGATCGAAAGTTCTAATCAAATGCTAGTACCTAGAATTTTTGTTGAAACTCATATGTGATAAAGCATTGAAAACTATTCGATACTTATTTTTTTACCGGCCGAAAAATGTTTTTCGGGGGGGGGGGGGGGGGGCGAATCCTTTAAAGGCGTGTCGAAGGCTGTTTTTGCAGTTTCACCCACAATCAGTCCACCGATCTGAATGTAACGAAAATAAAAAATCCTCTAATGTGAAGCGATTAATTATAGACGTGTCGACAAAAAAATAAATTAAGGATTGACACGCTTTCCTTTAAGCGGTGGCTTTTTCCCCTTAAAACCGTTTTTCCCCCGATAAAAAACATACGTGACTAATTATTTTCAATGCGTCATCATACAAATGAGTTTCAACAAAATTGAAGGCGGACACTTAAGCGATGTTTCTTGTAAATAGCAAAAAATGTGAGCGTAATACGGGGATTCAAATTTAGAAATCGTAATTGGAACCTCAATTTTGTTTTTAAAGAGCTGTTTAATGACTACCCACTCGATGGGCGGAGTTATCAAGATTTGGCTTCGTATTAATTGCAATCGACCTCTGAAGCTTCTATTGGAAAATTGTCATGCACATAGGTTGAAAATTGTAGAAATTAGGAGGCTGCGACAGACGAACATGCCAAAAGTATAAGTGCTTCTCGCTTGACTACGGAATCTCAAACGAACGTTGCTTCCGGAAAAACGCCAAAAGAGCTAATGTTCATTATCAATCCAACTGCACCTTTTGCGAGGCCCGAAAAATGGATTTGAAGCTCAAGAAATGTATTGCGTAACCGAAAACAGGAGGTTGAGCTGCAGAGTCTCAAGCCGAAGCTCTCTGCGAGGAAGAATGTCGCTTCAACGTATTCCTCCTCGTCGAGTTGTCGCAGGATTCGAGTACCCTGCGAGGAGGATGATGAGGGGAATTCGTCGTATCGTTCCATGACGGCTCTTGCCTCGTTAAGTCTCGTGCTCATGTCCAACGTTACCACCACTTGGAACGAAACTACGAGCTTAGGCGGTAAATTCAACGTGACGTCACGCACGAACGAAACGATGGACGAGTTAGCACTGGACGTGGGCGATTATTTTCTTGACTCGGAGACGACGCGCGAGCGGTTGATCGACGCAGCGGTTTCGAACTCGCCAACCTCCTGGCCGCACCCGGATAATCGTCGGTCGCGTCACTCGCACTCCGAGGAACGGAGCAATTACGAGTACTACGACGAGATCGCGTATGAGGACCTCCCGGAGGACGAATCCACGACCAACTTTAGCCCCGCGACGGGGGAATTCAACGTCACAGGGATCAAGCCTAGCGTCGAGACGGAAGCGTACTCGACGACAATTCACGCGAAATCGACCAGCCCGACGAACGTCGAGGAAACGGCCGCCAGCCGTGACATCTTCTCGACCAGTACGTCGGACACGCGTTCAGAACTCGTCAGATGCTACGAGAGAGTCTGCAACGTTTGTGCATCCTCGAGGGACGACGAAGTCGGGGAAACGAATCAAAAGGGTACGTTTAGAGACAAACATGCTAGACCGTAAACTGGTGTGGGGACTTTGAAGGTGTTTTTTTTTCTTTCAATTTATGGACTTTGTGGTGAATTTATAATTGGTTTCTGGAAATATAGACAAAGGAAAGAGGGCAGAATGTTCTGAGAATCTTTGAAATACAAAATGCCATCATTTTCGGACCAGCCAGCCACGATGGAATTTTCACAATTGCCAAGATTGTACCTGCAGCAAGATAACAACGGAAGTGTTTGCCAATTCATACGTATGATAAAATCGTAACAAAGTCGTGTCTGCACATGACATTTTTTTAAATAAGAGTAATTGGTGTGTTGTTTGCTAACGATTCAGAAGTCGAAGTAGCAGTTTTTGCAATTTTGATCTGTCCTTTCGTTTGCTCATACATGCATTACGCAAAAACTAGTAGAAGAATTTGATTAATATTTTGCACAGATATAGCTTATAGCTAACATATAGGATACTTTTTATCCCAATCCCTTAGGAAAGTTCAGCTTAACATGCACTCCTTCAGGGGTTAAGCTACTGTGACGACTCGAAAAACAGGGTG
Organism: Ophion obscuratus; assembly: GCA_964007375.1. Lineage (NCBI taxonomy): Eukaryota > Metazoa > Arthropoda > Insecta > Hymenoptera > Ichneumonidae > Ophion > Ophion obscuratus. Next base: position 9,167,869 of record OZ023323.1, on the reverse strand, counting down.
AAAAAAATGTTTAGGTATAAGACGATTGAAAAATCTTTTGGATATTTATTTGTATGTACATTAACAAAATTGTCTACCAAATTGGATTTAAAAACATTGAAAATTAGAGAAGTTATAAACAATCTCGCGAAGTAGCTTTGAACGTGAGGGGTTTAACGGTGTACTTGTTTCGACCACTCGGTTGACCTGAAAAAGGAAACAAAAGAATTCTCAAAATAGATAGTATTGGCTAAGACTTGACCGAGCTTTTTCTGTAATCGCATTTCAATGATTACATTTTATTTAATTTTTGAAAGGATAAATGACATGATTGTTAACCCTTTTCACTCGAGAAGTGACTCTCGCCCACCACTTACTACGCGAGTGAAAAAGGCCTCCAGTACAAAGGATTAATAACTAATGACAAACGAATATCAAGAAGAAAAACGTCCTTCTAGACTAAACTACCGTATAAAGGTACCAAATTTTAAGTCCATCCGTTTATTAGATGTCGAGAAATCGTGGACACTGTTTTGAAAATCATAGTTTCGAGACAAACGCGTTCAAAGTTTCACTAGCAGTTCTATCGTTGTAAGCATAAGGTTACCACCAATGTGCGATTCCTGCACCATATGTTGGATCATCCTCTTCAATTTGAGTTGGCTCAAGGGACGAACGATTTTTTGACATTTTCACAGTAGCCTAACCCCTTAACGTTTTATTAAGGCGTCTTATTAAAGGGTACAATAATCCGACAATAGATGGCGCTAAACGGATTTTACACCGCGCTATGGTTTCTTTTTTATCTAAAACTATAAAAGGAGCGTCTGTCTACTTATGGCACTTACATTTCTTCGCAACTGATTAGGCTATTATACATCCAAGTTGTGTAAATATTATTAAAGACTTTGCGATAATTCTCGATTCCGAGATTTTCCTTTGCGATCTTTATTGTGATACGCAACCTTGCATAGCCTGATCATAACGTCAACGCGAACGAAATCGCAGGTACAGCTAATGTTGATATAAACCACTGCGGAAGTACCAAAGATTTTTGCGGAATATGCAAAAATATTGCCGCATTTAAAGTTTAATAAATATTTTTTCACGCGAAACTGCAAATAAAACTATGGGTCGTCAATTCAAAAATTAATATTTTCCAAAAATACTTGGGACATCTCCAGTATTTTGTGCCTGCGTCAAAAAATGTTTTAATAATTTGCTCCAATTTTAGTCCTAAAAATTGAAAAAAATGTCTACACTGAAAAACATATGTAACAAAAACATTGTACCTTTTTTGTGCTTATATCGCAGCCCAAATTGCAAATTTCCAATAAAGGCAAGTCATTTTTTTTTAATTCGTCACTGCATCGATCTCTGCTCTTTCAGTGAGTTTGTCCGCGATGAAGCGCCTGGACATGAAGACGCGAAGGAAACTGCGGAGGCTCTGCTGGGAAACCATGTTCGGACAGGAGCTCGCAAAACTCACGGTAATGGATCTGGTGCGTACCCGAACGAATCTCTGATAGTGAGGAAAACTTCATTCTCGTCTCTATCCTTGATATTCCCTTTTTCTTTTCGCGGCAGGTACTCACCGTTATAGCCACACTGGGAGTCGATTTTTTCCGAGCCCTGTTCATTCGTTACATGAATTCATGCTGGTGTTGGGACCTCGAGAAGCAATTTCCGCAATACGGCGATTTCAAGATTGCCGAGAATATTCTGCATCTGGTCAATAATCAGGGTATGGTCTGGATGGGAATGTTCTTCAGTCCGGGCCTCACTGTACTCAATCTTGCTAAATTGGGAATACTCATGTATCTCAGATCGTGGGCGGTTTTAACCTGCAACGTGCCGCACGAAGTTGTCTTTCGAGCCTCCAGGTAAATTGTTAATTTATTTATACAGGGTGTCCCGGTCATCTTCGGACATCGGAATAACTCGAAACAGCCAAGTAAATCGGAAAATCCCGAGACACATGTCGAGTAGATTTAAACGAGGAGTGAAATAGCAAGATACCTCCTTTTTTACCAAGTGGATGTTTTCGGGTCAATTTCAAAGTCACCTTTTTTCATGTAATGGAAACGTATATTCTTTAAAGTGGCATCTTATTCTACGTGAAGAAACATGTAACTTTTCTCGGAAACGTTTTCGCATTCGGTTGCTCAATACGGTTTGTTTGGGCATATTTCCATTCTATGATTGATGTGATGACCGTCACATATTTTTTAATACATCAATTGCTGCAGCTTGTCATTTCCTATGCAACAGCATCAATTATGGTATTACGTCATACGTCCTTGATATATCAATATAGAAAAAGGCTTGACTTGCAATCAAGACAAAAAAACAATTCCCTCGCGAAACATGATTTCATTTAAAAAAAAAAACAAAGTTAACCTTCATATGTCCTTGACGCGAATAATAAAGGAAATTTGTTCAGACCAGTTAACGTACCTCCTGAAACTTCCGTCCGAAACATATTATAGTAACGTCAAGTGCGTCGCCAACTAATACGCCGGGAGGAGGGGGCAAGATGAGAGAGAGAGAGAGAGACTGGGGGACATGTGAATTGTAAACATTTTAGACTCTTATTAACTCTTTTGGCGTCCTTGAGTAACGTCAACAGTTTCGAAGATATTCGAGAAGATTGATTTTTTTGAATGGGACACGTTGGATGTCTGCGTGTACACTACGAATAAAAATAACATTACCTGTAAAGAATAATTACACTAATAGGATTAACTATAAAGAATAATTGCATAAAAAGGATTTAAAGGGCTACATCTACCTAGGGCCCCGAAAAATGGCCAAATGCTAAATGTTTTTTGGGGGAACGGTTGGTATAAATAAACGCATTTTTTTTAAACGGAAAAGTACATATATAGGCAGTTTTTCTCTAAAGAATATACAGAAAAACAACAAAAACATGGCCGTCGGCAGATGATGGAATCATTTTCGCGACGTTTGGCGGTGGACCCTCTCCAGCTTAAACGGCCCATCCGAAACATAAAAACCAAACGGGTTATTCAAGACAGCAATGAATACGAGCCCTTGAAGATCGTCGTTTTTTAAAATAATCTTTTTTAACAACGTGGCGACGAATTGAAACTCGAGCATACGAAGTCTATGAAAAAAGTAATCATTTTTTCGTAACTATTAAAAAATAAAGATCGATTTAAAAAGAGTGAGATCGTTAAATTTTTCTCATCACATCTCCTGTAAATGTGTAAGCAACCCTTCAAGTGGTTCATGAGATGTCACGTCCACCAACTTTGAAAACAGTGTTTTAAGAAAAACGCATTTAAAGTTTGAAGTATGGTGCTGCTACCGCTCGTTCGGGTGACTGTTGGAAGCTGTAGCTTATTCAATTTTAGGAATATTTCCATGACATCTTAAGTGACTATAGCTAAAAGGTGATACTATCGAATACAAATGCTTACGGAAAATGCAATTGTTGAGCCACCTAGATAGATGTTAGCCCTTTAACTATAAAGAATAATTTTCACCTTCCTCTCGTGCTATTTACCTCGAGGTCCAATAACTTTTACCTCGCGCTCCTGCTGACGATGCTGTTCCTCTGTGTACTACCGGTCGGTTACGCGATCGTATGGGTAGAGCCGTCCTGGCACTGCGGACCCTTCTCCGGCTATCCGAGAATTTATCACATGGCGACGCAAAGTCTGAAGAACGCTCTGCCGGGAAAAACGCTGCACAAGTATGGAATAACCTTTTCTCCATCTGAAAACGAAGGAAACTAGTGTGTAAAAAATGAAATGTTTGGTACAACGGAATTGTGCGAAACATCAACGTTACAGATGCCTCGATTACATCGCATCACCGGGTATAGTCATACCGCTCATCGTCCTCATGGCCCTCATCATCTACTACATGGTCTCCCTTGCCGGTTCGCTCCGCGAGGCCAACAACGATTTGAAGGCACTTTTATCTGACAATGTGTTTTTTTTTTTTATTTTCACCCATCGTTGAATGGCATAGTAATATTCGGAGTTTGGGATGTTTTAGATTCAACTGCGGCAGGAGAGGACTGAGGAGCGTCGCAAGATGTTCAAAATCGCTGAAAAAAGGGGACAGATTCAGGATACGCCATTCACGAGATGGAGAAAGATTCTGCCGGTCGTGCCAGTCGGTAAATCCATCGAGACTCCCGTTTCGAGAGGTATGTATTAACTATTTATTAATTCGATTTTATCTTCGTTTCACGGGTTTTCAAATCATTCCTCCGTTTTTGCTGCTCTTTCGAATAAATATTGAAAGAAAGGTAATGTTGTTAGTTAAGCCTATTGATTCGGGTGTTGAAAGAAGAAGTAATCTCCAAGTCTTACGCTTTTGAACAATATTATTAGGTATTAAAATAATTCGTGCCTTATTTGACAACGGTAACACAAGTTTAAGAAATTTTTTTCGTGGAGGGCCATATTTTGAGGGTTATGAAGGCATTTGAATCACTGGCCCACTTACAGAGGCGCTTAATAAAAATAAGTCATGCTCAATTATACCCAACCATAACCTGGAACAAAAATGTTCGCGCAAATTTAGTAGATGTAGACATTATTACATTTTGGCTAAAAAGTCGCAGCTACGAAAATTCGTCTGTTGGTCACATTTTTCTAAGTTGTATTGTTAATATTTTATTTAAACATTCGGTGACCCCGATTTTTATTGTCGTTGCGGAATCTTTAGATTGTTTACACGCGTGAGCAGTGTATATGAGGCATCGAAAGTTATTTAGTGTATAAATTATTAGATAGACGTGTGGCCAGCGTCTCATCTCCGTAAAGCGTCGTATAAATGAGACGATTTTCCGAGTCGTAATTCTTCGTTCAAATTTCGGTCACTTGGATTGAAATTATACCAGTATAATACCGGGATGTATTTTTACTCGATTATAGACGAAAATCCGTTAATTGTTAAATATTCGGGTTCGTGAAACGAATGCTTTAAGCTCGAAAACTTTTCTCCTCGTTGCATTTACATGAATATTTCGCTGTTTACGTTCAAACTTAAATAGCTTACCTTAATAGCTTAAAGTTTTTTAAACTGACTCCTACAGCCATAACGTTCCGTAGTCATACTTCTGTAAAATATCCTGAAGTTCTGTGCTGGTCAGTCGGGGTCAAAATGACCCCAGTCGTTTCCAAACAGTTGCCGTACGATCGCAATCGGTCCAATTGGTTTAAATACATTCTGAATCATACATTTTACATTCTATAATATGGAAAGTACGTATTAACGTAAGAAATTAAATAATGATATAGTTAAACAAAAATCTTCAACATGAAATTTCTGAAAAAAAATGACCTCTGGCTTAAAATCATAAGTATAACGTTTTTCAATCTTTTTTTGTAACATTGAGGAGTGATACGCTTGGGATATGGTACTTATGGATAAGAATAAATAGCCATAATGTAGGCCTTCCAAAACAGGTGTTTAACTGAAATCCGAATAGGGCCGGCTCATAAAAGATATTTTCCGAATGTCTGTTACTGACCTACTACCTGATTGAAAGTGGGGTCAATGTGATCCCCATTGACCAACAAGCGTCAAAACGGTTTTTAAAGTCTCAATATTATTATTTTCACATGAATTACAGCTATTCATAGGATGTCTGTTTATCACTTCTACACAAATACAGGCATTTTTCAAGTAGCTGCGATTTGTGAAAAAATAAAGATATCGAGATAAAAAAGAGCATTTTAAAGCATGGTTCGTTTCAAAAATCTTCAACCAAATTTGACCAATGTTAATTAGTTGTTGACTTATTTAAGTTTGAACAAATGAAAAAAAATCGGAAACTATACAAAGTCTGAGAATTCCAATAGGGCATGGATTTTTTGATACTTCAAGATAAGAGTTGAATCGCCTTTCCTTTTGCGATCCAATCTAATAAATATTCTCACGCAGCGGTCACCAGTTTCTTCGATCTGAAGAGTCGTCGGGAGACGCGTCTGCGTTCAACCAACTCAGAGGCTGACGAGGCGACCGACGTCGAGCCGAATTTCTCGCTTCCGCACGATCCGGGCGCGAGCCCGAGGGAAGAACAACGAGCAGACGACTCGGACGACAGCTCGAGAAACCCGCGAAACTGCGAAACGGTCGTCAGACGGTAAGCGAATCCGACGGACTCGATACAAATAAAAAAACAAACAGTGAACATAAAAGAAAAGCAAGTAAAAAAAATTCACGACCAAATAATCGAATTCTCTCTTTTTGCAGAGATCGAGGTAGCGGTATACCAAAAATTCGCATAGACAGTACGGAAGCTCCAGGGGAATTGAATCGAGAGCAGAGCTTCGAGGAGACGACCTTCAGATCCGACACGACGACTTAGAGACGAACGCCAAAATAAAAAATAAAAAGAACAAACAAACCCAAACAAATGCTCCGCAGATCTCTGCACAAAGTATACAAGTTAAAAAAAAATCCTGATTTATTGTTACAATTATTATGCTCCGTTTTCTGGTTCTTTTCTTTTTTGTTTTCCTTTTTCACGAGACGAATTTAAGGCTACGTAGTCTGGATCTCCTCGATGTTGAGATGAGCGATGAAGCGCAGGCGCATCTGCAGTGCGTGCCTGAGCCTCCTTATGATGCACTCAACGTCGGTCTTCATCATGTCGCCGACAAACATGTACTTTATGTGATACCTGACGTGCGAATGGCGTCAAGGAAAACAAGTGAAACAAGCGAAGGAAAAACGGGAAAATAAATGTGGCAGAAGTCGAAGGATTTTCTCCGGATTCGTTCGCCAAAAAGGATACAATAGATCGCAGACCGGGTCCATGTATTTGAGCTGAGCCTGGGCGTGATCGACCTGCTCGAGCATCTCGTACAGGCTTACGGATAATTCGACCACGCAACGGGGCCGCTCAACGTTGAAACGCGCGAGGGTCGGTCCAACGAGGTGACAAGCGAATATCAGCTGTTCCTCACTCGTCACGATCGGCTGAAGTTTCTCCTTGATGAATCTAACGGGGACATAGGATACCTTTCTTTAATACGTAATGCAAGCCTCGGGAGACTTTCGTCGGGGCGAATGCAAATGCAGACAATGCAAAGTTGACGACAAAACAATGAAAATTTGAAGCAACTAAACGATTTTTTTTTAACAATCAGAGCCAACGAGTAACGACAATCAAGAGCAGATGTGAGAATAAAAGGTGAATTTTCGGAAACGTGAAAATTAGGTTCACGTTGAAGCAATGAAGTCGTTTGAATGAAGAAATACGATCTAACGGATGCACGGGAGTTACAGAAATGGCTACCATGGCGATAAACATTCGACACGGTCTTCAAGTTTGAGTCTGTGGAACGCAACGATAATGCTTTCATTTAAAGAAATTATTTTTGTTATCACCCAAAATATTTTTTGGAAACGTAGGTAACAGTAATTTAAAAAAATCCTCAAAATCGCCTGTGTTGTCCTCGTAGTCTATAATGGCTGAATACATTTGGATCATGAAATGTTAATGATTTAAATCCAACCATGCAAATGTCAACATCATAATGTTTTATTACTTCGTTCGTTCGTTGCGCAAAATTCAAGATCGACTCGATAAACCATTCAGGAATTATAACGCTTTCAATTTGCAGTAGTTTTTTTTGAGTACTTACGAGAAAGAGCGTAATGAAAAAATGATACGGAATGTTTGAGGTTTTTCGTGTTTGTACGTTATGTTTGAAAGAAACTTTTTGGAAAATTTTACAACCCTTTAGTGCACAATTGTCGTGCATTTAATTGTGGTGTACCGAAATTAAAGAAGCTCGGCAAATCTCAAGACTTGTTTTCCTAACGATGTTAAATATTAAGGGGTCTGCATGAGCTTGAAATTTCAAAAAACTACGATTTTTGATTGCATAATATTATAGTTTAGGGTCTTAAGTTTAATTTGTAACAAATATTTTGTAAAACTCCAAAAAATTGACCGAGTTATGACGATTATTGTGAAAGGTCGGATCGCCCACTGAGCTACGGAGAACCGCCGCACTGCAATTTACCCTTTTGTCTTTTACGCTTTTCTCGAAACTAAATTAAGTAGACGGAGCAGATTTTATAACATTTTCTATCGTACGGCTGGATAATTTCTTCATGTGTTTATCCATTTGTTAACAACTATTAATTGAACTTGTTTTCTTTGTCCCAAATTTGAACTTATTTCCTTCAGCTTGCAGTACCGCAATTTTCAATATTTCGGCACGTCATACGGAAGTTATATTATTATACTAAAGGTAAAGATTTTTATTTTTCGTTTGTGATCACCCTAGTTGCCTGAACCACCAAGAACCATATTGAAAATTTCTAATTTCGCCACCGTTTTCCGGGCAGTATATCGCCTGTGCATCCTTAACGGGCTATATCTAACTAGGTCAGTAAAAAATTGCATTATCGAAGAATATTTGTATTCGATAGTATCGCCTTTTAGCTATATTCCCTGAAAACTTCATCGAAATGTTCCTAAAATTTAATGAGCTACAGTAGTCGACCGAACGAGCGAAAGCAGCGCCATGCTTCAAACTTTGAAGGCTTTTTTCTCGAAATGCTGTTTTAACGTCGGTAGGCATAATATCTCGAGAACCACTTGATGGGATGTTTCCAATTTTACAGGAAATACAATGAGAAACATTTATAGGTTGTTGATAATCTCACTTCTTAAGAGTTACTTAAAAATGACGACTTTTCTCATGAATTTTGTTGCACCCTCGAATTTAAATTCGTCGCCTTGTAGTTAAAAAAAACAATTTAAACCGACGATCGTCAAAGGCTCGTATTCATTGTTAACGCGAATAACCCGTTTAGGTTTTAGATTTCGGATGCACCGTTCACGCTGAAGAGTGTCCACCGCCAATCGTCGCGTCGAAAAATTCATCATAAGCCGACCGCCATGTTTTTTTTGTTGTGTTTTTCTGTTTTTGGGTGATTTTTTAAAGGCTCCCATATATGCACCTTTGCGTTAAAAAAATGCATTTCTTTTTCACCAACCATTTCCCAGAAAAAAATCGGAATTTGGCAATTTATTCGGGCATCTAGGTAAATGTAGCCCCTTGGGGCTGTAGGTGTGCAGTGATCGTTCAACTTACTGCGGCATGGTTGTGATCTGTCCGACACCAGCGTGATGCCATATAGAGTGTGCGAGCGCCAGCATGTAGCTGTACTTGTTCTCGAGCAGACAATTGTGTGTCACATTGAAATTGAACATTTGAAAGGGGGTGAGATTGTTGTACTGCCACTTGGCCAAGCCGGGACTGCTCACCGTCTCGACGAGACGATCGTAGAGGGCGAGCCAGTAACATTCCGGCAGAGCGGCCATTAAAAGACCAACGCAGTTAATCCACAGATGTATCTCCTTCGTCGGAATCACGGTGTACCTTGATAACAAGGACAGAAAAAAAGCTAAAATACGGACACCAATAAGGTCTTGGAGAACGGCAAAATTGCGTTTAACAATTAATTTTTGCAATTTGTATTTTTCATTGTTTCTATTGGTGGGCAAAAATACTTTCAACTCAACGATTATTAGTTATTATTCGGTATTTACGTTATGATTACTGTTATTATCGGCATCGTTGTTATTCATTATTAATAATATTGTTAATATTATTACCTTGTACTTGTTTTAGTTAATATTAATGATCAGTAAAGAAATTTTGCGAAAATAAATAAAATTACAGACAGAAGACCCCTTATAGTTTTATCAGAAGTATAGATAATGATAATTATTTATCAATAATATTGTTATAATAATTATTATTAATAATGATAGCAATAATAGTGATAATTGTCATTATTGCTATTTATTACTAATAATACTACTATTGTGGTTTTCGTTGTATAATTATTATTTACAAAAACTGATATTGCGTTAAGCGACATTCCTGCAATTACCATTACTTTCGTTTCTCCTGATAGAAAAAAGCAACGCGATAGCATCTTACAATTAAACTTATGTTATTATAAATGACCGAACAAATCTCGAGGTACAAATAATTCCTCCACGTTGTATTATTTATATTCTCAACTGACAGAACAAACTGCATTCTGTTCATAAGTGCAGAATGCAGTTTGTATAATATAATATTATAATATAACATTATCATATTAGGTGTACAACTTAGTTCGGTCTGTTTTCAAAAGATGGCTCTAGGTGCTATAAATGGTTGACGGCAACAGCTGATTTTAGCTGTATCGTGAAGTATCAACTCAATTGGAAGAAAAGTGCAGCTGAAGCCCGCCGAATGCTGGTCAAACCATCACGGGAGACTTCTACAGGCAACAATTGATCCGTTTAAAGCGAGCTATAGCCGAAAAACGTCCAGAATATGCGACCAGACACGAGTCCATAGTCTTTTAACATGACAACGCTCGGCCTCACGTTGCTATGGTGGTTAAAAACTATTTAGAAAATAGCTGATGGGAAATTCTGGTTTGCCCGCCTTACAGCCCAGACCTCGCCCCTTCTGACTACCATTTGTTCCGATCGATGCAGAACGCTTTGACTGAAATACGCTTCACGTCATAACAAGGTATCAAAAATTGGCTCGATTCATTCTTGGCTTCATAAGATCAACGCTTCTTCCGCGACGGAATTCATAAACGACCAGAAAGATGGGGAAAAGTAGTGACTAGCGATGGAGAATATTTTGATTAATGTATTAATTGATTTTATCATTCAAATAAGAGCGTATTTGAAGCAAAAAAATGGACCGAATTAAGTTGTACACCAATATAAAAAAAACATTATAATATAATTGCATTTAACATTATGATGCATAGCTATTATAATATAATCTTCCTACCCTTTGGCGACGACGTCGAGAAGAGCATTCGCGACCAAATTCGGAGCTACGGGTACGGCCATGAGCTCTACGCACGTAACGTAGAGTGCGTGTGTGGCCGGGTTTGGGAATTCGTTGAATCTCCAATCGACAGCGGGGAAGTGAGGTGTCCCGGTCATGGCTGCAATATCACGATGGAAAAAAACCATGAGAAAAAAATTTACCAAATTAAAGAATCTCGGTTGGAAGAAAAGCGTTCGACTCACTCTCGACGATACGTCGCACGAGGCGTATATAGTAATCCAATTCGGGTACCCAGGAGACGTCGTCTGGTGCGCGCGTCATGTACAGCTGATAAGCCTCGGAGAGTGCCCATCCGGGCGCGCGAATTTCCCGCAGCGAGCCGAGTACGGCCGAGACGAGGCGACGCTTTAGAGGCGGTCGATCGCGCAATTTGATCTCATAATAATGCAACGTGTTGTAGAGATAGGTGACCGGGCGATCGTGAAATTTGTAAAGACAGCCGAGATGCTCTAGGAGTATCTCGAGGCTCTTGATGACCGGTGGTATCTCGAGATAACGATGCACCACGATATCGAACACCGGCAAGAATCTTAGGCAAACATTGCCAAAGTATACGGGCAAGCTCTGATACTGATTCGGTCCGCCGCTCGTTTGCTCCATAATGCCCTCGGGTGCAAAAGTCTCGGGAAATTTTCGATGAAACGCGAGATGTTTTTCGTGCCAGTTCGACTGTTTCCAATGCTCCGGTGAATTTTCCTTTACGAATTCTTGAACGCGATTCCGAAACTCCGCAGCTTTGAGCAACAAAAGTTGTATTATGAAGAAACATACCTGGGCCTCGCTGCCCTCTTGGGTGCGAAGTGCGAGGCAGAGTACGAGACGATCGATCGTCACGATATTGTACTTCCATATCATAAGATTGATCGTGTCGACGCACTTGTTGACGTGATGACCACCCGCGCTATTCGCAAATTCAAATACGAGATAATCGCAAAATTTGCGTAGATGAGCGGACAAGGCGCGCGCGCCTATTCTCTCGAGTATCTTGTAGGCTATTGGACTGATGCGATCGGTCTCGAGGATCATTTTCCAGAGGAGACAGAGGAAGAGGGGCGGTGTGCCGGGTACAGAGAAATGCGCGATAATGTCGTTCTCGTTGCTCATCGATGCCCAATTTCTGTATTCCTCCTCGACCGCTTTCTTTATCTGTTGCTTGTTCTCACGTGCCACGCTGTTCTGCTGAAAAAATTCGCTGAGTACCGGTGGAAAGCACTCGAGTGTGTGTTGGGCCCACGAGTGTGGGGTATTTTGCATTATCGTGTTCAAGAGTTCCTTGCACCAAGTGCCGCTGAGTGAGTCCGCACCGGTGCTTGTCACGTGCATCGAGCGAGCGAGGGTGAGAACGAGGGCGCGATTGAGCTCCTCCGATTCCGATGATACGAGAGTTTTCGGCTCGGACGAGAATCTCGATAGTTGGGGTTGCACCTCGGCCGAGCCCAGGCCCGTTATCATTCTTAGTGCTGTACTCTCGACGCACAAATGAAGCTGCGTCTGATTGGTTTGCGGCACAGCCGCGAGACTGTGCAAATGCGACAATATCTGTACCCTGTAATGCGGCTGTATGTGATGCATTCGGTAGCTAAACATCTCGAGCAGGGTGTAAAGAGTGCCCCAAGCGTGCGATTTGAACACGGTCGGTAATAATTGACTTATAAAGCCTTTTATACCGAGGCTCTCGATTTCCGTGTAGACGAGGAGTCTGCTGTATGTCTCGACTAGCGCGGGCGCAAGTGGCATGTTGCTCTTCGATTGGGCCAGCTTGATCACGTGGGTAACGATACTGTGAATCAGGCTCATCTTCGAGTGTACCGTGAGCGAATCGAGGATCGACATCGAGAGCGGTGTTATCGGGCCGGTCGCCAGTGCCGCGTTGTTCTGCAGGGTGCTCGCCAGTGGTTGTTGTGATTGACTCTTCTGCGTTCCCAGTACCGTGTCGACAAGGGCCGCCATAGGCCTACTGAAGTACTCCTGATACGTCGAGTAAGCGTTGCAGAGTAACGCGATTCTGTAGTCCGAGCCCATGCACAGTGAGGTGTTCGGCATCACCAGATGCTGCAGAAATCTGGAATGTTCGTTCCAATTATTTTCAAACGTTTAATATAATGGATAACATTGATTTTTCCGAACCGTCGTTCGTACGTTTCCGATTCATTATTATTCGTTCTTTTATATTAATTAAGCGATCACAATACACACACACACACACATACACACACACACACACAAACACACACACACACACACACACACACACACACACACACACACACACACACACACACACACACACACACACACACACACACACGCACGCACGCACGCACGCACGCACGCACGCACGCACGCACGCACGCACGCACGCACGCACACACACACACACTGCGTTCAACGAGAGAATGACACAGCGCGGCGCCGCTTTGCGCGGCCTGTGGGTCGGGTGGGGGTCGTGGAGCTTGCTGCGTAGTACCGTATTGGGTCTTGCACCAGCGTGGCCACGTGGGAAAGGTAAAGAGCGCAGCGCATTGGGCAGAATCTGATCGTACCAGACGAAGTTAGGTTCGGAAGCGTGTCGTCCGCTCGTTGAACGCAGTATGTATGTATGTATATATAGTTCTTACGAAACATTGAATTTATCAACATAAATTGAAGGACTATAATATATTTTTATTTTCCGAGCTCCAACTCGTACCCTCGAGGGTTTTACGATCAACCTTTCTCAATTGAACCCTTCCCTATCACTCCCTACCTGCACTTCGCTAATCTGACGGAACTTCCGTTGGGTCCATAACCGTGTTAAGCTACACTAAACCGCGTTTGCCGTGGGCACGGGGAAACTGTGGAAAACCCGTACCGTTATAGACGGCCTTATATTTATTTGATTCTCTGATGCACAGAAATTTTACTCAAGAATCGACACTAAGGTACATTACATCGATTGGTTCGTATTCCGCTCACTGGTTGATGCATCAGCCAGTGCACGGTTAAGCGGTCACCCCTCCGAGTAGCGACCATGCAAAACGCTGCTTAAAGGACAACACCACTGTGACGGCTTCAAAAAATCGATTTTTTGAAAACCATCTAGAAAAATCTAAAATACATTTAAGATTAAGATGCCGTTGGACCCAGGTCGAAAAAATAATTATTTTCGGAGATATTGAATATTTTGTGGAGCGGTGCAGCGCTCCGTGACTCTCGGGGTCCCGCGCAGCTGAGCGCCTCAGGGTCGGCAGGTATACCGGGCCTTTCCCAGGTCCTGCGGGTCTTTCCCAGGTATTCTTTTGTCTCGCTTCACAAAAACCGGCTATTGTTATAAATATATTTTCGAAAAAAACCCATAGGTGGCGATAATTGAAAAATGTTCAAGCCGTCAATCGTCAATCGTCGACATTGCAGCTGATATCGCGATATTATTATTCAATGATGGCCTGAGAAGCCTCATGAAAGTTTTGGAGACGTTGGGGATAACTATCGGCCCAAATTGTTTCAATTTTTGCGTTGAAACCGACGCAGCGCGGATCGAGCTGGCGGAGCGCTCGCTCACAGAAGCTGCAAAAGAGGCAAGAAGAGCCTCTACAAGTTCGAGAAAAGATGCTAGGGACAATGATTTGCTTCTTGAAGGCCAGCTATATGGTGCAGGCATCGCTGATTAAAGGTAAACATTTTTTTTCCAATTTATCGCATCAGTTAACCAACCTAAAACTGAACGCGTTTTTCTCAAAACCACTTTTTTGAGTGCGGCACGCAGCAGAACTCGAGCAATTTTTATCCGATCGACTTCAAATTTGGACTGCATCAATAAAACTAGATTATCTAAAGAAGTACATAGGATTTTTTCGATATCTCAATAATAAAAAAAGTTATAGCCTATTTTCGACGAGAAATTTTGCTCGAAAATCGTCCTTTAATTTCAAAAGCGTGCCTATTTATTAAAAATCAATATTTTTTCAAATCCCTATGTACTTCTCTTCAAAATATCATATTATTAACGAAAACACTCGGTATTTTTTTTCAGATCGACTTTGAAGAGAGTTCTGCTGCGTGCCGCGAACCACTGCAGAGGCAACAGTACCTGACGCGGGAGCTTCCCCAGCGTCACCATGGGGCGTGAAAAATTTGAAATTTTTTTTTTATGTATCTTCAATAAACAACGAACAAAACAAAAAAAAAAATTTCGAGTATCTCTTTTTTTCCAAAAAAAAAAAAAAAAAAAAAAAAAAAAAAAAAAAAATCTTGAAAAATGGCAAAAAAACAGGGGGTCACAGTGGTGTTGTCCCTTAACTCGCAGTATCGTCGGAGTCGAACCCCCGCCCATCCACCAGTGTCGGTCGTTTTATAAGAAATTCGCCATTTTTAAAACCCATGCAACATATATAATAAGTAATATTTAAATATAAAGGATGATAACGAACGTCTATCTCTTCGTTTGCTCGAAATGAAATCCGTCTGGGAGAAAACTTGACAGTAGAATTTTTGCCGACCGCACATGTCCTCAAGGCCAATCATCCTCCAACACGGAGATGAGCTGAGTTGGGAAAAAGCAACCAATCAAACGCTGAATTCATGTCCAACAAAGCCGAGCGGGACGATTTTATTGGTTGTTTTCGCTAGCTGCGTGCATCTCCGCTTTGGTGGATGATGGCCCTATGTCCACGTGATATTGCTCGATCATTTTCTTGTCCATTTGATTTACACGAACAATTTGAATCACAGGTTCAAACTTGAACAAGTCGACGACTAATCAGTATTCGCCAAATCCGGCAAAAAATTCTTAGACCCAATCTTTACAGCTTCATACCCCCGGGGTCGCACTTCTGTAAAGTTCTGCGCTGGTTACACGGGGTCAAAATTACCCCAGCCCTTCTCAAGCGGTTTCCGTACGAACGCACTCTATCTACTTTTTACGAAAAAAATCTGAATCGTACATTTTAAATCCCAGCTTACGGAAAATTCGCATTGGCGTAAGATATCGAATAATAAAGGGGGGAAAAAATCTTGAACATGGAAAGTCCGAAAATATGTACTTTTCACTTATAATCGTAATTATTTCACTTTTCCATATTTTTGGTAAAATTGAAGGGTGATGCTCTTGAGATATGGTACAGTTGGATAAAAAATAATCCTATAGTGGGCTTTCCAAGATGGTATTTATTCTGAGATCTAAAGAGCTCACGAAAAGTATTTTCTGAACGACTGTCAACGAAAAACGGACGCTGTAATTAAAAAACTAGTTCCTATGTACAGAGAGAACTCTAAACCTTCGGTAGAGCGGCAGCTAATCCTCAGTCGGAGCCTAAGTGACCACGGAGGGTTGAAATACTTTTTTCTTCATGTGGATATAATTATCTTCACACGTTGGTTTCAAAAGTCATTTTAAAAACTACATGTTCCTAATATCCTCACAGAAAATAGAAAAGCCATGTCCTGCCGTATCCGTGTAGGAAATAAAAAAAGGCAAATGTATGTATAAATATGTTTTCAGACTACAAATATTCATAGAATAAAAATGTACAACATCAATGTCATTCAGGCACCGAATGTTCAAAATAAAAAGGTAATCGAGTTGCGATCACGCGTGTACAAAATAGATGAACTTACTCGTGATGGGCCTTGAGAGCGAGCGGAATGGGCCTGTGAATATTCGAGTGTTCCTGCTGCGCCTTCTTCAGCAGGTGTATCCATATACAAGTGATGGCCATTTGATGGGTGCACAATGCCTGATTGTAATCAGGCACGGGCAACGGCTCTTTTTCCGGATAAAGAAGATCGTAGAGTTTCAAGATCGGCAAAAAGTTCGAGAGAGGATTTCGCTGTATGCTGCCGGAAATGAATTGGAGCAGTACCCACATCAGGTGATCGCGCCCTTTCCTCAAATCGCGACTGGCAAGTTTCTCGTGAATGGCCATTACGATACTCGGAAAGCAAGCGAATTGGAAGAGTATAAAGTATATCAATTGGGAGGAGAGATGAAGCCAAACCCAGTGATTCGCCACAGTTCCGTCCATCCCCTCGCCGGTGGGGTTCGTATCGTTCTCGGATCTCTCCATCGCGAGGATCACGAGCTCGACCATTTGTTCCTCAAGGGCGACGCATCGCTGCTTGTGCTGGGGAAAAAATTGCCTTCGTTCGAATCGCGAGGTACATATCGCCGTTTTTCCTTCCTCGTTCAAAAAGCTTGGTCCCGGTAAAAACATTTATTTCCTTGAGATTAAAAAAAAAAACATTCTGCATGTGTACGGATGTTTTACTTAGTCGAAAACATTCAATTATTTTTAATTTGTAATTTTTTACTTTCCACTTTTTTATTTTCCAAAATCGTTCCTGGCAAGTTTAGTGTGCAGGTCTCTAATGAGGCTTCCGAAAAATGTTTAAGGTATTTACGTAGCCCGAATTTGCGGACAAGAAAATTGGGTCACAAAATTTTCATTGCGTTCCAACGACGTAAACTTCGATATGTTACGATTTTTGCGATATCTGGCTGAACTTTGCACACAAATACCCATTTATTTTACTTCGTTACTTTACCTATTTGTTGATACCAAACGTTTAAACTTGTTTTGTTTTGTCGATAACCGAACATTTTTTTGTACATGTTCTCATTTTTGTAATTGTAAAAAAATTTAAGAAGCATCCCATTGTACTGAAAGTACGTTTATAATTTTTTGTCTTCCAGATGGTCTTAGCTGCCAGAACCACCCACGCTGATTAGCGTTGGAGCAACTGCGACACTTTGTTCAAATAATAACTTTATCGTTTATCAATATTTTCCAGTAAAATATTCAAACTTTGTATTGTAGACTGTGTATTAATTGTGTGTGCAAGCCCGACCCCGTCGTCTCCATACTCTCATCAGAAAAAAATGGACCTCCTTTTTCCAGCCCCAAGCTAATGTAGACCGGTTAAGGTATTCCTTTCGCGAACCCGAGAATTTAATAATTAACTGATTTTTGTTTATAATGAAGTAAAAATACATCCCAGTAAACTGGGAAAATTCAAGCCAAGTCACCCAACTTGTAACAAAAAATTACAACTTCAACAATCGTCTCGTTTATATGGCACTTAATGGAGCTGACACGCTGGTCACATTTCTATCTAATGATTTATACACTCCATAACTCTATGAGCCTGATATAGACTGTGCACGGGTGTAAAAAGTTCTACAAGTTCCATAACGACAATAAAAATAGGGCCTCACCGAATGATTGAAGGAAATATTAATGATGAAACTGAGAAAAATGCGACTACCGCGACTTTTCAGATTAAATGTAAAAATGTTTATATTTACCAAATTTTCGCGAAATGTTTTATTCCGGGTTATCGTTGGGTATAATAATTGAGTGTGACTTATGTTTAAAAAAAAAAAAAAAAAAACAATAACTGGCAGTTGCCAAAAACAAAAATCAATTTTAAACGATCGTATTCCATCCTAATACCCGAGGAAAGCGATACTGTAACTGCCAACGTCTTCACTCACTTGTTTCTGTAGTCCGAGCATCGAGCAAACCATGTCCCTGCTGTATGGTTGCTCAAGAACATACCGCAACAGTTCAGTCTGTGGTTTGAGGAGCTCCGGATCGTAGGGCAAGTTGCCCTTGAGGGAAAACTTGAGCGTAGTTGGATCCAGGAGCCAAGGATTAATGAGGTGATCAGCGTAGCCGGTGTGTTCCACTACCGGCAGCATCTTCGAGTGGCCTATTATGGAGACCATCTGAGCCACTGGTCGGAAACTCTCCACGAAGCTTGACAACAGTTTCGCTAATTTCTAAAAACGTTATTTTTCAAACGTCTCTCTGACCCTTTTACCGCGCACAAACACGCGAACTCGCCGACCTTGCCCCTTCCGCCCATGTCCGCCCCGCTGAATTAACTCACCCAGTGCGGCCAATTTTTGTTCTCCGGATAAACTTTCTGGATCTCGGTGACGACGAAGTAGCTAGGAAGCAGACACGCGTTTCGATCGAATATGTTCTCAAACACGTGTTCCAGGGCTTTCAACTGCGGCTGTACTGAAGCGTTCAGCTTGGCCGGTAGGGTCTGAGCCTTTTCCGAACATCCCTGGAACAAAAAAAACGTAATTTTTATAAAAGTTTTTCGCCTAGTATTGTGAATAACATCAATCGTCACCGAAAATCCACCGAAAGAGGACATCCGTTTATCGCGTGAGGTTTCTATAGAAGGCGAGTAGTAGAATCATGATGGATGATTATGCCGCAATGGCACAGTCACTGAAGAAAAATGGCAGTGTGCACTCCCACAAGCTTTGACGCACCTTCATGATCTCTCTGACCCCTTTGTAGTCAACACCTCCGATAATGCGACGTATGAGACCGAAACACTCCACCCAGAAGTCCTGGAGCTCGTACACGAGTTTTTCGCAGCCCAGTATCGATTCGCAGACGAGCCTGAGAGAAATGATCCACTTGAAGAAAAACGTTGCCAAGCGAAGTGCCGGCAGACTCGTCCAGTCCACTGGATACAAAGAACAGCACAATTACGATTTCCATGGAGCCGAAATATAAAAGTGTATTTCGATAGTTTCGTACGAAAAAGGTTCTGCTACTTATCCTATTCTACGCTTATCGAGATAATGATAAAGAAAAATAATAATAATTCCATCATTCTGAATAAATTTGATCTTATTTCGTATTGAAGTAAGATTTTTGTCCCAGATGGGCAGCATACTGATGTGGGTGCGAGGCACCTGGGATGGGGGTGTGGAAGCATGCGGGATGTGCGATAGTGGTGTGGATACTAGGCACCAAGGATGTTTATTGAAGAACTTTTTGATCTTTATTGAAGATATCCATGAAGAGGGACAATTTTATTGACTATATTTGTAAATGTACTATATTTGTGTGATACTTCTGCTTTGTACTAAAGATTGCCATGAACAATTCGATTGACTTTGTTATTATGTTTGTGCAATACTTTTGGTTTTTAGTGAAGATTTCTATAAAAAGGAACAACTTGATGTATTCCATAATTATATTCACACAATACTTTCGAAATTTACCGGGCATGAAAAAAAAAATATATCATCGATATCTCGAAAACTAATCAAGGCATTGATTTAGACCTGCAGAATCATTTTCCTTGTGAAAAAGTTGATCGAAACCCACTTTTATGTTTTGGGGTCATGGAATTCGTAATCTCTTGAAAAGAACGGAGAGACGCACCTGGCAGGCACGTCGTTGTTGGTCACAAGATTTTCCAGGAGGCTCAGCAACATTTGCAAGCGCTTGTGATTGGTCATGGTCGAGGCCATGCAGAGGAACTGCTTGATCGCCGCTTCTTGCTGATCAGCAGGCAGCCTCGTCACAGCTACGCTCAGCTCCGACTGCCAGGATTTCGTTTTTTTGGCTTCATTGGTGAGGTTATGGTCGAGGATGCAACTGAACGCCTCCTCCAGGGCCTCCACTTTCTGCAATTTTACCGAGCTTCACCACCGTCCCTCCCTCTGCGACGTGAGAGTCGATCTAACCTCAATGGGTTCGACGGCACCCCGTGGACGATAGAAAGGGATTATTATTGGGCGAGTTACTTACGAGGATGTCATTGACGATCGAGGTTATTTGGCTCTCGGCACTCATCGTTCTTCGTTTGCGGTGGCCAAAGCCGCCACGTTCATAACCTCCTCGAGCTCGACGTTCAGAGGAACGCAAGCGTCTTCAATTCGTGCCCGTCATGTCCGCGTTATCAGGGACCCTCGGGCGGTGTTTTGATTTTCGATTGATGTTTTACGCATTTGCTAATTGAGAATTGGAAAAAATCAACCGGTTAACGGACAGCCGGCGTTTTCTTTTTTTGGCAGTTTCGTGCGCGCGAGCCAAGGAGACTACAGGCAAAGAATAGATATTACATGGAACAACAGGTCCCGTGTTAATGGTCGTGTTCGTTGGGTCTCATCATTTTGATACGAACAAGTGCGCATGTGCATAATGATGCGCAACGCGCAACTGCGCAATGAAACGTGCGCATCGTCAAATGCGCATCATTATGCGCATGCGCAGTCAAAATGATGAGACCCAACGAACACGACCAATATTTGGCAAAAAAATGTAGTTAGTATTTCCGCGGGTAGACTGCGCGGCGATGTATCGGTGTGCCATACCAATGACAGAGATTCAAGGCACACCCAGAGATTAGTAGGGAGATGTACAACGCTCCCCTCATGGAGACTAGAGTAAAGGAGCCCGAACGCATATGGCGGAATCGTCGAAAAGTGGATCGCGAAAGTGATGAAAGATCTTGTAGTTCGAAAAATATCCGCAAGCGATACTAGCGCCAGGGACCGAATAAGATAGGTCTGTGAGGACCGGCTTAGCAGTGTTTGTGACATACATGCAATGACGTTTTACTGTCAGTGAGTGCAACCAGATCGCGCGTGAAAGTTGCCCCTTCTCTAGTCTCTTACGCGCCCATCACACAATCATAGTAGCGCGTGTCCGTGAGCGAGCGACGCTCGGACGTCTTCGGAAAGAGCTGAGCACGGTCGAAGTTTCCCGACCGCGCCTTCGGCAGCTACACCAACACATCGACGCTGAGCACGTTCATGTGCGGCCAAGGAGAAACGAAGGCTTCGAGGGAAACAGCAATCTGAGCACGACTCGCGCGTGACTTCACCCGACGGCACGCGGGAGGCTTTTAGATGATTTCAATGCTTATTTAGCTCTTGATTCTCTGCGGTATTAATGTATAAAAAAAATGTATCGCGCACTCTGATCGCTTATTTTTTTAGTTTATACGTTATTTTAAATATAATAATAAATCTAAATTACAACTTATTTTTCTTATATAAAATTGTTCACGCTTTACTCACACCCGTCCTTATGTCAAATAAATTCTAATTCATAAAAGTAACCGGAAATATATTTATATTCGTATTATTATATT
The DNA here is from genome assembly GCA_964007375.1 of Ophion obscuratus. Lineage (NCBI taxonomy): Eukaryota > Metazoa > Arthropoda > Insecta > Hymenoptera > Ichneumonidae > Ophion > Ophion obscuratus. The sequence goes on along the minus strand of OZ023323.1, from coordinate 9,146,123 downwards.
AATTCTCATACTTTCATCAAGCGATAAAGCGTTATCCCCAAAAACAATCTAATCATCCATCCGGCCGCGAATCCTAAGTACCAGAAAGTGTACATATTCTACAAGCGATAAGATGGTCCCCTTGGTAGCGTTCCTGGCTTCGGTCCGCAGGGGTCCCTAGTGCAAATTTTTCATAATTTCTCATATTTTAGTCGTATTTGAGATTTTCGGAGAAAAAATGATGTAAAACATATTGAAGTTCTGGTCTATTTCCCAAAAACACATTTTTTTTACTGAAAATTCATGATTTCTCATTTTTTTTCCGGAAATTTCTCTTTTTCCTATGACCTAAGTGAACGGCTGCGGACATATTCGGAGAAAAGTTAAAGATGAAAAGAAATGAGATTTTCGTTAACAAAAACTTATTGTTATTTATTTCTGGAAATTTCCCTTTTTCCTATTACCTGAGTGAACGGCTGCGAAGATATTCGGAGAAAATTTAAAGATGAAAAAAAATGAGATTTTCGTAAAAAATTGTTATAATTTTTTTCCTGAACTTTTTCTTTTTCCTATTAACCGGTGCGATGGTCTAGTGGTTAGCGTTCGAATCCCAGTCGCGTACATTTCGTAGTGAAATGTTTTTCTTTGGCATTTCGCGGCGAAATAAGACTAGTTCCAAGACTGGGGGGCGAACTCGATGATCGGCTGTATTGGTGTAGGTTTTCCGCAGTTTCCCTATACCCATGACAGAAATGTCATGATGAATATAATACAGAGGGGGAAGTCGGCTGCGGCCGCAAGAGGGGGGAACAGAGAGAAAGATGGAGAAAAAAGTAAAAAAACAGTAGAGGAAAGAAACGGGCACAATGAAGGGAAAGAATAGGTAACAAACGCGAAAAGCGTGTACCTAAGAAAAAAAACCAATAACAAAAAAAAATTAGATTGTCGTAAAAAAAAATTATTACATTTATTATCCCTCATAATTCTGAGAAATAATGAATTTCCGAAATGTTTGCAAACATTATTTTCCTTAAGGGGTAACACCACTGTAACGGCCTGCCACGAAGCGTTTTAGACAAATAATACTTGGGGTAATTATTAAGCATATATTGAAGTATATTGCAAAAAAATGTTATGGGAAAATATTACAAAATTTGCACACTGCAGCAAATTCTTCCGAGACATGTTGAACTTAAGGTGCTCTGCGTCGCGCAGTATAACTTGTGCCAATTTTAATCTCGACAAAATAATTTTTTAAATTAATTCTAGATGAGCGTAGCTAGTGAACCACGTAGGGGATTTTAGAAATATTGATTTTTGAGTAATTGCCGAGTATTTGACTAAATATGTTCAATTTGTTTGTTAAGACATTTATATGTTAATAAATATTGTTTAAACTAACTTATTGAAAATCCCCTACGTGGTTCAGTAGCTACCCTCATGTAGACTTAATAAAACAAAACTCTTTTTTTTAGATTAAAATTGGCAGTTATCTGCATGCCGCGGAGGTTCGACATGCTTCGGAAGAATTGCTGCAGTGTCGCCATTTTGTAAAATTTTCGGATAAAAATTTCTAGCAATATACTTAAATATATGCTCAATAAATACCGCAAGTATGATTTGTTGATCACATTTTCTTCCGCCAAAAAAATATAAAAAAATACGCTTCCTGTAAGGCCGTTACAGTAGTGTTACCCCATAAAGTCTTCATATAATTTCCGAGATTTTCCCGTGATCGTAATTAAAATGATGAAATATTCGGAAAAATTTGAAAAAATTCGGAGAAATTCGTCTCAACTCGGATGTTTGCGTAAAAATAATTGTCCGCGAAACTCAGAATTCGTCATATTTGTTCCAATTCATAGAAAAATACGGAAAAACTTTCCGGAAAAAATCGGAGTTTTTCGGAAAAAAATTTGCACTAGGGGCGCGGGATCTTTCCCCGCGTTCAGTGCTTTTTTGAAAAATTATTATTACTATTAATTCTTACTTGATTAGTTATCATTATTATTTTAATTAGTTATCTTTTAGTGTCGAAAAATGTATCGCGCACTCTGACCGCTTATTTTATTAGTTTGTACGTTAATTCTAATATAATAATAAATCTAAATTACGACTTATCTTCTAAAAAATTGTTTGCGCTTTACTCACACCCGTCCCTATGCCAAATAAGTTGTAATTCATAAAAGTAAGCGGAAATATTTTTATATTCGTATTATTATATTCATTCTCATTTACTTTCATCAAGCGATAAAGCATTATCATAATGCTTTATCGCTCAGAGTGGTCGATAAATTTTTCGACACTAAAAGATAACTAATAAAAATAATAATGATAACTAATAAAAATAACTAATCAAATAAGAATTAATAGCAATAATAATTATTTGAAGAAAGCACTGAGCGCTGGGAACGATCCCGCGCCCCTAGTGCAAATTTTTTTCTGAAAAATTCCGATTTGTTCCGGCAAATTTTTCCGAATTTTTCTATGAATTAGAACAAATATGAAGAATTCGGAGTTTTCCGGAGAATTATTTTTACGCAAACATCCGAGTTTCTTCGAATTTCTCCGAATTTTTTCAAATTTTTCCGAATATTTCATCATTTTAATTACGATCACGGGAAAATGTCGGAAATTATACGAAGGCTTTAAGGGGCCACATCACTGTAACGGTCTTACAGGAAGCGTATTTTTTGATATTTTTTTTGGCGGAAGAAAATGTGATAAACAAATAATGCTTGCGGTATTTATTAAGCATATATTTAAGTATATTGCTAGAAATTTTTATCCGAAAATATTACAAAATGGCGACACTCCAGCAATTCTTCCGAAGCATGTCGAAACTCTGCGGCACGCAGTGTAACTGCCAATTTAAAAAAAAGGGAATTTTTTTTATTAGGTCTAGATGAACATTTTTAGTCAAATACTCTGCAATTACTCAAAAATCAATATTTCTAAAATCCCCTACGGGGTTCACTAGCTACACTCTTCTAGGTTAAAAAAAATATTTTGTCCACATTAAAATTGGCACAAGTTATACTACGTGCCGCATAGCACCTTATGTTCAACATGCCTCGGAAGATATTGCTGCAGTGTCGTCATTTTGTAATATTTTCCCATAAAATTTTTTTGCAATATACTTCAATATATGCTTAATAATTACCCCAAGTATTATTTGTCTAAAACACTTCGTGGCAGACCGTTACAGTGGTGTTACCCCTTAAGGAAAATAATGTATGCAAACATTTCGGAAATTCATTATTTCTCAGACTTATGAGGTTTAAAAAATGTGTTTTTTTTTGCGAAAATCTCATTTTTTAAATCTATAACTTTTCTCCGAATATCTCCGCAGCCGTTCACTCAGGTAATAGGAAAAAAGGAAATTTCCGAAAAAATAATAATAATAAGTTTTTTTTTACGAAAATCTCATTTCTTTTCATCTTTAACTTTTCTCCGAATATGTCCGCAGCGGTTCACTCAGGTCATAGGAAAAAGAGAAATTTCCGGGGAAAAAATGAGGAATCATGAATTTTTAGTAAAAACAATGTGTTTTTGGGAAATAGACCAGAACTTGAATCTGCTTTAAATCATTTTTTCTCCGAAAATCTCAAATACGACTAAAATATGAGAAATTATGAAAAATTTGGAGAAAAATTTGCACTCGGGGCCCCTGCGGACCGAAACCAGGAACGCTACCAACGGGACCATCTCGTCGCTTGTAGAATATGTACACTTTCTGGTACTTGGGATTCGCGGCCGGATGGATGATTAGCTTGTTTTTGGAGATAATGCTTTATCGCTTGATGAAAGTATGAGAATTAATATAATAATACGAATATAAATATATTTCCGCTTACTTTTATGAATTTATTTGACATAAGGACGGGTGTGAGTAAAACGTAAACAATTTTATATAGGATAAATAAGTTGTAATTTAGATTTATTATTATATTTAACTTAACGTATTAACTAAAAAAATAAGCGATCAGAGTGCGCGATACATTTTTTTTAATACATTAATACCGCAGAGAATCGAGAGCTACTTAAGCATTGAAATCATCTAAAAGCCTCCCGCGTGTCGTCGGGTGAAGTCACGCGCGAGTCGTGCTGAGATTGCTTTTGACCTCAAAGCCTTCGTTTCGGCTTGGCCGCACATGAACGTGCTCAGCGTCGATGTGTTGGTTTAGCTGCCGAAGGCGCGGTCGGGAAACTTCGACCGTGCTCGGCTCTTTCCGAAGACGTCCGAGCGTCGCTCGCTCACGGACACGCGCTACTATGATTGTGTGATGGGCGCGTAAGAGACTAGAGAGGGGGTAACTTTTACGCGCGATCTGGGTGCACTGCTGTCAGTTACTATATATGTGAGTATTATATATATATATGTGTTTGGTTTGTTGGTTGATTTGAGGTTTGATATAAATTATATACTTTATTATTTCTTTTTGTAGCGACGAAAAAAAATATTTTTCTTGAAAATCCAGTATGTAATATTCACATTATGGCTGTTTAATCGTACGTGTCACCGTATACAAATAAAACATTTACAGTAGAGATCACCTCCAAGCAAAAAAATACTGATATATTATCATTTCATAATTTAAACAAAAGCATATCAAAATTACTCTTCAGTATTATAAACTGTGCTAATAAGAAGCAAATATATGACAAATTGCGGATCGACGATTCAAAATCACCGCGCGGACGGAGCCAGCAGTGGTAGCGCCGCCAGGCGGGAACAATCCGCGGATCATTCATCACTTTCACAACCATTTCGCCAGCATTGCGTTCGGGCTCCTTTACTCTAGTCTCCATGGCTCCCCTTTTCAGCGTGCCTCGTAAATGGCGCTAAATCGCGGCGGCGATTTCGGGAGTATGATTTCGTGATCATCGCCTCTGTCGAGGTTGCAGTTTCCCTTGTAGCCGCGCGAGTCCGTGATCACCGCTCAAGTCGGTATCGCAGTCAGCGTGAACACGAATGGGTAGCTGGTGGGGGAAAAGTCTCTGCCCCTCGCAAATCGCGCTCGCTCGACAGGCGAGCGGAGCGAGGTTTTCCGTCCGATCGAGCTCGACGTATATGTGTGGCCGTACTGAGGATTGGAATATGCATTAAATAAATTTCAAAGTGAAAAACAAGTATCGAGATCATTGTTTTCTCTCAGTTGCCCGTTTATGCCGAAAATGCGGGTTAAAAAAAATTAACGACGACCCGCGTTGAAAAATAAAACGCCGAAACGACCGTGGAAGGTTCAAAAAGAAATCTTGACCCTTTGCCGCGATCGTTTCGACATTTTTTTTCAACAGTAAACATTATGGATAAGGGTGTATCATAAATGTTTCTTTATCTGTAATGAGCGTCGTGGCTGAGTTGGCAGCGTGACGGATTAAGGATGCTTACGGTCCGGGTTCAATCCCCGGTGAACCAACTTTTTTTTTCTTCATTTTATATTCAGAAAATTTCGAACTTACTCTCGCTTTATAGTCCAGTCAAATTACCGAAATAAATAAACACAAAATTATGTAGTTTGGAGATTATGAAGGATCGATTGGGGGGTGTATTCTGAGCATACATTCCAATTTGAGGGGTTCTCCGGAGGTCAGCTCAAGGTCATTTCGATGAAAACGCGTTTAATTCGATATCTCGAAAACGGTTAGTGTTAGGCCAAAAATTGTAGAGACCTTTTCTCTTCTAAATTAAATTTACTAACTTTTTTATCTGAAACTTTTTTTTGTATCATCAATACTTTTCAATTTATTACTTCCGAAAGGCAAAAATTTTACTTTTTTTTCTCCCTATTTTTCATTTTTCGCCATTTTCTCCCCAACCGTTCAATTTTATGAAATTTTACCGCGAATCAAAGTTGTAGATCCTTTGATTATGAACAACTTTTTCCTATAACTTTTTTTTCTAATACCAATATCTTCGGAGTTATATATTACTTTACCGAGCGAAATCCGCGCCAATGTCGCAATATCATCGATATCAGTGGGTATTCAGTACTTGAAAGAAATATTAAAGTATTCCATGATAATTTATTAGCCAACTTACCTGTATCAAAAGGTGAATCGATTAAACTATTTAAAAATTGTACTTCATTTAAATATTAAATATTGTAATCATTCAAATATCATTTAAATATTGTACTTCTTCAATTTGGGTATTTTTTATTCCATTCAATGGGATAATAATGTGAATAAGGATTACAAAAAGAAGTAAATGAATAATTGAAACTGTTTCACACATTTATTGATAAAAAAATAGATCATAAAATTCGTAAAATTAAGCACCCGAGGTCGATGGAAGTGATTCGTTAATATTAAAGGCCCTGACGGTATCGGGGCATACGTCGTCCTCGTCCATTGCGTCAAAAATATTATCGTCGATAACATTGGCGATATTAGAACAATAGTTCTCTTGGCAATTAGTGCAAGTTACTGAGCAAAACAGGCCGGCCTTTCTACATCCGCACGCTTTGCCGCAGTTGGTTTGGCATTTGCACGCAATCGATCTGAGTAATTCTTCGGAGCTGGTTTCAGTGACATTGGTATCGGCTCCCATCCACGGGGGGTGCGACGCCAGCCACTCCTCGGGTTCCAGATAATTTTCGAGCCAGTATTGCACTTGGTAGTAACACCTCAACGAGTGAAAAAATGCGGCATCAGAGGTAGGAGAAAGGTATTCTAATTTAACCCTCCCACTGCCTGCCATTTTTTTGTATCCCTTATAACGGAGCTCGTTGAGATTCGTACAATTCGTGTCACCTGAAGCCTTGCGATAGAAATTCAAAATGAATTGTTCGCCGTTTGACGCGAGAGTTGTTTTATCTGCTTTATCTTGTACAAAAACTTCAGTTAGAGAAACCAAATCCAGAGTATTTTTCAATGCGGTCATTGGTTTGATCTTGCCTAAGTTGAATGGTGCCGAAGTTGTGTCGAGAGTCTGGGTACGAGACCTTCTCGTACCCCGGTACGAGAGTCGAGGAACAGATGTTCCTTACCCACACCAATGCACGCAACCGTGTGACTGTGAATACGCGTTGCGACAATGACGCGGATTTCGCTCGGTAAAGTAATATATAACTCCGAAGATATTGGTATTAGAAAAATAAGTTATAGGAAAAAGTTGTTCATAATTAAAGGATCTACAACTTTCATAAGCGGTAAAATTTCATAAAATTGAACGGTTGGGGAGAAAATGGCGAAAAATGAAAAATAGGGAGAAAAAAAAGTAAAATGTTTGCCTTTCGGAAGTAATAAATTGAAAAGTATTGATGATACAAAAAAAAGTTTCAGATAAAAAAGTTAGTAAATTTAATTTAGAAGAGAAAAGGTCTCTACAATTTTTGGCCTAACACTAACCGTTCTCGAGATATCGAATCAAACGCGTTTTCATCAAAATGACCTTGAGCTGACCTCCGGAGAACCCCTCAAATTGGAATGTATGCTCAGAAAACACCCCCCTATCGATCCTTCATAATCCCCAAACTACATAATTTTATGTTTTTTTTTTCCATTCTGAGCCGTAATTTGACTGGACTATTAGCTATTCTCGCCTGTTCAGGCATTATTTATGATATTTAATTCGTATATGCTTAATAAAAAAAAACAAGACTTACGCGCCCATCACACAGTCATAGTGGCGCGTGTCCGTAAGTGAGCGACGCTCGGACATTTTCGGAAAGAGCCGAGCACGGTCGAAGTTTTCCGACCGCGCCTTCGGCAGCTACACCAATACATGGACGCTGAGCACGTACATGTGCGGCCAAGCCGAAACGAAGGTTTCGAGGGAAAAAGCAATCTGAGCGAGACTCGCGCGTGCCGTCGGGTGAAGTCATGCGCGAGGCTTTTAGATGATTTCAATGCTTATTAGCTCTTGATTCTCTGTGTTATTAATGTGTACAAAAAAATGTATCGCGCACTCTGATCGCTTATTTTTTTAGTTTATACGTTCATTTAAATATAATAATAAATCTAAATTACAACTTATTTATCTTATATAAAATTGTTTACACTTTACTCACACCCGTCCTTATGCCAAATAAATTATAATTCATAAAAGTAAGCGGAAATATATTTATATTCGTACTATTATATTAATTTTCATACTTTCATCAATCGGTAAAGCATTATCCTCAAAAAACAAGCCAATCATCCATCCGGCCGCGAATCGTAAGTACCAGAAAGGGCACATATTCTACAAGCGATGAGATGGTCCCGTTGGTAGCGTTCCTGGCTTCGGTCCGCAGGGGCCCGTAGTGCAAATTTTTCTCCAAATTTTTCATAATGTCTCATATTTTAGTCATATTTGAGATTTTCGGAGAAAAAATTATTTAAAACAGATTCAAGTTCTGGTCTATTTCCCAAAAACACATTTTTTTTCACTGAAAATTCATGATTTCTCATTTTTTTCCCGGAAATTTCTCTTTTTCCTATGACCTGAGTGAACGGCTGCGGAGATATTCGGAGAAAAGTTAAAGATGAAAAGAAATGAGATTTTCGTAAAAAAAAAAAGATTATTCTTTTTCCGGAAATTTTCCTTTTTCCTATTACCTGAGTAAACGGCTGCGAAGATATTCGGAGAAAATTTAAAGATTAAAAAAATGAGATTTTCGTAAAAAAAAACTGGTTCTTATTTTTTTCCGGAACTTTTTCTTTTTCCTATTGAGTGAACGGCTGCGGAAATATTTGGAGAAAAGTTATAGATGAAAAAAATGAGACTTTCGTAAAAAAAACTGATTACATTTTTTTATCCCTCATAATTCTGAGAAATAAAGAATTTCCGAAATTTTTGCAAACATTGTTTTCCTTAAGGAGTAACACCACTGTAATGGTCTGCCACGAAGCGTTTTACACAAATAATACTTGGGGTAATTATTAAGCATATATTAAAGTATATTGCAAAAAAAAATTATGGGAAAATATTACAAAATGGCGACACTGCAGCAAATTCTTCCGAGGCATGTTGAACTTAAGGTGTTCTGCGACACGCAGTATAACTTGTACCAATTTTAATCGGAATAAAATAATTAAAAAAAAATTAAATCTAGATGAGTGCAGCTAGTGAACCACGTAGGGGATTTTAGAAATATTGATTTTTGAGTAATTGCCGAGTATTCGACTAAAAATGTTCAATTTATTTTTAAGACAGTTATTTTTTAATAAATATTGTTTTAATTAACTTATCGAAAATCCCCTACGTGGTTCAGTAGATACACTCATGTAGACTTAATAAAACAAAATTCTTTTTTTTAATTAAAATTGGCACAGTTATACTGCGTGCCGCAGAGGTTCGACATGCTTCGGAAGAACTGCTGCAGTGTCGCCATTTTGTAGTATTTTCGGATGAAAAATTTATAGCTATATACAGTACTACCTCCCTAAGAGAGCCCTCCCTAAGAGAGAATTTCCCCGCCGTTCCGCTTGAGCGCATTTTATGGCTTCCCCCACCTAGCTCGAGCTGTCCAGTGTACCCGAGGCCTCCCGAGTTTGTCGCGGACACCTCCATAAGAGATCGCGAGCGATTTCAGAAAATCGCACGTCGCACGATTGTCAAATGGATAATATTCCTTTGTATAATAATATATACGTTTAAGCCGTAAAGTCGGAGAAAAAAACATGCACCATAATTAAATTTCAAGTAGTAATTTAATGCAAGTAAAATATATTTTCGATTCAGCCATCCCGTTTTATCTAAAAATGAAATATTTATACATATATATACATTGTATATTTCAACTTGAAGTATATACACAAGATAAATTGTTAGTTACATTTTTTTTGTACACTGTACAGTAGAACCTCAATTATCCGAACGATGACTTAGTTTATCCGAACTCTCAATTATCCGAACGTTGGCGCGAAAGATACATTGTTGCTCGCTGCCACCGCCGTGAGCAACAATGAGCAACCCAACGCAATCTCTCCTTCCCAAACGGCTGCGAGACTTAGCCGCTCAAAAACGCATTACAGCCGTTCGTCAATTAAAAATGGACGATTTTATTGTTTAAAAATATAAAAAAAGCATTCAACTTTTTTCAGGTATTTCAAATACATTATATATATATATATTTCAACGTTAACATATATGTCAAATTATAATATATATGTATGTACTGTTTTTGTTGGTGTGGTGCAATATCGTCGTGGCAACGTCCACGTAGTCGTTCACTTTCTTCTGATCAACAAGATCTCTTTTGTCTTTGTTTACCAAGAGATCTCCAGAAGCCCTTGTTCTTGTTATTCGTAATCTCACGTTCGTGCAATAAACACCCTCTCCCTTATAAACCCGACTCGCTTGATTCCCCACATATCTTCCACTAACAGGTTATGGGCCCAGTTGCCTTTTCCCGGGGATAAATAATCAGCGCAGGAAAGTGCAACTCTGTGAAAAAGTGTGAAAAGGAAGTAAGAAAACCACGTGCCGCGAAACGATCGGCTTCGGAACGAGAATCGCACACTTCCCAAAAGGAACACTTAAAAATGAGTTCAACGAACACCGTGAGAATTGAATCATTGACCAAGGACAATTATGAAACCTGGAAGATTCAAATGAAAGCCATCCTAACCAAGAATGACGCGTGGGGCTATGTGAGTGGACGAATCGCAAGGCCCACCTTGATCAACACAGACCCGAACACCGAGGAAAGCTTGAGGAAATGGGAAATGGCTGATGAGAAAGCGAAGGCCGACATAATCTTATCCATCAAGCCATCCGAACTAAAACAAATACGTGAATGTCACACGTCAAAAGAACTGTGGTTAAAATTACAGACTATTCATCAGTCTACCGGTCCGGCGCGAAAGGCCACGCTAATAAAGCAACTCACAGGCCACCACGCGCAAGAAGGTGAGGATGTCCGAGAACATTTGTCAAGATTTTTCGACACCGTCGAGAGGCTAAGCGAGATGGACGTACCTATAAACGAAGACTTATTGTGTGTCATGCTACTTCAAAGTTTGCCACAGTCTTTCGGAAACTTTAGGTGTGCCATCGAATCCCGAGATAACTTACCGTCTCCTGAAACACTTCGTGCAAAGATCACGGAGGAGTGGGAATCCCAGAGACACAATGTCCAAGAAGGAACATCCGCTGCCCTATTCACAAAGCGAATCACCGAAAAAAGGAGGCCTTTTAAAATCAAATTCGGGCAGAAGTCAAATTCGCAAACGCACCCCTCATCCGAAAATAATTCCTTTAAATATCGGTGTCATCGATGCAGGCAGGTGGGGCACAAAGCCATTGATTGCAAGATAGGAGCGAGCGGTACAAACGACGCAAATACTGCCGAGAATTTAAACTTATACGCCGACACGGACCATACGGAAGAGATAGACGAACGAGCTGGCAAGGCGGACTTGAGCGAGAAGACAACACACGCAGGTACATCAAAAATGTTAAGTGAATCCGAAGAACTATGGTGCCTCGATAGCGGTTGCAGTACGCATATGTGCGGAAAATCAACAGCAATCTCAAAGGCTGTAGTATCAACCGGCAAAGTCAATCTGGCAAGCCAAGCCACCGTCAACGTCGCAGGAAAAGGGGAGGTAACATTATCCACAAACTTTGAAGGTCGAAATAAATCAGTACATTTGAAGGATACACTCTTAATTCCCGAGCTCAGAACAAATCTCATTTCCGTGGGAAAAATTTGCGATCGCGGAATGACGGTCATTTTCAGCCGCAACTACGCCAAAATCATTGACGAATCCGGAAGCGTCGCACTGAGAGCAGACCGTCGAACCGGCGGATTATATTATCTACAAGGCGGTCCAACCGAGACCAGGGAGACGAACGCCAACGCCCAGTGGGATGATGAAACAAAAGAAAATGACATGACTGAAGTATGGCATCGACGCATGGGACACCTCAATTTCCGAGATCTCGTGAAATGTTCACGAGAGAACGTGGTGATCGGAATGAATTTGGGGAAATGCCGCGAAGATACGCAATGCGAAGTGTGCGCTCGCGGGAAGATGACCAGTGCTCCTTTCCCGAAGAAATCTAAAAGGAGCTCGCTATCGCTGGAAATAGTTCACTCCGATGTTTGCGGGCCAATGCGCCAGGAGTCAATGGGCGGATCCAAATATTTCGTTACCTTCACAGACGACTTCTCCAGATGGTGCGAGGTAAGATTCATCCAACGAAAGAGCGACGTCCTGTCTGCCTTTCAGGAATACAAGTCTCTGGTGGAAAACCAAACAGGAATGCGAATCAAATGCCTGCAGTCTGACAATGGAAAGGAATATCGCAATGAAGCCTTTGACAAATTTCTAAAAGAAAACGGCATAAGGCGAAGGCTGACAATACCACACACGCCCGAACAGAACGGCGTGGCCGAAAGGCGAAATCGTACGCTACTTGAGACAGCCCGTTGCTTGATCGCTCAGTCGTCCGTCCCAAGATATCTCTGGGCGGAAGCCGTCAATACGGCTAACTTCATAAGGAATCGGTGCCCAAATAGCACTCTTGGGGGCAGGTCAGCTTTCGAAATGTGGATGGACCAAATCCCGAACGTCGCACGATTCCTCGAATTCGGATGTCAACTCGCCGTACTGAGGAAGGAACCAGGAAAAGACAAGTTCGAGGATCGGACCAGGAAGGGCATTTTCGTCGGATACTCGGACGAGAGTAAAGGATATCGAGTATGGCTGAGCGACGAAAGGAAAATCGAAATAACGCGGGACGTAAAGGTCATAAATCGCGTGCATAAGAGGCCGAGCGAGAAAATTGAGGGCGAATTGTCAAACCCGATCCCATCAACGGATGAAATTGACATTGAATTACCCGCAATCAGCACCAAACTGGATTGCGAAAATACCGATCCGGATCAGCGAGATAACTCCGAAATACTCGGAGGCGAGGAAAGCAAAGAAGAATCTACGCGCGGAAGACGAACCTATAGTCGAGGTCGCGGACGACCGCGCATTATCCGAACTGGATCGAGGGGGAGACCAAGGAAACAATACACGGAGGCAAATTACTCTGAACCCAATGAGGAATACTCATTTATGGCTGAGATTTCCATCAAGAATGCCATAGAAGGACAGAACGCTGACGAATGGCATCAAGCAATAGCCGAAGAACTGAAATGCATTCTGAAAAAGGAAACATGGGAACTGGTGGAAAGACCAACGAACGAAAGTATAATCGGAAGTAGAATCGTCCTGAGGAACAAATATCGCGAAAACGGCGAGATCGAACGTCGCAAGGCTCGAATTGTCGCTAAGGGCTTCTCCCAACGCCCAGGGATCGACTATCACGACACGTACGCTCCCGTGGTACGCATCGAAACAATTCGACTGGTCGTGGCCATCGCAGCCGAACGGTCAATGGAAATAGACCAACTGGATGTCACGACCGCGTATCTTAATGGCATCCTTGAGGAAAGAATACTTATGGAGATCCCGGAATTCACACAAGAAGGATTGCGCCGGATCATACATACTGAGCCAAAGGGAAGCTACCTAGCAGAAAAGGCCGCTGAAACACTCGAAGGACTCCAGAGTGGAAATAAAATCTGCCTTTTAAGGAAAGCGCTGTACGGCTTAAAGCAAGCAGGGCGATGCTGGAATGAACGGATCTGTCGCGTACTGAAAGAATTCGGGATGTCGAGATCGGCCGTCGACCCTTGCCTGTTCTTCATGGGTCTAGGAGAGAAACTTACGCTCCTCATTATATATGTCGATGACCTATTGATCGCATCCAAAAGCAAGGAGCACATCGGACGCGTAAAGAGAGCCCTCTCCGAGGCATTTGACATCAAAGACCTGGGACCCGCGAAATATTGCCTTGGCATTGAGTTTGCTCGCGAAGGAAGTTCCATAAGTATGAGACAGACCGGATACTTACGTGACATTCTTGAAAGATTCGAGATGAGTAACTCAAACACAGTGAAGACCCCGATCGAAACAAACGCAAAATTGGCCCGCCCCGAGAAAAACGACAAGAAAATCAATACCTTCCCGTTTCGCGAGATGATTGGGTCGCTCATGTACCTTGCTGTATGCACTCGCCCAGACATTGCACACGCAGTAAATCGACTGAGCCAATTCAACGATTGTCACGGACCAGTCCATTGGGCTGCAGCGAAACGAATTCTCCGCTATCTAAGGGGAACCACTGAAGTTGGAATCAAGTATAGAAAAACCGGAAAATCCATGGTCGGATACGTCGACGCTGACTGGGCAAATTGCGTAGTTGACCGAAGATCGTACACCGGGTACGCATTCGTCCTCGGAGGATCTCCCGTAGCATGGGAATCTCGCAAACAGAGAACCGTCGCCCTCTCCTCAACGGAAGCCGAGTACATGGCGATGACAGAGGCCGTCAAGGAGGCCACTTGTCTCCAACAAATACTTATCGAACTCGGCCTGATTGAGCTCACAAGAGTTACACTCTTTTGCGACAATAATGGGGCTCGTAAACTCGCAGAAAACACGGCCTTTCATAATCGCTCGAAACACATCGATACGAGGCATCATTTTATTCGCGAAGTGCTCGAACGAGGGACGATCCTCATCCAGCACGTTCCGACGTCGGAGATGGCTTCGGATTTCCTGACCAAAGGGGTACCGAGCCCGAAGCATCAACTGTGCATGGAAATCCTCGGTTTGTCGTTCTAAAGTGGATATTGAATCCACACATGCGACCAACTACGACCCTTGCCCCACGACGACCTTGAGGGGGAGTGTTGGTGTGGTGCAATATCGTCGTGGCAACGTCCACGTAGTCGTTCACTTTCTTCTGATCAACAAGATCTCTTTTGTCTTTGTTTACCAAGAGATCTCCAGAAGCCCTTGTTCTTGTTATTCGTAATCTCACGTTCGTGCAATAAACACCCTCTCCCTTATAAACCCGACTCGCTTGATTCCCCACATATCTTCCACTAACAGTTTTTATATAAAAAGGTGTTGTTTATGATCTCGTCCCAAAAAACCCACGTTTCGATTATCCGAACTTTTGATTATCCGAACTAGTCTCGGTCCCAATTGGTTCGGATAATCGAGGTTCTACTGTATATGTTCGAGTTTCGATAACGAATATACTACGTATATTTTTGCGAACAATAAGATAATTCAACAATTATTGAAAGTTTTACAAATGTTTCCTTCATATGTGTTATAATATTGCAACAACAAAATATACCAAACAGCAGAATAAAAAAACGCGAAGAAAAAGAAAGATTTACACATCAATATTCAATGAAATATACTTACGCATGAAACGACGAAACGCCAGTACACTTTCCGCAACTTGTTTACAGTTTTCTCAACACTTTCGTTCGCGCTCTCTCATAGAGGTCGAGTGGAGAAACACATACACGCTACCACATGCGCGATTTTCGAGCGCGCTAACCTAGCGGTGGGGGAAGGCTTCGGCGACGAATTTCTCGAGAATTACTTCCCCTAACCGCCCTAGACCGCTCTCTTAGGGAGGTAGTACTGTACTTAAATATATGCTTAATGAATACCGCAAGTATTATTTGTTTATCACATTGTCTTCCGCCAAAAAAATATAAAAAAATACGCTTCCTGTAAAGCCGTTACAGTGGTGTTACCCCTTAAAGTCTTCATATAATTTCCGAGATTTTCCCGTGATTGTAATAAAAATGATGAAATATTCGGAAACATTCGGAGAAACTCGGATGTTTGCGCAAAAATAATTGTCCGCAAAACTCCGAATTCTTTATATTTGTTCCAATTCATAGCAAAATTCGGAAAAATCGGAAAAATTTTCCGGAAAAATCGGAAAAATTTTCCGGAAAAAATCGGAGTTTTTCGGAAAAAAATTTGCACTTGGGGCGCGGGATCGTTTCCCGCGCTCAGTGCTTTTTTTAAAATTATTATTACTATTAATTCTTATTTGATTAGTTTTTTATTAGTTATCATTATTATTTTAATTAGTTATCTTTTAGCGTTGAAAAACTTATCGCGCACTCTGACCGTTTATTTTATTAGTTTATATGTTAATTTAAACATAATAATAAATCTAAATTACAACATATTTTACTTCTGAAAAATTATTTTGCGCTTTACTCACACCCGTCCCTATGCCAAATAAATTGTAATTCATAAAAGTAAGCTGAAATATATTCGTATTACTATATTCATTCTCATATACTTTCATCAAGCGATAAAGCATTATGATAATGCTTTATCGCTTGATGAAAGTATATGAGCGGAAATATATTTATATTCGTAATATTATATTCATTCAATAACTATTCAAATACTTTCATATACTTACGCTCATATACTATATACTTTTTTCATATACTACTTTCATATACTATCATCAAGCGATAAAGCATTATCATAATGCTTTATCGCTTGATGAAAGTATATGAGAATGAATATAATAATACGAATATAAATAAATTTCTGCTTACTTTTATGAATTACAATTTATTTGGCATAGGGACAGGTGTGAGTAAAGCGCAAACAATTTTTTAGAAAATAAATAAGTTGTAATTTAGATTTATTATTTTATTTAAATTAACGTACAAACTAATAAAATAAGCGGTCAGAGTGCGCGATAAATTTTTTCACACTAAAAGATAACTAATTAAAATAACGATGATAACTAATAAAAATAACTAATCAAATAAGAATTAATAGTAATAATAATTTTAATAAAAGCACTGAGCGCGGGGAATGATCCCGCGCCCCTAGTGCAATTTTTTTCCGAAAAACTTCGATTTTTTCAGAATTTTTCTATGAATTGGGACAAATATGAAAAATTCGGAGTTTTGCGGACAATTATTTATACGCAAACATCCGAGTTTCCCCGAATTTTTCCGAATATTTCATCATTTTAATTACGATCACGGGAAAATCTCGGAAATTATATGAAGACTGTAAGAGGTCTGTAACGGCCTTACAGGAAGCGTATTTTTTAGATATTTTTTTTGGCGGAAGAAAATGTGATAAACAAATAATACTTGCGGTATTTATTGAGCATATACTTAAGTATATTGCTAGAAATTTTTATCCGAAAATATTACAAAATGGCGACACTGCAGCAATTATTCCGAAGCATGTCGAACCTCTGCGGCACGTAGTATAACTGTGCCAATTTTAATCTAAAAAAAAAATAATTTTGTTTTATTAAGTCTAAATGAACATTTTTAGTCAAATACTCGGCAACTACTCAAAAATCAATATTTCTAGAATCCCCTACGTAGTTCACTAGCTACACTCATCTAGATTTAATAAAAAAAAAATATTTTGTCCAGATTAAAATTGGCACAAGTTATACTACGTGCCGTAGAGCACCTTAAGTTCAACTTGCCTCGAAAGAATTTGCTGCAGTGTCGCTATTTTGTAATATTTTCCCGTACATTTTTTTTGCAATATACACGGAAAAAAAGAAACAGCGAAAATCACAGTATAAAGCGCATAAAAAACAGGTTGCCATATTTCATTTTACAGTGAAACAGTAATGTAAATCCTGTCCTACAAAAATGACGAATTTTCCTGTACACACTGAGGTTTTCACAGTTACACTGGTTTATTTACAGTTCAGTATTGTGAATACATCAGTGTTTTGCAGTAAAAATATTCAACTGTAAAATTTACACGAGATCACCTGGTTCGTATACTGTACGCAAACTGCAAGGGTTACCGTGTACACTGTATTGAGTACAGAGTGATTCATTAAATGTTCTCAGTGTGGCACGGTAGTTTTACTCTTCTTTCGACACTTCGTGGCGTTATCTGTGCACTCTGAGATTTTTACAGTTACACTTGTTTATGTGCAGTTTGATATTGTGAATACATCAGTCACTTCAGTAAAAATATTCAACTGTAAAATTTAAATGCGGTCACTGATTTTTATACTGTACGCAAATGAGGCACGAGGTGAGGCACGAGGCCAGGACACAAAGGATTGCCAGTTAGTAGTGCGTGGTTGATGGGACGCGGACATCGAAATTTGTGCGACAGAATTCAAGAAATTATAAAAAAAGAGAGCATGTTTTTTTAAGGCACGTTCTTGTCTAATTGGGGCTTGTCTCGCGCGTGGGGTGAGTCACGTGGCCAGGACACAAAGGATTGCCAGTTAGTAGTACGTGGTCGACAGGATGCGAGCGTTGAAATTTGTACGACATAATTCAAGAAAATACAAAAAAGAGAGAATTATTTACAAAAAGGTACGTTCTTGTGTATGTGACTGATTTTTTTATATTATCTACACATTTTTTTTCAAACTTCTTTTATGGATAAACTTTTTTTTGTGTGTCTAGACAAACTCTGTCGACATAACTGGCGCATTCATTGTACACAATACAGATTAACCAACTGTCACATTACTAGTTTTGTTAAATTTATATTACAGTGTTGAACTGTCAAAATTTACTTTTGACTACACTGTATTTTGGACTGTGTGTTCCAGTAAAAGATACAGTAGAGCGGTTCGAGTCCAAAGAGGACGGTATAGGAACTGTAATCATTTACTTTGAGCACACTGTATTTTGAGCACTGTGTTTCAGTGAATATCGCTGTGTTTCAGTGAATATCGCTCGAGTCCAATGCGAACTGTGTAGCCCCTGTATTTTGTACTATTTCTTTTTTTCCGTGTACTTCAATATATGCTTAATAATTGCCCCAAGTATTATTTGTCTAAAACGCTTCATGGCAGGCCGTTACAGTGGTGTTACCCCTTAAGGAAAATAATGTTTGCAAAAATTTCGGAAATTCATTATTTCTCAGAATTATGAGGGATAAAAAAATGTAATAAGTTTTTTTTACGAAAATCTCATTTTTTTTTCATCGTTAACTTTTCTCCGAATATCTCCGCAGCCTTTCACTCAATAGGAAAAAGAAAAAGTTCCGGAAAAAAAATAAGAACAAGTTTTTTTTTACGAAAATCTCATTTTTTCATCTTTAAATTTTCTCCGAATATCTTCGCAGCCTTTCACTCAGGTAATATGAAAAAGGAAAATTTCCGGAAAAAAAATAATAATCAGTTTTTTTACGAAAATCTCATTTCTTTTCATCTTTAACTTCTCTCCGAATATATCTCCGCAGCCGTTCACTCAGGTCATAGGAAAAAGAGAAATTTCCGGGAAAAAAATGAGAAATCATGAATGTTCAGTGAAAAAAATGTGTTTCTGGGAAATAGACCAGAACTTGAATCTGTTTTAAATCATTTTTTCTCCGAAAATCTCAAATATGACTAAAATATGAGAAATTATGAAAAATTTGGAGAAAAATTTGCACCACGGGCCCCTGCGGACCGAAGTCAGGAACGCTACCAACGGGACCATCTCATCGCTTGTAGAATATGTGCACTTTCTGATACTTATGATTCGCGGCCGGATGGATGATTGGCTTGTTTTTGGGGATAATGATTTATCGCTTGATGAAAGCATGAGAATTAATATAATAATACGAATATAAATATATTTCCGCTTACTTTTATGAACTATAATTTATTTGGCATAACGACGGGTGTGAGTAAAGCGTAAACAATTTGATATAAGATAAATAAGTTGTAATTTAGATTTATTATTATATTTAAATTAGAGTATAAACTAAAAAAATAAGCGATCAGAGTGCGCGATACATTTTTTTGTATACATTAATAACGCAGAGAATCAAGAGCTAAATAAGCATTAAAATCATCTAAAAGCCTTGCGCGAGCCGTCGGGTGACGTCACGCGCGAGTCGTGCTCAGATTGCTTTTTCCCTCGAAGCCTTCGTTTCGGCTTGGCCGTACATGTACGTGCTCAGCGTCCATGTTTTGGTGTAGCTGCCGAAGGCGCGGTCGGAAAACTTCGACCGTGCTCGGCTCTTTCCGAAGTGTCCAAGCGTCGCTCGCTACAGACCCGCGCTACTATGATTGTGTGATGGGCGCGTAAGAGATTAGAGAGGGGGTAACTTTTACGCGCGATCTGGCTGCACTGATCCCCGGTAGCAATGTCTTGTTTTTTTTATTAAGCATATACGAATTAAATATCATAAATAATGCCTGAACAGGTGAGAATAGCTAAAGCGAGAAGCGAGAATAGCAGAAGTTCGAAATTTTCTGAATATAAAACGAAGAAAAAAAAAGTTGGTTCACCGGGGATTGGACCCGGACCGTAAGCATCCTTAGCCCGTCACGCTGCCAACTCAGCCACGACGCTCATTGCATATAGAGAAACATTTATGATACACCCTTATCCATAATGTTTACTGTTGAAAAAAAATGTCGAAACGATCGCGGCAAATGCTCAAGATTTCTTTTTGAACCTTCCACGGTCGTTTCGGCGTTTTATTTTTCAACGCGGTTCGTCGTTAATTTTTTTTAACCCGTATTTTCGGCTTAAACGGGCAAACGAGAGAAAACAGTGATCTCAATACATATTTTTCACTTTGAAATTCATTTAATGCATATTCCAATCCTCAGTACGGCCACACATATATGTCAAGCTCGATCGGACGGAAAACCTCGCTCCGCTCACCTGTCGAGCGAGCGCGATTTGCGAGGGGCAGAGACTTTTCCCCCACCAGCTACCCATTCGTGTTCACGTTGACTGCGATACCGACTTGAGCGGTGATCACGGACTCGCGCGGCTACAAGGGAATCTGCAACCTCGACAGAGGCGATGATCACGAAATCATACTCCCGAAATCGCCGCCGCGATTTAGCGCCATTTACGAGGCACGCCGAAAAGGGGAGCGTTGTACATCTCCCTACTAATCTCTGGCACACCGACCGCGGTTGTCTCTCTGTAGCGCAAAGACCGTGCTCTAGCGTATCCCAGTCACGGTCGTACATACAGGTCTTGAAACGTCGCGTATTTCCTACAGCGTGGTTTGACTCGCTTGTTTTCCTCGTTTTTAGTACCAGGGCGTGGCGCTGTGATCTAGGGATGGACAAAGGTGGGGATGGAAATGCGTTACGTATACGCACAAGCCACGATTTTTGCACCGCTTGACACTGGTCGTGTTCGTTGGGTCTCATCATTTTGATTGCGCATGCGCATAATGATGCGCATTTGATAATGCGCAGTTGCGCGTTGCGCATCGTTATGCACATGCGCACTTGTTCGTATCAAAATGATGAGACCCAACGAACCCGACCACTGTTGAGTTGCACCGCGCATGCGCTGATTTTCCATGCCTAGATCACAGCGCTATCCTGGTGGTCACAAGGTGAGATAATTTAGCGCCCGTGAAATGAACCATCCCCACCGGCTCCGTTTCAAGACCTGTATGTACGACCGTGATCCCAGTTAACCAAGCGTACCATTAGTACATCATACCCCAAATGTGGAGTACGCCGTGCCCTACAGTACCGATAATGTACGGGTGCGGGATAGTAGCGTAGTCGTACCTTCACGGTATCGCTACCGTGGAATTACACCGTACTGCAGTGCACGGTGGCTCCACGGTGGCGATATTGTACCGGTACCGTACTAGTAAATTGGCGGTACAGCGTACCATACGGCGTACCGGTAATATACCAGTACCGTACGCGGTGGTAACAGTAACGGTACGGCGCTCTCCACATGAGCGGTACATTTGCGATACTTGGTTAGCTGGGATGCTCATCGGGCCATAGTGAGATATACCTTAAGATCCCTCTTAAGGTATATCTCACTATGGCCCGACCCAGTTAACCAAGCGTACCATTAGCATAGCGTACCGCAAAAGTGGAGTACGCCGTACCCTACAGTACTGATAATGTACGGGTACGGGATACCAGCGTACTCGTACCTCGGTATCGCTACCGCACTCGTACCTCGGTATCGCAGCGTACTCGTACCACGGTATCGCTACCGTGGAGTAACACCGTAATGCAGTCTACGGTGGCTCCACGGTGGCGATACTGTACCGTTACTGTACAAGTACATTGGCGGTACAGCGTACCGTACGGCGTACCGGTAATGTAGCAGTACTATACACACGTACGAGGTGGTAACAGTACCGGTACGGCGCATTCCACATGAGGGGTACATTTACGGTATATGGTTAGCTGGGGATAAGCATCCCAGCTAACCAAGTATCGCAAATGTACCGCTCATGTGGAATGACACCTCATCGCGGTCGGTATGGTAGAACAATTATAGATTCCCAAAAATCTCTGAAACGGCTCTTCAGATCTCGTCGAAACTTTGCCAAACGATGTCAAATACATAAACGAACAGCTGTTTGCCCTTCAAATTTTCTGAATTTGAGAAAAAAAACTAGATTGGCTTATGATAAGCCAATCTACATTTTTTTCTCAAATCCGCATGAGGGATACATTTACAGTACATGGTTACCCAGTTAACCAAGCGTACCATTAGTACAGCGTACCGCAAATGTGGAGTACGCCGTACCATACAGTACCGATAATGTACGGCTACGGGATACCAGCGTACTCGTACCTCCAAGCTGTTCCTACAGTGGAGTTACACCGTACTGCAGTCTACGGTGGCTCCACGTTGGCGATACGGTACCAGTACTGTACTAGTACATTGGCGGTACAGCGTACCGTACGGCATACCCGCCATGTACCAGTACCGTACGCACGTACGAGGTGGTAACAGTACCGGTACGGCGCACTCCACATGAGGGATACATTTACGGTACATGGTTAGCTGGGTAGCTGGGAAATGACACCACATCGCGGTCGGTATGGTAGAACAACCCAAATGGTAGAACACACCCAAAAATCTCT
Organism: Ophion obscuratus; assembly: GCA_964007375.1. NCBI lineage: Eukaryota > Metazoa > Arthropoda > Insecta > Hymenoptera > Ichneumonidae > Ophion > Ophion obscuratus. The sequence continues at coordinate 9,123,499 of OZ023323.1, read as the reverse complement.
GAAACGAGTCTTCAGATCCCGACGAAACTTTGCCAAACGACGTCAAATAGATAGACGAACAGCTGTCTGCCTCTCAAATTTTCTGAATTTGAGAGAAAAAACGTAGATTGGCTTATGATAAGCGAATATTTAATATAGCCATAATAATTTATGGCTTATAATAACCCAGTTAACCAAGCGTACCATTAGTACAGCGTACCGCAAATGTGGAGTACGCCGTGCTCTACAGTACCGATAATGTACGGCTACGGGATACCAGCGTACTCGTACCTCCAAGGTATTGCTACTGTGGAGTTACACCGTACTGCAGTCTACGGTGGCTCCACGGTGGCGATACTGTACCGGTACTGTATTAGTACATTGGTGGTACAGCGTACCGTACGGCATATCGGTCATGTACCAGTACCGTACGCACGTACGAGGTGGTAACAGTACCGGTACGGCGCACTCCACATGAGGGATACATTTACGGTACATGGTTAGCAAGGAATAATTTATGGATAAGCCATAATAATTTATGGTTTATGATAACCCATACATTTTAGGGTCAGACAGCTGTTCGTTTATCTATTTGACGTCGTGTGGCAAAGTTACGATGGGATCTGAAGAGCCGTTTCAGAGATTTTTGGGTATCTATAATTTTTATATCATACCAACCGCGATGAGGTGTCATTCCGTCTTAAGCAGACGGCCGTATTTTCCGGGGGCCCAAGAAGGGCCCTTCTGAATCAGTGGTAAATGATAGTGGCGCTAAGAAAAAATAAGTCACGATTTATTATTATACCCAACAATAAACTGGGATAAAAAAATTTGCGCAGATTTGGTAGATTTAGACATTTTTGCATTTTTCCTGAAAGGTCGCGGCTACGAAATTTTATCTTTAATATTTTCTTTAAGCATTCGATCGCCCCGTTTTTATTGTCGATATGGAATCTTAAGATTTTTTTACACGCGTGAGGAGTTTATATTAGACATTTAGAGTTTTTTTAGTGTATACGAGGGTGGGGTGAAAAGTTTCCGGCCCGACCAAGAAAAACGATGTTCAAAATTTTTTTTGCTTTATTTTTCAACATCATCTCCATCAACACTGATACATTTCTCATAACGGTGTTCAAATTTAGTTATACCATTTTTGAACGTAGATTCGTCAAGCTCCTCAAAATACTGATTTACAGCTTAGATAACTTCTTCGTTGCTCTTAAATCTTTTTCCGCCAAGCCATTTTTTGAGGTTAGGAAACAGGTAATAGTCGCTGGGGGCTAAGTCTGGAGAGTAGGGAGGATGCGGCATCAATTCAAACTTCAATTCGTGGATTTTGGACATGGCAACAATCGACGAATGCGCTGGTGCGTTATCGTGATGAAACAAAACTTTTTTCTTCGCCAAATGAGGTCGTTTAATTTGCACCTCGTGCTTCAAACCATGGAGCCTAGATACCAGGAGGTTCAGTGGCAATGCAAAGGCGCTGAAAAAAGCGTCCCCGAAAATGTCCCGAAGTGATGGCGCTGGGGTGCAGCGCGACCGACATATATAATAATATATTCAGAGATTAGTAGGGAGATGTACAACGCGGCCCTTTTCGGCGTGCCTCGTAAATGGCGCTAAATCGCGGCGGCGAGTTCGGGAGTATGATTTCGTGATCATCGCCTCTGTCGACGTTGCAGATTCCCTTGTAGCCGCGCGAGTCCGTGATCACCGTTCAAGTCGGTATCGCAGTCAGCGTGAACACGAATGGATAGCTCGGAGGGGGAAAAGTCTCTGCCCCTCGCAAATCGCGCTCGCTCGACGGGCGAACGGAGCGAGGTTTTCCGTCTGATCGAGCACGACATATATGTGTGGCCGTACTGCGGATTGGAATATGCATTAAATGAATGTCAATGTGAAAAACATGTATCGAGATCATTGTTTTCTCTCGGTTGCCCGTTTATGCCGAAAATGCGGGTTAAAAAATTAACGACGAACCGCGTTGAAAAATAAAACGCCGAAATGACCGTGGAAGGTTCAAAAATAAATCTTGAGCCTTTGCCGCGATTGTTTCGGCATTTTTTTCAACAGTAAACATTATGGATAAGGGCATATCATAAATGTTTCTTTATCTGCAATGAGCGTTGTGGCTGAATTGGCAGCGTGGCGGATTAACGATGCTTACGGTCCGAGTTCAATCCCCGGTGAATCAACTTTTTTTTTCATTCTATATTCAGAAAATTTCGAACTTACTCTCACTTTAGCTATTCTCGCCTGTTCAGGCATTATTTATGATATTTAATTCGCATATGCTTAATAAAAAAAAAACGAGACATTGCTACCGGGGATCGAACCCGCGTCCAGTGCAGCCGGATCGCACGTAAAAGTTACCCCCTCTTTAGTCTCTTACGCGCCCATCACCCAATCATGGTAGCGCGTGACCGTGAGCGAGCGACGCTCGGATATCTTCGGAAAGAGCCGAGCACGGTTTAAGTTTCCCGACCGCGCCTTCGGTAGCTACATCACCATGGACGCTGAGCACGTTCATGTGCGGCCAAGCCGAAACGAAGGCTTCGAGGGAAAAAGGAATCTCAGCACGACTCAGGCACGCGCGAGGCTCTTAGATGATTTCAATGCTTGTTTAGTTCTTTTTCCTATTGAATGAAAGGTGCGGAGATATTCGGAGAAAAGTTATAGATAAAAAAAGAGAATTTCGTAAAAAAAACTTATTACATTTTTTTATCCCTCATAATTCTGAGAAATAATGAATTTCCGAAATTTTTGCAAACATTATTTTCCTTAAAGGGTAACACCAATGTAACGGCCTGCCACAAAGGGTTTTAGACAAATAATACTTGGGGTAATTATTAAGCATATATTGAAGTATATTGCAAAAAAATGTATGGGAAAATATTACAAAATGGCGACACTGCAGCAAGTTCTTCCGAGGCATGTTGAACTTAAGGTGCTCTGCGGCACGCAGTATAACTTGTGCCAATTTTAATCTGGCCAAATAATTTTTTTTTAATTAAATCTAGATGAGTGTTGCAAGTAAACCACGTAGGGGATTTTAGAAATATTGATTTTTGAGTAATTGACGAGTATTTGACTAAAAATGTTCAATTTTTTAAAGACAGTTATTTTTTAATAAATATTGTTTTAATTAACTTATCGAAAATCCCCTGCGTGTTTCAGTAGCTACACTCATGTAGACTTAATAAAAAAGAAAACTCTTTCTTATAGATTAAAAATGGCACAGTTATACTGCGTGCCACAGAGCTTCGACATGCTTCGGAAGAATTGCTGCAGTGTCGCCATTTTGTAATATTTTCGGATGAAAAATTTATAGCAATATACTTAAATATATGCTCAATAAATACCGCAAGTATTATTTGTTTATCACATTTTCTTCCGCCAAAAAAATATCAAAAAATACGCTTCCTGTAAGGCCGTTACAGTGGTGATACCCCTTAAAGAATGCATGTAATTTCCGAGATTTTTCCGTGATTGTAATAAAAATGATGAAATGTTCGGAAAAATTCGGAGAAACTCGGATGTTTGCGTAAAAACAATTGTCCGCAAAACTCAGAATTCTTCATATTTGTTCCAATTCATAGAAAAATTCGGGAAAAAATCGGAAAAATTTTCCGGAAAAATCGGAGTTTTTTGGACAAAAATTGCAATTCCGCTTATATACTTTCATCAAGCGATAAAGCATTATGATAATGCTTTATCGCTTGATAAAAGTATATGAGCGGAAATATATTTATAAATATATTTCCGCTCATATACTTTCATCAAGCGATAAAGTATTATGATAATGCTTTATCGCTTGATGAAAGTATATGAGCGGAAATATATTTATATTCGTATTATATTCATTCAATAATTAACCAAATACTTTCATATACTATATGCTCATAGACTTTCATCAAGCGATAAAGCATTATCATAATGCTTTATGGCTAAATAAATTTCCGCTTACTTTTATGAATTACAATTTATTTGGCATAGGGACGGGTGTGAGTAAAGCGCAATTTTTTGGAAGATAAATAAGTTGTAATTTAGATTTATTATTATACTTAAATTAACGTACAAACTAATAAAATAAGCGGTCAGAGTCCGCGAAAAAATTTTTGACACTAAAAGATAACTAATTAAAATAATGATGATAACTGGTGTGTGTCATGTAAGTGTGACTGCAGTCTGTGAGTTATTTCTCGACGAAACGCGACTAGCTCCGAGACTGGGAAGCGAACTCGGCACCGGCTGTATTGGTATAGGTTTTCCGCAGTTTCCCTATACCCATGGCAGAAATGTCATGGTGAATGCAATACAGAGGGGGAAGTCGGCTGCGGCCGCAAGGTGGGGATATAAACTGGAATATGGGGTATGTATCAAGAGGGAAGAACCCTATACAGGTGGAAGTTAAAAAAAATAAAAAAAGTGAATTATGATAACTAATAAAAATAACTAATCAAATAAGAATTAATAGCAATAATATAGGATTATAGAATAATAGGATCCCGCGCCCCTAGTGCAATTTTTTTTCCGAAAAACTCCGATTTCTTTGGAATTTTTCTATGAATTGGAACAAATATGAAGAATTCGGAGTTTTGCGGACAATTATTTTTACGCAAACATCCGAGTTTCTCCTAATGTCTCCGAATATTTCATCACTTTAATTACGATCACGGGAAAATCTCGGAAATTATATGAAGACTGTAAGGGGTAACACCACTGTAGCGGCCTTACAGGAAGCGTAGTTTTTAATATTTTTTTTCCGGAAGAAAATGTGATAAACAAATAATACTTGCAGTATTTATTGAGCAGATACTTAAGTATATTGCTTGAAATTTTTATCCGAAAATATTACAAAATGGCGACACTGCAGCAATTCTTCCGAAGAATGACGAACCTTCGCGGCATGCAGTATAACTAGGCCAATTTTAACCTAAAAAAAATAATTTTGTTTTATTAAGTCTAAATGAACATTTTTAGTCAAATACTCGGCAATTACTCAAAAATCAATATTTCTAAAATCCCCTACGTAGTTCACTAGCTACACTCATCTGGATTTAATTTAAAAAAAAATGATTTTGTCCAGATTAAAATTGACACAAGTTATACTACGTGCCGCAGAGCACCTTAAGTTCAACATGCCTCGGAAGAATTGGCTGCAGTGTCGCCATTTTGTAATATTTTCCCGTCCATTTTTTTTGCAATATACTTCAATATATGCTTAATAATTACCCCAAGTATTATTTGTCTAAAACACTTCGTGGCAGGCCGTTACAGTGGTGTTACCCCTCAAGGAAAACAATGTTTGCAAAAATTTCGGAAATTCATTATTTCGCAGAATTATGAGGGATAAAAAAATGCAATAAGTTTTTTCTACGAAAATCTCATTTTTTTTCATCTATAACATTTCTCCGAATATCTCCGCAGCCTTTCACTCAATAGGAAGAAGAAAAAGTTCCGAAAAAAATAAGAACAAGTTTGTTTTACGAAAATCTCATTTTTTTAATCTTCAAATTTTCTCTTAAATTTATCTTTAAAAATCTCATTTCTTTTTATATTTAACTTCACTCCGAATATCGCCGCAGCTGTTCACTCAGGTCATAGGAAAAAGAGAAATTTCCGGGAAAAAGAATGAGAAATCATGAATTTTGAATGAAAAAAAATGTGTTTTTGGGAAATAGACCAGAACTTGAATCGGTTATAAATCATTTTTTCTCCGAAAATCTCAAATACGATTAAAATATGAGAAATTATGAAAAATTTGGAGAAAAATTTGCACCACGGGCCCCTGCGGGCCGAAGCCAGGAACGCTACCAACGGGACCATCTCATCGCTTGTAGAATATGTGCATTTTCTGGTACTTACGATTCGCGGCCGGATGGATGATTGGCTTGTTTTTGGGGATAATGCTTTATCGCTTGATGAAAGTATGAGAATTAATATAATAATACGAATATAAATATATTTCCGCTTACTTTTATGAATTATATTTCATTTGGCATAAGGACGGGTGTGAGTAATTTTATTATCATATTTAAATTAACGTATAAACTAAAAAAAATAAGCAATCAGAGCGCGCGATACATTTTTTGTATACATTAATAACGCAGAAAATCAAGAGCTAAATAAGCATTGAAATCATCTAAAAGCCTCGCGCGTGCCGTCGGGTGACGTCACACGCGAGTCGTGCTCAGATTGCTTTTTCCCTCGAAGCCTTCGTTTCGGCTTGGCCGCACATGAACGTGCTCAGCGTCCATGGATTGGTGCAGCTGCCGAAGGCGCGGTCGGGATACTTCGACCGTGCTCGGCTCTTTCGGAATATGTCCAAGCGTCGCTCGCTCACGGGTGAACTCAGCTGTTTCGTCGGCAGTAACGATGGCCATCTTCTCTCGGGCTCCCGCGGTCAAAAGGATCTTAAGGTATCCGTGTGCTAAATCTAAAACAATAATCATTGCACTATTCCGGATACACGCCAAATGATCGTCGATGTTTGGGAGAGGAAAATGTATTCTTTCAGTTTGTTGGTTCAATTTGCGAAAGTCGACGTATAGGCGCGCTTCGCCATGCTTTTTCCTAACTAGGAACACTGGGCTGGCGTAAGGCGACTTCGTATCTTTTATTATTCCCGCCTTCCGCCAGTTAGTCAAAATTGCCTTAATTTCTTGGCGTTCTTTACCGGTTGATCTATAAGGTTTAGATTGCACGGGCGCCCTCTTTTAATCGAATGCTCATATCTACTTGCTTAGCACAGCCTAAATCTTGCAACCCCGTGGATACGCAGTCTCGAAATTCATTCATTACCGCGCACAGATCACTCACGACCTCCTTCGGCTCCTCTAGTCCCCCGTCGCGGTCCTTCGGCTGTATCGGCTGCTCTTCCGTCGTCGCTCGTTCTCGAATCGGCACGCGACTTACCGTTCCTCTCACGACGCTCCGATTCTCTGTGTTGAGTTGTCTCTCCATCTTCCCAAGATTCAATACTGGCAGCGAGTACCCATCGTCCGCATCGACCACGTCCAATCGAGTACGGCGGCAACACCGTTCCTTGTGTCACCACCTTGTGGCAAGACCGCTTCCTTAGCGTCTTCGAAAGTGAGCGTATTGCCCACCTTATAGTAATTGCCCCCCGGGTGGTCTGTAAAGGTCCTACTGATGTTAGCGTCAACTGGTTGCGCGTTGTCAGAAACGACCCGCAACACTCCACTCCACTCCCGTACCTCCACTCCGTCGATGGTAATAGATGCCCTCACAATGCCTGGACTCGTCACGATGCATTTGGGTGGACCGAACCATCGTGCACTCTGAACTGTCCTGGTCAATATGAACGGCATTAACGAGGGAGTCCTTCATGTACTTTCTAGCTGCGGAGTCGTACGCTCTTCCGATCGTCTGGACAACAGGTATAGTATTATCGGTGCATCCTCGGCTGATGTGCCCCATCTTACCACATCGGAAACACTTTACTTCTCGTCGCGCCTCTGGGCAGTCGCGGGAAAGGTATCCTTCTCGGGTCTCCTGTCGGTGTAATTTCCTTCTGCTGTGTTGGCTGCGTGTACTTCTCCCGGACGCCTCCGATACGACCACGTTGCCCTTCCGTTGTAGCCTTCTCGACAACCGGCTGCGTTCTGGAGCTCGCCATGTCGCGTGCCGCTCGAATTCTTTCTGCACGTTCGGCTAACAACTTGTCGTAATACTGCAAGTCGTGTAAAAGTTCATTTTTCGAATACTGCGGTGCCGGCATTACCGCACTGGCCAGCTCTTTCGACCAGACACCCACGAGTACGTCCGCCTTCGTTTCGCGAAAGGTGAGGTCTTACTCCGCGGACAATTTCGTTGTGGCATGGAAGTAGGTCGCCAAGGGCTCCGACTTCCCTTGCGACCGGGCCTTCATTCGCGCCCATCGAACCGACACATCGTCGCGCACTATAAATATTTCTCGGAATGCCTCACGATATTCTGCCCACGAATTCACGTCGCGCGATAGTTCTCGGAGCCAGTCACGCGCACCTTCCCGTAAATGCATGCGGGCAAATTCATACACATACTCGTCCGGTTACTGGTGCAATCCTTGCATCGCTTCTAAATTCAGGATCCACTCTCTGACGCGAGCAATCCCGTCGTTTCGTGTGAACTACTCGATATTACGTGACAGATTCGGGACCATGTGAAACATGGGAATTCCCTAGTGGATTGGGAGACCTAAAAAAAGGACCATAAATTGGTCAAAATTAATATATTTCGGTCACGGTCATTTTTTTCCCTTTTTGAAACGAAAAAAGTGACTGAACAGTGACCGAACACTTTTTTTGACGCTAGTCACCTGACCGTTTTTTTCGGATTTCAGTCACTGTAATAAAAATGAGGTTAGTCACTTGACTGGTTTTGTTTTCGGTTTTCGGTCACTGAAGGAAAAGTTAGGTTAGTCACTTGACCATTTTTTTCCGTGTTCGGTCACTGCAATCAAAATGGGTGGGGTGGCTAAGAACTGAGTGATATAATAAATACAACTCGTACAGAGGAACATGAGTAATTGGGAATATTTAAACAAAAATTTATTTACAAACGTTCTCCCGCGAAATCGTCACCGCTGAAAACAGTTGCGCCTGCTATTTCATCTGGTTTTCCATCTGTCAATGAGAAAGGAAATAATTATTTTATGTTGACAAGAATGAAATATACATTCTTTTCTTGCAATTATTGCTATTTTGTGTAGCACGTTACAGTAAATATGTATAACCTAAAAATATTTAATTTATAAACTTATATGTAAGCGTTTTTTTTCTTTTTTACATTATTAATCTCAACGTTTGTAACATTTCGTTTATGTGGTACGGAATTACTGTTTTATTTTAAAAAGCAGAAATACATACGGGCTTCATTCTATGTCTTATATGTGATGTGCATATACATATGCATGCCACATATGTGTTCCACGCTGCTGCTGCTGCTGCTGCTACTGCTGCTGGTGCTGCTGCTACTGCTGCTGCTGCTGCTGCTGCTGCTGCTGCTGTTGCTGCTGCTGCTACTGCTGCTGCTGCTGCTGCTGCTGCTGCTGCTGCTGCTGCTACTGCTGCTGCTGCTTCTGCTGCTGCTTTGTAAACAAAATGAAATCAAAATATTGTAAAGAAAAAACTACGAGTGTTAGAGGCGACGGTGGGTATTGGACAAATATTCAAAGAAAGGCGCCGTTGTGAGGGCGCGCAGCGACGGTTTCGAGGCGAGCGGGACACGCGGTTCTCGCGTACGCGCGTGAACCCCGTAGGAGAGACGTGGGCCGGGAAATGCGGCGTGCGCACACTCTGTGTGGAATCGTGGTCGAGGACAGTCGCGTCAAAAACGAAAAGTGTACTCTGGGTGAGAGCCGGTACTGTGTGCGAGCCGGGCTCTGTGGGCGCTGTGAGAATACAGGACTGTGTGGGTGCGAGAGCATAGGTCACAAACAAATTGTACGCGTTAAAATCGTGATACTAGAGTTGTCAACAACGACGAACGTGCGTCGTTCGAGTTGTTAGCCGCCGACGTCTCTGTCCCAGGCCCTCGCGGTGGGAACGTAATCAGCATGGCCTAAAACTTATCTGCCGCTGGAGCCCCAAGTGCCGCCTTTTACGAGGGCCCTATCTTTTCTGTATTTTCCCTTCGAGTTTATAGTTTCCGGCGCGCCTAGCTGTCGGCATCGCGACCGAAAGGGCCGAGGAAATGCGTCTAGCCCGACTCGACGCTTTCCCACGCCGAGCCGTCCAGCTGCAAATACTCGATAACGAAAAGGACTGTTCCCCAAAAAACACCCACATTCTTGGAGGGGAACCAAGAAGATGATGAGGGCCCGATTGGGAAAAAGCTTGGCAGTCAGTACTGAGCAAGGGCGAGAATAAGAAGGACGACTCCGCGCGACTCCTCTCTAATTCTCTAAGCAGTAAAACTCGCGATCACCAACGATACGCTGCGAATAGTAGAGTAGGAGCGTATCCAACCTATCGACCTTTATAAATGCGGATTTGTATTTCATTTATTGTGTATCAATAAATCGGGCATTATTGATTAGAATCATTAATCACTTCGCGTCAGTTATTCGACTAACTATCTTAGTTAGTATGGCGATCCAACCCGCAGAGCCCAACTGTTCCCATAGGACAAATTGGCGATCCTGCCAGCATATAGTTAAGCGACTGCTCTCCGCAGGAGTCACACTGATTATATCGATCGTCTAAACTTGGAGCCTTCTGCACCGAGTCAGTGCGAGTAAAAGTCAAACAGCGACGCGTGTTTACTGACGCCCTTCGGGAATATTAATTATTTGAATTTCGTCTTCCGCGTCGAGATATCCAAGAATTAACAATAATCCAAGAATTAACAATACCCGAGAACATTTCAAGCGCGCGAGTGATTCAGTATTATCGTGAATAGTGACGTCGCGCCGCCTGAAAAAAAATCGTACCGTAAAATTCGTGAAAGCCTCAATCGAAGAACGTAGAGCAGCAAGATATCAGAATCGTCGGATCCACCGCAATCGTCCAGTCAGAGAAGATTCCAGGATTCGACGTGGTCCGAGCGCTAAATTGAAGGAAGTTCGCGGAATGATCACCTGCATCACCTCCCTACTTCTTCTGTTCTCCCAAATGTAAGTCAGTTATATCTCCGTATATTTTCTACTGCCGAGGGTCTAGAACACAAGCGCACGAAGAGAAAGGATAACCGAACGGAACCGGGAAATCCTATAAATAGAACGAATAAAATTGGTAAATTAGCCAATTACTCAAAAACAAACAAGTATTAAATAAATAATCAAGATGAGCCCCGAAAACGTGAGGAAACATGTCGAACGATACGCTAAGTTGGGGATAGAGATTCGAAATTTAGACGCGACATTGCTAAAGGAACATCCGCCCACCGAGAGGCGAATTCTCGAAGAGACAGTTAAGGGACTGTTAATAGAACGGTCCACGATTCGCACAATGTTAGAAGGGTTGCCTAGCGCACGAGACATCCTTAACGAATTAGACGTTGATCCGGACGACATTAGCGACGACGTAGCTATCGACGTTCGTCAACAGAGAGCTCGTGAGCGAGAACAACAGCGGCAGGCAGACGAAGCCGCCCGAGCGCGTCAGCTCGAGCAAGATAGGACAATAGCCCAACGTCTAGCCGAAGAAGAAGAAAGAAATTTCGCGATTGCGAGGCAGCAAGCAAACCAGCAGCCTTCCCCGCGACAGCCCGTGTCGGAGGACATGGCTCTTGAGGAAGACCCTTTACCGACGGGGCCACCGGCAACCGACACAGCCGTTCCGGGTGTCGCTAGTACAACTCAGGTATCGAACCAACCCCCACCCTCGTACCTCCAGTCACACTTCGCGGCCTACAGCGGACTGACCCCCGAGGAAATAATTTCGAGAGTCGAATTGGGTAAGATCCAAGCAACGACGACATTCACGCATGCCCAGGAGCAACTCTCTACCTACCGGGAGATAGTGGCCAACGCTACTGCCGAAACTCGAACCGGAGAGAGGCGACTTCAAGAACTCGAAGGGGAACGCGAACGTTTGGCGACTGCTGCCGAAGCAGCGGCCCAAGAGAAGGAACGCCTCGCCACCCAGCTCCGTGCCCTCGAGGAGAGGGACGCCGAGGCAGAGACACTCCGGCAAAAACTTCGGGAAGCTGAAGAAAAACAGCGGGGAATGCTAGAGGAAATGCACCGCTTGAGAAACCACCGCGAGGCCCACCAAGGAGCTGGACCGTCCACGTCATTCCGAGCCCCGACCCCCGAAGAAATGCGGAATTGGGAACTCGAGGCACCCTTACCTGACACACCCCAGACAGAGTATAAGCAAGCGATTAGACGGTCGATAAAGGAAGCTCAGAGGGAGGAAAGACTCCGTAAGGAGATCCAACAACTCGATCTGATCTCGAGAGAATCAGCCCGGGAGATCGAGGAACAACGAATTTTGCTCGAGGAAGCTCAGCGAAACCAGCGGAATAAAATAGTTCTGAAATCCGTGAAGGAAATACTAAAAGAAGAAAAAATCTCCATCTCGAACCCGCTTGCAACCCGGCTCGAGGCCACCCACCGGAAATGGGAGCAAGCGAGGGACATGACAACGCGGTCTAGCCAGGAACTGAAACAACCCGATGTAATGGATCCGCGGTTAGATCAACTCCGGATCAACCGAGCTGATCAATGGACGGAGGGAAACCATCGATTGAAAATGAATATGAGAATCGCCAACGACGCTCGAAGCGGATGGAGATCAGGAGGCCCAGGTGGACCAGAAGGTCCAGGTGGCCCAGGAGGTCCAGGTGGCCCAGGAGGTCCAGGAGGCCCTCCGGGTTTCGGACCTCCCGCGGAACATCCGAGGTGGCCCGGACAAGAGCCTTACGGGGACATAGGACCTGGCTACCCCTTCGGCGGGCCACCAAACCCGCCCGATGGCCCCTATTATCCACCATCGCGAGGAAATACACCCGAACAACCCACGGGAGGCGCAATGAAGGCAACCGAGTGTCTCCTGCTGGTACCCAAACTGGAAAGGTCCACTCCGATACTAGACTGGATTAAGCATTTCAAATTCGCATGCCGCTTCGTATGGGGCACCCAAAAAGCGGCATTCATCTCAATGGTTTTCGTTGAAAAAATATCGAACGAAATCACAAGATTTGCGACTGGCATCATCGAGACCGAGGCTGGGCTCGTTGAATTTGTTGCTCGTTGAACTTGATCAGAGGGATCAAGCCAAGGGTTCTCTGGACCATATGCCCTTGGTGTACCATCAAGCAATTTCTATGTTCATCCACGGATGTCGACGGGATGTATTCGATAGCCTAAAGGTTTATATTAATACCTACTCGAGTCTAGCGGCCGCACAGCAAGCTGCCCAAGAAATCGACGAAGCCAACATCGCCTACCAACAAGCCAACGCAGAAAGAATGAAACTGCCAGGCTATCCAACCCAACAACAACTAAGATACCATCAGCTTCCGCCAAAACAGTATTTGCACACTGCACCGAAAGGTACTCGGCAGTCGCCGATCACCGTAAATGCTGCCATAGCCAGCGCAGAGTCGATCTGTTACAATTGTGGTGGCAAGGGACACTTCGTACGAGATTGCCTAAAGCCTAGAGGTAACTTACAACCACGGCCAACCGGGGGACAACAAAGCTTCCAAAAGGGGAATTTTCGCGAAGACAGGCCACAACGCAAACCACCTCAGATTTACAACATTATCGATCAAGAAGCCCTAGGAAACTCAGTGACGGATGCCAACGAGGACAACGACGGAAATCAAGAGGAGGCATACCAAGAGTATCCAACGTCGGGGTCGGACGTCTGGAACGAGTCAGAATCCGCCCAGGAGGATTCACCCGAGATGTTGAACTACTAGTGGACACTGGTAGCTCGCTCAACCTGATAAAAAAAGGGTGTATACCCCAAGGTTTCCCGGTAGAAAAAGCGAAAAGAAGTTTCGTCATGGGAACCAGTCGGTTTGAAGCGAACGAGAAGGTCAGGTTGAGATATCTGGGGGAAACCAGCATATTCTACGTGCTACCTGACGATTCTATTATACCTGAAGATGGCTTTATGGGCCTACCGTTTATGAAACAGAGAGATTACAATTTGTCAAACAAACATCTCGTGTTAAAACAGAGGACCCACGCGCTAATCACCGATGGAATCACCGTACCGCCCCACACGGCCGTGATGACAACATTCGCCGTCGACGGCCCGGATCGCGATTGTTTAATTACCACGGGTGCCTACGACGAAACCACTGAAAATGGAGAGGTGCACAAATTCGAAACAGCGTACGTTAACAGAATCGAAAACGGCTACACGGAGGTAGTGTTCGAGAACCCAACAGACAAGGCCATAAACTTCGACGAAGATCGGATCCGAGTTACCGACGTAAAGATGGAAGGGGGGGACACGGATAATACCTACCTTACCCCGGAACAAAAACACAAATTTTTGCTCGAAACCTCGAAACTCGATCACCTTGAACCAGAACAAAGGAAAATAATCACCGGTATTATCCTGGGGTACCAAGACATCTTTACATCTCCTGGTAAAGACCTACCAGCTGCACCGCATGTGAAGCACAAGATTATACCAATCAATGACACACCAATCAACATCGGTAATTTCAAGACAGCCCACGCCCACCGCGGAGAAATAAAAACCCAGGTAGCTGATATGCTAAAAAAGGGTATCATCAGAGAATCCGAGTCACCATTCAACTCACCTGTCTGGGTCGTCCCCAAAAAACCTGGACCCGACGGAGAAAAGAAGTGGCGCATCGTCATCGATTTCCGGAAATTAAACAAAAATACGGTACTGGACGCCTATCCCATGCCTCGCATCGAGAACATTTTCGACTCACTCGGGAATGCTAAATTCTTTAGCGCCTTCGATTTAAAGGCCGGATTTCATCAAATAATGATGGACGAGGACTCAAGGAAGTATACAGGATTTTCAACGTCGGAGGGGCACTTTGAATACGAACGAATGCCATTCGGCCTGAAAAACGCTCCAGCCACGTTCCAGAGGATGATGGATCAGTGCCTAGTCGGACTGAATCACAAAATCTGCTGGGTCTACATGGACGGCATCGTTATCTTCGGGGAAACTATCGAAGAACACAACCAGAACCGGATTACCGTCTTCGAGAGGTTACGAAAATGTGGACTGACTTTGGAACCGGAAAAGTGTAAATATCTCCTACCGGAAGTCGAATATCTAGGGCACATCATCACAGCCGACGGTGTGCAACCGAACCCTGCAAAAATCGAAGCCGTTAGAGATTTCCCGGCACCAACCAACCCAAAAGAGGTCAAGTCATTTTTGGGACTCGCAGGTTATTATCGGCAAATCATAAAAAACTTTCCGCACATCGCTCGACCCATGGTCGACCTCACGAAAAAGGACGCCCGATTCGACTGGACTGAAAAATGCCAGAAAGCATTCGACGAATTGAAATCGTGCCTCATCACATCGCCGACGCGTCGACGCCCGGATTTTACGAAGATGTTTACGCTCACAACCGACGCCTCAGATCAGGGGTTAGGGGCGGTCCTCTCTCAAGAAGGACACCCAGTGTATTACATCTCTCGTGCCCTCAACGCCGCGGAGAAGAATTATGGAACCTCCGAGAAGGAGATGCTGGCGATCGTCTGGTTGGTACAACGATTACGCCAATATCTCCTAGGATACAAGTTCCTGATCCAGACCGACCACCGAGCCCTCGTCTGGATGGCCGACATCAAGGATCCGTCCTCGCGAATCCTCAGATGGAGGCTTCGCTTGGAGGAATTTGACTTCGACATCCAGTACAAAAAAGGCTGCGCAAACCAAGCAGCCGACGCGCTGTCACGGATATCGCGCGAACCGAAGATCAACGGAGTATCAACCCCAAAGGAAGAACGAGGGCCAGCTATACGTAGAATCCTCCGACGTGTCAGAACACTGAAAAGACCTGAGCCAGAACCAAAAAGGTGGTCACGAGGCCCGCGAGTCGAACTCGACGATCTTGATGACATCATGCAGAGGGTTAACAATTTAGCCTTGCATCAGGGAAGGCTTAACGAGCTGACCATCAGGCCAAACTACCCCAAGGACAGATCCCGATGGATTATTTTTACCAAACAAGAGCCTGAACCACCAACGCGGGATAAAAGTGTGAACAAGGAAAGGAAACGGAGACACGGAACGCCTTTCCACCATCAGGAAGACACCTGGAAGCAACGATTATACCAGTTAATCCAAGGTCACGTCCAACAGGGGAAGAAACACCTCAAAATCCTTGCCTCGCCTGAACAATTTTCAATGGCGCAACTTGACGCCATCGAGAAAGAAATCCGAGAACTCGCAGCCGAATTTACCGACACGGACTTCCAGCTTTGCCGATCAGGGGTCCCAGAGCCAGAGCCGGAGGAATACGATAAACGGATACGAGAAATACACAACGATCAGGTGGGACATCTCGGAATGACAAAAACCCTCGAAAAATTACAACGCAGGAGCTATTGGACCAACATGGAAGAGTCGGTACGCGAATTTATAGCCAATTGTCCCATCTGCCAAAAATACAAGACCGACAGGAACCCACCAGTCCCTTCAGCTGTCTTGATGGATACAGCCAGGGAACCGAACGAGAAAACAGCCATCGATATTGTGGGACCATTAACAACGACAACGAGAGGAAATGAGTATATTCTCTCTATCCAGTGTACGTTGACGAAGTTCGTAAGACTCATCCCTATCCCAAACATAAGCTCTTCTTGGACCCTTCAGGGCCCAAACATAATTCAGCCTATCCCAAATTCGTTGTTCAGCCCTCTTTAACGAATGGATCTGCATCTTCGGGGCACCAAAGCTTGTCCTTAGTGACAACGGAAAGGAGTTCAACAACAAGCTGATGACGTATTTCCACGAAGTCATGGGGATCAAGGGAATACAAACGACGGTTTATCACCCGCAAGGAAATGGATCTATTGAAAGGATGCACGGAGTCCTGAAGGATTTTATCCGAACGATGTGCACGAACAACATCACGACTTGGGATACGAAGATGAACGCTATCGCCTTCACATACAACGACAGCTTCCACACCTCAATCCAAGATACCCCGTTCAACGTCATGTTTATACACTCGTCCAACTATCCGAGCGCTATTGAGCAACTAGACACGTCAACGCTCCAACAAAGGTTTGACGAACTAAACCAGAAGCATTGGAACAAACTGTACCAAGCCAGACACCATCTGATAGTAGCGCGCGAGAAAAATCGGAAATATATCGACAGTGCTTTACGTAACCCGATGCCGCTGTACAAGGAAAAGGACTGGATCCTTGTCCGAAATAAGGCCCCCTCACACGGGTTATCCATCAAGTGGCTCGGACCCTACCAGGTGATAAGCGTGAATCACGAAAAAAACCATGTGGTTTATCGTTTCCCCACCAAACTGGGACCACGAGTTCGCATGGCCCATACAGGGAACACAAAACCCTTCCGAAGGCACTTCCAGGACGACGAGCCAACTCCAGGAAGACCGCGGCTACTAAAAATAATTGACCTATCCGGGAAAGAACCCCGAGTCGTTCACGGATAGACCATATAAAAATCTGACTGAACACCATTCACGGCTATATTTCTAGATGGACTACAGACGGAAAAACGGACCTCCTACCACTGCATTCGAGCCTAATTCAGGAAGAGCTGGGCGAAGTACACCTCTACTCCGAGACCTGGCGACTTATATATGCCGTCGACCTCACGCAGATGTACTCAGCGTTTGAAGCCCTTTCCAGCCGCATTGCCCAAACCGACAGCTTGGTCACAGGGGCCCATACGGCGTCGGGAGCCCCCGAGGTCGAGTACTTGTCACCAGCAACCGACGCCCTTTATGCAGTGACGCTTCAAGGATATTACACCTTAAGGAGAGACATCGGAATTCTCGGCACCCTATTCCACCACCCGCTCCCGTTACCACGGAAAGAGAGAGGTATCCTTAACGTAGTGGAACGGTCCACAAATTCTTGTGGGGAACCCCCGACAACGCGGACCTCCAGACCATAAACGCCAACATAGCTAACCTAATCAACGCCACCAATGAAATCAATAAGATTGTCAGAGAGCAAACGTATATAATGGAGAAAACGATCGCTTCCATCTCCGAGAACGAGCACGAACTCGAACGACGACTCGGAAGAATCGAGTACGCTGTCAACAACGTACGCGCGGCTGTCAACGATATCACAAAGGAGATGTACTTTAACGAAATAATACAGCGCCTAGACATAGAAATCCGAGAACTAGACTACGTTCTCCGAACGGTGATGACAGCTCTCGAAATGGGAAAACACGGCATCGTTCAGCCTACTCTGCTAACTCCCGAGAATCTCGCGAGAGGAACGAAAAAATTTGTGGACGCCCGAGGACGACACCCTCTTCCAGGCCTGGAGAATGATTACCAAACGATGATCGATCTATCGGAGGTCTCCATCATGTCTCGAAATCAACAGCTGATTTATATCATCAAGATTCCATTCGTCGACGAGAAACCATGGCAAATAGTGTTGAACACGCCGGTCCCTATGGCCGTCAACAACCCTACGTAACTTTCAACCCCACGTTCGCCGAACGAATATCACGAACAATTGGTACCAAGATGATGGTCCGACGGTTCGACGGAGAGACTATGAGGACGGTATCGAAAATCAACGTCGCCCCCTACGAGGGAATTGGACACGAGGCGGATTCTTACGCGCTTTGCGAATCGGAAATCGCCTTCAGCGTAACAGGGGACACGGACGACTGCCACCTCACCGCATTCCGCTTAAAGGAACTCGGAGTGATAAACACCAAGACCGCGCAGATCGTTATACCACCGAAACCAGGGAAGGACTTTCCGATCACAATCCATTGTGGCATGGAAACAGAGACTTACAGCATTTCGAGACCATATCTCTTACGAACAAACGACAGATGCGAAATATTGACAACCTATTCACGGTTCGTCCTACTCACGTCCTTAGAAGAATCGATCCGCACGGAGATCACCTTCAACGTTTCTAGCCTCAACCTTACCTTCCCCGAGGGACTGTCTATCGCAACCTTCAGCCGACAGATCAAACTAGACTCGCTCGACAAGTACAGCACCAGTCTCAAGGAGTTGCGGGGGGCCCTCGACGGTCATCAGGTCAAGCTATTGGTCAACGACTCTTGGGCCAATATACAGGGAATAGTACTCCCATCCCTGCAAGGAATAGCCTCCCTGTTCCTTGTCGGAGGATTAATAACCGCGATGTGGAAATGCGGTGCGATAACATGGTTGTTCCGAGTTTGTTGTAGAGAAACCACCATGCAGCAGGTCAAGGCCGAGAGACGATTAGCCAAGCTTCAAAGGGCTAACCAAAAGATGCTCTCACGCAGTTTGAAGTCGAGGAACGAGGACGTACCTCAATCTACTGGTGGGGGTGTCAACAACGACGAACGTGCATCGTTCGAGTTGTTAGCCGCCGACGTCTCTGTCCCAGGCCCTCGCGGTGGGAACGTAATCAGCATGGCCTAAAACTTATCTGCCGCTGGAGCCCCAAGTGCCGCCTTTTACGAGGGCCCTATCTTTTCTGTATTTTCCCTTCGAGTTTATAGTTTCCGGCGCGCCTAGCTGTCGGCATCGCGACCGAAAGGGCCGAGGAAATGCGTCTAGCCCGACTCGACGCTTTCCCACGCCGAGCCGTCCAGCTGCAAATACTCGATAACGAAAAGGACTGTTCCCCAAAAAACACCCACATTCTTGGAGGGGAACCAAGAAGATGATGAGGGCCCGATTGGGAAAAAGCTTGGCAGTCAGTACTGAGCAAGGGCGAGAATAAGAAGGACGACTCCGCGCGACTCCTCTCTAATTCTCTAAGCAGTAAAACTCGCGATCACCAACGATACGCTGCGAATAGTAGAGTAGGAGCGTATCCAACCTATCGACCTTTATAAATGCGGATTTGTATTTCATTTATTGTGTATCAATAAGTGGGGCATTATTGATTAGAATCATTAATCACTTCGCGTCAGTTATTCGACTAACTATCTTAGTTAGTCTGGCGATCCAACCCGCAGAGCCCAACTGTTCCCATAGGACAGAGTGTACAGCCTCCGCGTCTATAACACGCGGCCCCCCGCCCATTACGTATCCGTACTCGCGTCCGAGTATTATTATTATTATTATTGTTATAATTATATTTACCTTCATATACCTTCAGATACCGTGAACAAGTGCTGAAAAACGTAAGTGACGACGAATGGTTAGCGAGGCGGACTGTGAAGACTTCGTGTGTCGAACAATTGAACAAATGCCGCTAAATCACTCGACTCGCGAAAGGGGTCGGGGTTTCGTAACGGACTCCGAAAACCGCGGCGTGGGACAAGATGGCGGCCGGGCAACGCCGGCCGGCCACGTGCCGCGCGGGGAGAATCGGAGTGAAGGGTTGGGACGTGAACCGACTGCATCGGCGCAAGGTTCGTGCGCGGGTGATACGATGAGTGTGGCGAATCCGCAAAATTTGTCGCGCGGAATCAGCGACCAACTTGAGGCGCGCACGGTGCCGCGCGAGCAATCCTCCGTGATCGAGGCCCACACGAGCCGGCAGATAGTCGACGCTTTGCGCACCGCGTTGGCAACCGACGCGCAAGCAGTAATATTGCAACTCCTCGCCGGATTGGTCACGAAGAGCCAAACTGCACCGACTACCGAGGCCGCACCGCCGACAACGACGTCGATTCCGGCCTACCACCCGGTCCCAAACTTCTCTCGAGAAATCGAACATTTTACGGGCGAGCTGGACAGCGTACGAGCCTTAGAGTGGATAGACAACCTGAAGTCGTTGCGACAACTGCACGAGTGGCCGGAAGAATATTTATTTGCGGCGGCCCGGATGCATTTGAGGGGTGGCGCAAAGGATTGGTTTGTCAACAACAACGAACGTGCATCATTCGAGTTGTTAGCCGCCGACGTCTCGGTCCCAGGCCCTCGCGGTGGGAACGTAATCAGCATGGCCTAAAACTTATCTGCCGCTGGAGCCCCAAGTGTCGCGTTTTACGAGGGCCCTATCTTTTCTGTATTTTCCCTTCGAGTTTATGGTTTCCGGCGCGCCTAGCTGTCGGCATCGCGACCGAAAGGGCCGAGGAAATGCGTCTAGCCCGACTCGACGCTTTCCCACGCCGAGCCGGCCAGCTGCAAATACTCGATAAGGAAAAGGACTATTCCCCAAAAACACCCACATTCTTGGAGAGGAATCAAGAAGATGCTGAGGGCCCGATCGGGAAAACATTGGGTAGTCAGTACTGAGCAAGGGCGAGAATAAGAAGGACGACTCCGCGCGACTCCTCTCTAATTCTCTAAGCAGTAAAACACGCGATCACCAATGATACGCTGCGAATAGTAGAGTAGGAGCGTATCCAACCTATCGACCTCTATAAATACGGATTTGTATTTCATTTATTGTGTATCAATAAATCGGGCATTATTGATTAGAATCATTCATCACCTCGCGTCAGTAATTCGACTAACTATCTTAGTTAGTCTGGCGATCCAACCCGCAGAGCCCAACTGTTCCCATAGGACAGGTTCCGCGGACGGGTAAGTGAACTACAGACATGGTCCAGGTTTTGCGAGGCCTTCTTGGCAACTTTTGTCGTCCGTGATGAGATGTCAAGCAAGTGGAGTCGTATGAAAGCACGACGGCAAGGCCAGAGTGAATCGTTAGCACAATATTTCCATGCGAAGACTCGACGGTGCGCTCTATTGGGACTGCCCTTCCGAGAGGAGAAGGCAGAAGTGCTAGCGGGACTCTGGTCGCGCGAACTCTGCAACATAATAATGACTTCCTCGCAGTACACCATGGACAGCGTGCTGCACGACTTGGTGTACTACGAGACGACGCTAGCCAGCCAAAAACGAGATTTCGAGGGTCGAGGAGCCCGCAAGGCTCCGGGGCCGAAGGACAAAAGCAGCGAACCGAGTCGCCTGCGAATCAATAAGTCGTCACGGGGCGAACCAGCAGGGGCACTACCGGAGAGGCCCCTGCAACTGCAGAAAAACGGGTCAATTATCACGTGAGTGCCCGACGGAGCGGCGCGGACCGAGCTGCTCTAAATGTAAGCGCAGTGCCCGATGGTAACTGCGGTAGAGCATAGAGCGGTCCACGCCATCAGTAAGCGGCACGACCATACAGCCGCCAAGTACTTGAAGGTCGCACGGTTAAACAGGAGTGAGGTGCCGGCGTTTGTAGACACGGGCAGTGCGGAATGCACAATTAAAGCGTCGCGAGTGCTAATGCAACAACTCCAGGTGACGTCGGTCGCGACGGTGCTCAAGCCGTTCAGGCCACCGGACTACATGGTGCACAGTATTGGCACAACCCGAGCGGACATTTCGATTGACGGAGTAGAGGTGCAAGGGGTGTCCCTACTCGCGGTACCGGACGATGTGCAACCAGTAGACATGTTGATTGATAGAACATTGACCGAAGCGCCAGGGGTTGCCTTCTCAAAGGTGGGCTCGGAATTGACTTTTTACAGGAGTGCCATTCTGCCAGTCGATTGCGTCGAAGCATCCACATCATTGGCGTCCGAGAGGGACATTGTCCTACCGGGCAACACGATCTCGCTGGTGGACATGGTGGGTCCGGAGACGGGCCACCAGGTTCCAGTCATCAACTGGAGAGGAGGTGGGCGCGTACTCGCACGAGGCCAAGTGACAGCGCGAGGCGAGGTGCTCCAGGTCCAGACAACCGAGAGATCAGCCATTCTGAACGAGGTCTCGGACGACGAGGTCGACGTAGGGCCCGAGCAGCCCCCGACGGTGCGGAGAGAACTCAGGGTGATGTTGAACGAGTTCCGGGACTGTGTGTCCACAGGGCTGCATGACCTGGGTCGAGATGAGGAGGTCGCCATGGACATCAGGGTCCGAGAGGGAGCACAGCCAGTCCACAGCAAGGCGTACCGGGCGACGGAGAGGGAACGACGCGAGATCCGGGACATCATCCAGAGGTGGCGGAAGGAAGGCATCGTCCAGGACACACAATAGGCCTACGCGAGCCCGGTCTTGCTGGTGCGCAAGAAAACGGGGGAGGCGCGGTTGTGTGGAGACTACCGGAAATTGAACGCCATCACAGAACGCGTACATTTTCCGCTCCCAAACATGGATGACCATCTCGCTCAAATTCGAAATAGCGAAGTCTTCACCGTGCTGGTTTTGGCTCATGGCTATCTCCAGATACCACTCGAGAAGGAGGCCCGCGAGAAAACGGCGGGGATCACCCCTGAAGAAACCATCGAGTTCACGAGGATGATTTTCGGCCTCGTGAACTTACTTCAGCAAGGCGATGCAGAAGGTGCTGGGGCCACTGAGGGACGACGTAGCCCTCTTCTACTTAGACGATATATTGTGTGACCGCAAAATCGAGGGAGCTGGGGGAAAAGGACCGAGAGAGTCACAAAACTCCCCTCCTCCCGTCCCGACAATTTATATAGGGCGCCAGCCGAAAATCGGCTTGTCGGGATGAGAAAAGGGAACGCAGTGTCCGGCCAAACTGCAGCCTCGTGGATAAGGTAGAGGGGATGGGTCAGGTGTCAATCACGCGCGGCACGAGACATTTATCGTCAGGGAATTTATTTTACCTGTCGTTAATAATTCCCCTCCTTCGCAAGGAACACGGGACAAAAATCAGAAAACAAAATATGTACAATACGCCCGAAATCTCGCGAGACAATTACTCTCGCGCGCACACACACACACTAATTCCGACCGGGGCCTACACACACACACAATACATCGAGCTCGTTTTGGCCTCTCCTCTCTCTCCCCTACCGGCTACACTAATATTACAAAACCGGGCCCTCGCTAATCGGTTACCCGGCCGAGCGTTAAAATAAAGAAAGAAATATCCCGGGAAAATTACCCCGGTCGTTACTTACGTGGACGTCGATGCTCGGCAACCTCTCCCCCGCGACGAAGCGGGGAAAATCCCCACACTGGGGAAAGGGGCACCCGGTAGATGCTGTTAATATAGACGGGAGCCCGCACGGGTTCGAACCCGCGACCCGATGATAAACGGGAGGCTAGTTCTCCGTGAAGATGTCCCGACTTGAGGGCAATCTCTCCCCCTTTCCCCTTGCACAAGCCTCGCTGCAGGCCAAGGGATCACCGAGGACGACACGTCCCAGTTTTACAGGCACTCATTCACTCACACTTTTTACAGACTAATCGAGCCGAAGCTCGTCGCGAAACGGGATTGAGCTTCCCGCGCGCAACCACGACACAATTTCCCGACGATACGCGCTAGCTACGTGTGACGGGGTTTATAATTACGGAAACGCGACAGAGGCCGTGGCCACGAAAAAGATGCGCGAGATCGTGAGCCGACCATACGGCCGAAAATTACCCGGATTTTTGCTGAAGGCATGGCCAAGCTCACCGGCTGCGTAATTCGATCGTTTCCCATTGTCTCGGCCCACGTCCGTCCGGCTCGACACCTCGCAGGAAGCTAACGCAACAGCCGGTCGACGTGCGAGAAGCGTACCCTCCCCTTTTTCTTTAGTTTCTGTTCTTATGATTACACCAAAGCGAACAGGCCCGTATCGAATAATTTTCGGGAGTGTGCTTATCGATCAAGCGCGGATTTCGAATCCTGAACCTCCCGTAATGGAAAATGAAAAGTCCGCTCTTCCCGCGGGCCGTATTTCATGTCCTAGTGGAGCCTTGTCCTTCCCTGGATGATGTTTCGTAACGGTCGACCTTGGCGATGACGGGAGTAAGGACCACGACCGACGCCAGACTTATTATTCGCCGAGGGTGACAATTCGGCCCCTGTCCAGAAGAAACTGACGAAGTGAGTGGGGGGGGGGGGGGGGGGGGCGAATCACGGCCCTAGGTAGGTAATTTTCGCGGGAATCGGCGTCTTTCCGAACGTTTGACCATAGTTGGGCCACCGCGTCTTCCCGATCTTTGGCCTTGGGAGAATGTTTGGCCTTGCCTTCTTTCCCTCTCGCTCTTCCTGGCCGTGGGTACCTTGGCTCGGGTAAGCCAGACGTTGAGGTGGCGAAAATAAAGAAAATAAACAGAATATTAAATCAAAATCCTAATGTCGCTTAGAGAACCCTACGGAATCATGTCGTGATCGCGATGACGGCCCCGAACCGGAGGACGGTTTTGCTGCAGCCGCCACCATGCCAGGCGGGTCAGCGGAGTACCAAAAAAAAACACGTTACAATTGATTCCCGGAAACAACTGGCACGACATGGGTCCAAAGCTGCGCCTGGTTCTGGAGGCTCTGAGGCGGGCAGGGCTTACAATTAAATTGGCAAAGTACTGTTTTATGCACAAACAGGTATCATACTTGGGTCACGAGATCTCTGGACGAGGGATCGAGCCGGGGAAGGTCAAGGTGGCGGCGATTCGGGACATACCAGCGCCACGGAATGTGCATGAGGTACGTCGCTTCCTCGGGTTGACAAGCTATTTTAGGAAGTTTGTCCCGTGGTTCGCCCAGGAAGCGGAACCACTGACCAGACTACTCAAGAGCGAGGTAGCCTTGGTGTGGGCCGAACCACAAGAAAAGACCTTCGAGCGCCTGAAGGAGGTGCTGACGGCTCCACCAGTTCTCAAAACCTTCGACCCGAATGCCGTGACCGAGCTGTACACGGACGCGAGCGCGGTGATTCACATGGACCATCTAGGACCGTTCGTCACCAGCCGAAAGGGAAATAAGTATGTACTGGCATTCATAGATAATTTAACGAAATTTACGGTGATTCGCGCAGTAAAGGATACGCGGACCACTGGGGTACTTCGGCATTTGGCGGAGTTTGTCGAGACATATGGCGTCCCGAGCCGAATCGTCTCTGATCGTGGCTCGAGTTTCACGGCGAAGGCCTTTGCGGAGTTCTGCCGGAAGGAAGGAATATGCCATACCCTGAACTCCCCGCGACATCCTCAGGCAAACGGCTAGGTAGAGCGCCTGAATGCCACCTTGGCGCCCACGATCCGGGCGAATCTTGAGGCGGAGGACGGCGCTACTTGGGATAAACAGCTGAGTAAAATACAGGGTGACCTCAACGAGGTGATCAACGCGAGCACGAAACGGAGTCCATTCGAACTTGTATATGGATACGTATCCCGGCGGGGAGAAGGGCCGGCAAGACAGCTGATGAGCGGTATCACCGAGGGCTACACGCAACCGAGGGCATTGCAGGAGGAGGCACGGCACAGGATCAGGGAAGCCCAGGACAAGATGAAGAAACGGTACGACAAGGGCAGGTTGCTCAATCCCGAGTACCAGTCCGGGGATCTTGTCAACATGAGAACGGCACCGCAAACCCAGGGTGAGTCCACCAAACTGCAGCCCAGATATAGGGGGCCTCTCGTGATAGTTCAGAAACTGCCGGGGGGCACCTTCCGGGTAGCCAACCTCCGAGACGTAGGAACTTCGAGGCGCTATTCGTTTATCGCCCACGCCAGTCAGTTGAAGCCGTGGCACCCCGCCATCGAGGGCTCCAGCGAGGAAGACGAGGACGACGAGGGCGAGAAGGAAGCACCGACTCCGAGTGCAACGAGCGAGGCAGCCCAGGCGTCGGACGCCACCGAAACAGTCGCCACACCTCCAGAAGACGAACCGGGAGGGCCGCAACGAGCGAGGCGGCAAACGCGCAGGCCGGCTCGATTGCAGGACTTCGAATTGTCCTAACTCGATGGCGGATGCCGGGTGACGTGGCATCTGACACACGGACAAGCCAGGGCGTACGGGAGAAGCTCGAGGTCGAGCTAAGGCAGGACGGCCGAGTGTTAGAGGCGACGGTGGGTAGTGGACAAATATTCAAAAAAAGGTGCCGTTGTGAGGGCGCGCAGCGACGGTTTCGAGGCGAGCCGGACACGCGGTTCTCGCATACGCGCGTCGTCGTTGTCGATTCAAATATACAGCGCACCCATTTAACGTGAGCAGATTGACGTCAACCACGAACCGCCCGATGAACCCGCTCAACTCCGCCACTCTGGACAACACCTCTCTTAAGCTTTGTCTGTAGAGTTATTCAGCAGCGACCGTAAGTGTATACAAAAAAAATTATCTTCCGGCTTGAATATAACATTTTTTTTCTTTTTTCCCCCAAATGTCTTTTCATATTCGAGGTAATTCCATCGTATTTGAAGGAATAAATATGATTTTGGTTATTAGGCTCTAAATTAAAAAAAACAAGTAAAAATATTTTTTTTAGTACCCGACAATAATGAGTCCCTAGAGGTCTCATCACTTCATCACTTCATCAAGGGCAGCAGGTCTCATCACTCCATCACTTCATCAAGGGCAGCGTCACTTCATAGCAGCCGCCAAAAATGTGAGAGCACGGAAGCGTGAACTTCGTGATAACACCCTCCGCGTATGGAAGGAGGACGGTGTGAATCGCTTCTTCTGTGTCCCCGAAGCCTCGGATATCTTTAGTTTGAGACACCTTTTTGACATTCTGTTGCATAGCGCCGTGTGAGATGCGACGGGAAAATTATGGATTTTTTTTCGAAGACAACTTTTTAATGAAACGTTTTTTCACAAATCTCCTTTGTCGATCCAACTGTTGTGCGTATCGTCGAAACCTAACCACTTGACAAGTATTCAATTTCCACGCTTCGTCACCACCTTCTCAACGAGGTAAATGTCGGGATACTTGACTTTCTGGAGCTCCTCTTCGTAGCAGCAGCTGGCGATGGTTTTGTTCCGATGGTCCTTGAGATTGTACGCCGTTGGATTTGTTCCTTTCACTCTGCATATCGTGAATATTTCCGTAGTCTGATTGGGCGCATAACCCTTCGCAAATATATTCTTGAATTTGCTAATTCGCACATTATCGCCAATTTAGAATTTTTGTGATTTTTTTGCCGATAATCGACGCTGGCGGAAAATACGATGGAGCATCTCTGTCTTCCATTTGTGCGATTGATATTTTTCGGTTTTTCCCGGATGGTTCAATGTTGTATTCGGTAACAAGAGAATCCAGAATATCCAACTGTTTAGTGCCTGAGAGTAGTTTGCGTTTGGCCATTGCGATCTCTGTTGCTAGCCGCGCTCGACCAACTCGCGTCAACAGGGATGAAAAATCTCTTGTGAACGAGTGGGCGAGCGTGCAATATACTTTTTGGGTCAGTGCAGCGCGGTCGTCCGTCGAGTGACGATCGTCGGTGACGCGCAAGGCGGAAGGGCCCTGGGTCCTCTCACATACGACTCCACTGAGTAAAACACATACGACTCTCCCGAGTAAAACACAGGCAACTAGCCTATCACAAGCGGTTGGGTGAACGGCCGTATGGTCCTCGATTCTCCAACCCGTCAAACACGGGCAACTAGCCTATCACAAGCGGTTGGGTGAACGGCCATACGGTCCTCGATTCTCCAACCCTTAAATACATTCGATGATCACAGCGGTCGGGTGAACGGCCGTACTACGGTCCTTGATTCTCCGAGCACGGGTGAACGGCCGTACGGTCCTCGATTCTCCGATCCGTGATCATATACCTCTTACCAAAAAGGGACAGCAACAGCTGACGAATCCTCGGTAAAGGTCATCAAACGCAAAATCGAAAACAATACAAACAATCAATCGAAGATTCAATACGAAATAACGCGCGAGATCACAATGGTACAAGCCAAACGGGCTTTCAGCCTCTTATATACAAAATTAACAATCGTCGAATCGTCGTGGGTTTTTATGCCGCAAGGCTTTTCCCACAAGAGCCAATAAACGTAGAAAATACGATGGCTCAAACGCGAGTGTTTTTTCATTTCTTAAAAAACCACAACCTCCATTCCTCATTCAATTAAATATATCCAAAACTACGAGGTAACTTCGCAATGAAGGAGCTTCGACAATACAAATTGGTGTCAGAAGTGGGATCCGAACCCACGCCCACACATAAGTGGACTAAGAAAAGGTGCAAACGTGCATCGTATCAACAAAAGGGAGACTACGACCAGCCGACCATCGCCTCCGGACTCGCCACCCCCAGTTCGCTATGCGTGGAAAACGATCATCATCTACAAAAATATAAGTATACAACTGTTCATAATTTTATATATTGCATTATTTTTGGCATTATACGTCTTCTCCGTGACTCATAACGTTCGACATAGACGGATACACAGTTCTGTTCAACGTACGCCTTGTGCGAAGAACGTAGCATGTATATATTCCACAACCACGTGTAAAAAATACATAGGCCGCGTTGATGTGAGGATCTCGGTTTACGAGCGCTGAAGGGTACCCGCTATACGGAGGGGCCTGTTTACTTAACTCGGGCCGCGCTCGGTCTCTTAATATTTGTCGTTGGACGTACGAGCTCATACGCGGTTTCGAAAAATACGCGCTACATGTGGAAGGGCTTAGAACTGACCCTTGAGATTTTGGAATCGCGTTTCGACGTTTAACGAGTGGGAAAGGTTTTTCGTTCCTCTTCCTTTTGCGTTGACGGCACTCGGTCTGAGATCGGGTTACGAGGCTCTTGAGTGGGTCGTAAACGCCAGGGCTGTTTTATTCCGGAGCTAAGGGAGAAGATAAGGGACGTAGGCCCAAGGGGTCCTAGGCGAGGCGCTTAGAAATGGACAACAAAGGGGCATTCTGTCTCCAGACCTCGAAGTAACCAGAAGTGTCGACACGTTTTCTTTTTCGAATATTTCGGAAGTATTTATTCGGTTCAAGTTCAGTTAAAATGGCTAGCCGCGTAAAGTTTATTAATCAAAAGCGCGCGACTTTGAAGGCGCAAATTACAAAACTCGAAAAAATTGCGGAGGAAGCTGAGTTAGGTCCCGCGAATATAAAAATGCGTTTAGACCGTGTAAAAGAACAATTCCGTTTATATGAAGAATTACACGATGAACTCGCGTTGTTGGTCGAAGCAGAGAGTGACCAGGTCGACGAGTTCGACGAGTTGCAAGATCGATTCTATGCGATCGTGACAAAGATCGAGGCGGATTTGCCATCGACAACGCCTCAACCTCCAAGTGTATTAAACGTGACCTCTCTGCCGATCGACGGCACGCGTCAACTCAAATTACCGGTCGCCGACCTCCCAAGGTTCGACGGTAACATCGAAAAGTGGCTATCGTTCAAAAACACTTTTCTTACAATGATCGAGTCGCGCGAAGACATAACGAAGTTGCAAAAATTCCTATATCTAAAGAATTGCCTCGAGGGTGACGCGTTGAATAAAATCCTCATTTATAACGTAAGCGAAGAAAATTACGAGACGGCGTGGAAGTTACTCTTAGATTCGTATGACAAGGTCCGAATTCTAATCGTGAAACATCTCGACGCGATCCTCGAATTACCAGTGTTGACAAAGGCGACGCATAAGGGTTTGGCGCGACTCGTCGACGACATGCGTCAGCACGTGAATATGCTCGCGTCAATGAATGTGACACCGGATGAACATTTATTAGTCCGAATAATCGAACGCGCATTGCCCAACAATATTCGGGTCAAATGGGAAGAAACGTTCAATCTTGACACCTCGCCAACGCTCGAGAAAATTTACAAATTCGTCTCCGAAACCGCGTTTCGTTTGTGCACGCTCGAGCAAGATGCATCGCGTTCGAAGCAAGAGAACAACAGCAAACGACCACTCCCGAGTAAGAAGGATCAAAGCGGATTAAAGTTTCGACGAGGGGAAAATGGCGCGCGTTCATTCGCGACCGGCGCGTCAGCAAAGTGCGTAGTATGCAAAGGGGAAAGTCATCCCGCGTATCAGTGTCGCGAATTTCAAAAAATGACGGTACAACAGCGGTGGAATTTCGTCAAAAATGCATCCCTGTGTAAGAATTGTCTGCGCTTGCACAGCGGCAAATGCGGATCGATGCATTGCAAAAATTGCCCGAGATTTCACCACACTCTGTTGCACGGCGAGTCCTCTGCCGCAACCGCCCACGCGACTCAAGAAACGGCAAGGTCGGACGCTACAACCAAGTCGACAACAAAGGTAAATTCAACATGTCGCGAAATAATTGCACACAGTTTTACGTCGCGAGCTCTGCAGTCGCAGTTAATGCTGAGCGCTCAAATACGGGTCAAAGGCTCGCGCGGTCAGTTCATAAATTGTCGCGCTTTATTGGACACATGTGCGACGGCATATTTCATAACGGAAGATCTCGTGAAAGAATTGAAATTACCGACACGCGCGTGCTCGATCTCGGTAGGAATGATCGACAACGCGAATACAATTTCTAAAGGCGCGGTCGAGTGCACATTTTATTCGATACATAATAATTTCAATAAAACTCTCACGTTTCTGATTATCCCAAAAATCGCTGATAATATACCGAATGAAATCTTTCCTCGCGAATCAATCGACATACCGCGGAATGTAAAATTGGCCGATCCGCAATTTCATTTGCCTCAAAAAATCGATGTCCTCATCGGGTCAGGAACGACGTTGTCATTACTATCGATCGGACAATGTGATCTATCTCGCGACGGTTGCGATCTCTTCCTACAAAAAACTCAGCTCGGC
Organism: Ophion obscuratus; assembly: GCA_964007375.1. Classification (NCBI taxonomy): domain Eukaryota; kingdom Metazoa; phylum Arthropoda; class Insecta; order Hymenoptera; family Ichneumonidae; genus Ophion; species Ophion obscuratus. The sequence goes on along the minus strand of OZ023323.1, from coordinate 9,092,485 downwards.
TGGGCCGTTGCCGGCGGAAAAACAAATACCACGGTCGGGAAACGAACATCGTGCCAGTTAATCGAATTAAAGGAACAAATCGAAAAATTTTGGTTGCTCGATGATGCAAGCGCGAGTCAAATAAAAGTGTCGGAGAATACGGACTGCGAAACTCATTTCAATCAAAACAGCACTCGCGATCCTTCGGGACGGTACGTCGTTCGTCTGCCGTTTCGTAGCGCCGATCGAGACCTCGGTGATTCGCGATCAATAGCCTTGCGACGATTCGTCGGCTTGCAAAAAAGACTCAACGCGGATCCGATCCTTAAACAAGAATATCATCGCGTTATGAACGAATACATCGAGCTAGGCCACATGTCGCTCGTTGTCGACGAATCGCAACCCGGGTATTATCTCCCACACCACGCGGTTATAAAATCGACAAGCGCTACGACGAAGACTCGAGTTGTCTTTGACGCGTCCGCCAAGACAAACAAGGGAATATCGCTCAACGATACGTTGATGGTCGGCCCGACTATTCAATTAAAACTATTTGAGCATCTTTTGCGGTTTCGCAGCCACAAATACGTGATCACCGCGGATATCGCGAAAATGTATCGGCAAATCTGGATTCATCCCAGCGACCGTCGATATCAACGAGTTTTTTGGCTCCAGCATGAAAAAGTACGCGTATTCGAATTAAACACAGTAACATTCGGCGTGTCGTCGGCTCCGTTTCTCGCGATACGAACCATACAGAGACTCGCGAGCAATGAGAGCGCGGATTATCCAAGGGGCGCCGAAGCTTTGACGCGCGACTTATACGTCGACGATTTATTATCGGGAGCAGACACTTTCGATGAAATCGTACAAATTCGAGATGAAGTTATCAAGATATTGAAGCGCGGCGGATTCGATATCCGACAATGGGCTTCAAATCACCCGCGAGCTTTAAATAATTTGATCGAGAAAACCGCAAATATCGAATTTCTGACAGACGAAAATCCTGTGCATAAGACACTCGGTATCTCGTGGAACGCGCGAAATGACGACTTACTATACACGGTGAAACGTATCGAGCCCTCCGCAAGAGTTACTAAACGATATATTTTATCAGAAATCGCTAAAATTTTCGACCCCCTCGGTCTACTCGGTCCGGTCGTTCTCGTCTCGAAGGTGCTTATGCAGCGATGCTGGAAGGCAAAAACTACCTGGGACGAATCCGTGCCCAGCGCGCTGGATTCCGCGTGGCGATCGTTCGCGGAACAACTCTCATTAATCGACAATCTAAAGATTGATCGATACGTCTCGATAAATAACACAATCGATATTCAGATTCACGGATTTTGCGACGCGAGCAAGACAGGTTACGGGGCTTGTGTTTACGTGCGCTCTTGCAACCAGAAGGGCGAAATTCGCGTAAGACTATTCTGTTCACAGGGGCGTGTCGCTCCACTAAAGGAGCAAACAATCCCTCGACTCGAACTCTGCGGCGCATTGACACTCGCTCGTCTATATTACGAGGTCCGCGAGGTATTAAGCTTTCGCGTTTGCAAGACGATTTTTTGGTCGGACTCGACGACAGTTTTACAATGGCTGAAAAAACATCCGAGCGTCTTAAAGGTGTTCGAAGCAAATCGCGTTGCGGAGATATAAGAGGTCAGTAAAAACGCGGAGTGGCGGCACATCCGAACCGATCATAATCCGGCTGACGCGTTATCAAGAGGTCAGCTCCCTCGGGAATTTTTAAATAACGACTCGTGGTTTCGGGGGCCTTCGTGGCTGACCCAGCCCGAATCCGTTTGGCCGCAAGTTACCGTGACGCCTCAAAGGGATTTACCGGGAATCAAAAGACTATTTTGCATGGTCTCGCAATCGCAATCAGAAGAAATTTTCGAGAAATTTTCGTCATATACGCGATTAATTCGCGTCGTCGCGTATTGCTTACGTTTCGTACGCGACAATAAAATCAAGGGCGCTTTGACAATCAAAGAAATTAACGAGGCCGAGTATCGCGTTATTCGATTGATACAACAAGCGCACTTTCAAAACGAGATCGGTCGTCTTTTGTCCGAAGAAAGGGTGAAATGCGCGAAACTCGGATCTCTGAACCCGCTGGTCGACGAGAGAGGCTTGCTTCGCGTCGGTGGTCGCATAAATAAGGCCGATATCTCGCTGGATCAAAAGAATCCAATGCTTCTTCCATCTCGACATTACGTAACCGATCTTTTGATTCGACATATGCACGAAAAATTCCATCACACCGGGATTCAATCGACATTATACAATATCCGGCAAAGATTTTGGATATTGGACGGTAGAAATCAAGTTCGTAAAATCGTTCAACGTTGCGTGAGATGCATCCGGTTTCGGGCCATACTAGGGACGTATAAAATGGCTGACTTGCCTAAATCGAGAGTGGATAATGCGCCGGCGTTTTATCACACGGGAGTCGATTATTTCGGTCCTATGCTTGTCAAAGAAAAGAAACATCGGAATCGCGGTAGCGTGAAGGTGTACGGCTGCGTATTTATCTGCATGTCGACTAAGGCTATCCATCTCGAGATCGCGAGTGATTTATCAACAGACGCGTTCCTAGCGGCCTTGCGACGATTCATAAGTCGTCGGGGTATTCCGAGCCATGTCTATTCTGATAACGGGACAAATTTCGTCGGCGCGAATAGTCAATTCCGCGAATTTTACGCATTGAGAGAATCCGAAGAATTTCGTTCTCAACTTTATGAATTCACATCAACCAGAAAAATCGAATGGCACTTCAATCCACCCCTCTCACCTCATTTCGGGGGTATCTGGGAGGCGGCAGTAAAATCATGTAAACACCATCTCAAGCGCGTCATGCGCGATCTTTTGTTCACATATGAAGAATTGACCACTCTAGCAATCGAGATCGAAGCCATTCTCAACTCGCGCCCACTGTGCCCCATTTCCACAGATCCAAACGATCCAATCGCCTTAACTCCTGCGCACTTTCTTGTTGGCAGACCTCTCACTATGCTGCCGGAAAATGATTTTTTGCTTGTTCCAGACAACCGATTGTCCTCGTGGCAACTAATCACTAAGACTCGACAAGAATTCTGGCGCAGATGGCAACTCGAGTATCTGAGCGAGCTGCAGAAAAGACAGAAATGGATAAATCCAACCGAAAACATCGCGCAGGACACTGTAGTCCTATTAATCGACAAAAATCAACCATGTATGCAGTGGCGACTGGGTCGAGTGGTCGAGTTGCATCCGGGAGGCGATGGCGTGGTCAGAGTCGTCACCGTTAAAACAACTCAAGGACTCTACAAGCGCAACACGAGATCGATTTGCGCATTACCCATAAGCGCTTGAAATTATCGTCGACTATTCAGCGATATACGAGAATTTGACAAGTTTCTCATTTAAGATTTCAATTTCTTATCTAATTTCTCAAATATTAGTTATTCATTCATACTCGTTCAAGATTCAATTTAATGTAAAATGCAAGATGTAAGCTGACGATATCTCTCTGTATAACATTCCAACGACTTGTTCAAAACTGAGATGATGATTTATAGAAGGATCGATTACAATAAGTTCAATGACGTATACTACCGGTTTGAATAATTTTGTTCGTTAGCACTCCCAACGGGGGGAGGATGTTTAGTGCCTGAGAGTAGTTTGCGTTTGGCCATTGCGATCTCTGTTGCTAGCCGCGCTCGACCAACTCGCGTCAACAGGGATGAAAAATCTCTTGTGAACGAGTGGGCGAGCGTGCAATATACTTTTTGGGTCAGTGCAGCGCGGTCGTCCGTCGAGTGACGATCGTCGGTGACGCGCAAGGCGGAAGGGCCCTGGGTCCTCTCACATACGACTCCACTGAGTAAAACACATACGACTCTCCCGAGTAAAACACAGGCAACTAGCCTATCACAAGCGGTTGGGTGAACGGCCGTATGGTCCTCGATTCTCCAACCCGTCAAACACGGGCAACTAGCCTATCACAAGCGGTTGGGTGAACGGCCATACGGTCCTCGATTCTCCAACCCTTAAATACATTCGATGATCACAGCGGTCGGGTGAACGGCCGTACGGTCCTTGATTCTCCGAGCACGGGTGAACGGCCGTACGGTCCTCGATTCTCCGATCCGTGATCATATACCTCTTACCAAAAAGGGACAGCAACAGCTGACGAATCCTCGGTAAAGGTCATCAAACGCAAAATCGAAAACAATACAAACAATCAATCGAAGATTCAATACGAAATAACGCGCGAGATCACAATGGTACAAGCCAAACGGGCTTTCAGCCTCTTATATACAAAATTAACAATCGTCGAATCGTCGTGGGTTTTTATGCCGCAAGGCTTTTCCCACAAGAGCCAATAAACGTAGAAAATACGATGGCTCAAACGCGAGTGTTTTTTCATTTCTTAAAAAACCACAACCTCCATTCCTCATTCAATTAAATATATCCAAAACTACGAGGTAACTTCGCAATGAAGGAGCTTCGACAATACACCAACCATTTGTACATTCCCCGAAGACTGCATCCGCATTTTATTTTTTAACGTTCTATTGAAACGCTCGCAGATTGATGCTTTCAAATTGCTATACGTTGAATACATGTTCACATTGTGATTTTTCATAAGAACTTTAAACTGTGAATTATAAAATTCTTTTCCACGATCGACGTGCAAGTTCTTGGGTATGCGACCCTGATTGAATAAAGATTCCATTGCAATCGTCGCACAGAGGAGTATTTCACCGCAAAAGTTGCTCAAAATTATTTTGTGATTTTTATCGATTGGACATGTAATGAAAAGCAGTTTAGGGTCATTATATTGTATTTAAAACAATTGGCCACACATGCAATATAAAAAAAAATGGTTTGCAAAAATAGATTTCACAAAATTCTATTAATTAGATTCGTCTTCACTAGATCCATCCTCGTCTTCATTATTGGTCTGTGTTGACATTCCGGTCGACGTTTCCGGTAGCAAGAGTTGTAACTTCTCACTGGAGAAAGGTTTACGTTTTTCTGAGGCCTTTTTCTTGCACTGCTCAACAAAGGATCAGAACTTAGCAAAAGTCTGTTCAGAACGTCCCTATTACAGTTTTCTCGCGAGAAGTTCCTTAGGTATGAGTCGTAAGGGCACAAATTAACTTTGGAAGATGTTTGCATCAGTATCTGGACTATTTTGAAATTTTTGTTTAAATGTTTGTTGTTGCGAGCCAACGCAACCCCTCTTTGATAACAGCTCTAGGTTGCTTCTTTCTTCTTCATTTAAAAGTTCAAGTACTTCATCTAAGTATTCACGGAACCGCGTAGCCGTGTCATCTAGAAGGTCCTGTAGGTTGATTTCAGAACCCGTTTCTGTAACTCTTATTGACTCTTCTCGCGGATAACACTCTTTTTTTGCTTTTCTTAGAAGTGTCGATGAAGAGAAGATGTCGATGAAAAGAGACAAGGATCGATGTTCTTGTTCGCAGCATGAATTAATTCGTATTGCTTTCTCGTCATATCAGCTTCTACAAAAATTTATAATGCTTCTGATGGAGTATGCTTTTTGATAGTACCATTTTGATTAGAAGTAAAAAAATTTCTATACTTTTTGGCTCCTGTTGGCTTTAACGTAATATCTTTTATTACTTTGGACGCGTCACTATACCCTGCAGCACGCTGACTCATTTGGGCCGCATAGGTTAACTGATCGCAAGGTACTTTTTCTCTCAAAGCCTTCGTTTTGCGCCTCTTTGTTTGCTCAGTCCATTCATTGAAATCTTTTGATGATCGGCCGGGTCTTTTTATTGTCCAGGTAGGTAGTGTTATAGTAGTATTAAGCCATTGTTCATTTTTCTCTAAAAAACGTTCTTCCTTTTAACTAGCGGCTAACCATTTTTGTTTAAATTGAAACTTAAAAGCCTTTGAAGAATGTTTAAGTGATCCTTGTTCATTTTCAGGGTATTTGGTAATATTTTAGAGGTGATCTTCCAACAACATGAACTTGTCATCTATATTCCTTCCCGAACATTGTTTCAACACTTTATAGAGTGATTTTCTAGTTATGTCCATCGCCATCACCATCGCTGGAGATTCTGTACCAAAAATATAGAATAATTTGTTTTTACACAAAAAACTGCATGTACTTTATTTGTTTATCCCATGAACCGCACACATGGGGCGCTCGCGTTCTCGGCATTTTCACAATCAACCAAAAAAACACAAAAAATTCACAATCAAAGAAAAAAAAAACTTTGGGGGAGGAGTAGTTCACTGCCACCTACTCGGCGGAATCGGTTAATTTAATTAATTGATGAATTAATTAATCCAGCAGATAGATCGTAAAACTCTGTGGAGGTCGCAAACGACCCATCTGTTCTAGAAACGTATGCAAAATCCGACTTCACGAAAACATTTTTTTTTCTCTACAATTATGTTTTTTTCTCGATAAATATGTTTTTTTAGTATAAATATAAATTTTGATGAAGGTGTTAAGAAAATAAAAGCGAAAACGATTGTGAGAACCAGCAAAGAGGTTAGTGCGTTACTTCGTCCTCACAAACAAGTAGAATATTTCGGCGGAGAAAACTCTGAGGATATAGATTATATCGAAAAAAGAAGATCATCAGGAAGGGAAAGAGTGCGATGAGTTTTCCGATTCGAAAACTTTTCAATTTATCCATCAATATTTTACATTCATTATCAATTTTGTCTTCTATAAGTGTCCATACTAAATAGCGATATTCAACCCTTAAAATAAATACCCTTTATGAATTCCCGAAGCCTGCCATATTTTTTTTCTGAAAGTACATCATCTCAATTTAAAATAACTCAAAGGATATTTGAAAAGAAGTTACTTAAAAAAAATTATGAATTTTTCAACATTATGGTGCATTTCCTGCATTTTTTTTAAGCGATGAAATTTACAATTCAAAATTAATGTTATGATATTATTATTTATTAAACTGATAATTGAAAACACGAAGAACACCTATGCATTTTTCAGAATTTTTTGTAACATTTAAGGTTTGTAAATATGTCGCGAACGCTAATGATTCTGTTACGTCCAGAAGGGACGATTTTATTTTATATTTATTTTACCTTTGAGTTCTTCAATATAATTTCCTCAAAGTAGAAGGGATAGCCGCACGTCCCATACGGGCCCGGCAAACTCTTCTATGGAAATGGGAGTGGGGGAACAAATCTGATAATGGGTATTTAGGGGTAAATGTTTATAAATGCTATTTTATTATATCGTGGTTAATCTACTTACATCCTTGCGGGTAGTCACGCCTTTACGCGGGGACAGTTTCCCCCGCGTCGCTCTCTCATTCTCTCTCACTCACTCACTCTCCACGCGGGGACAATCTCCCCGCGTTTCACTCTCGCAAACCGCCCGTTGAACTTATGTGTCCTCTATTTTGTTTGGGGCTTCAATGTAGGCCCTAGACCTTTATCACTGATTCGAAGGTTATTTTGGTGATGAAATATGGAATTTAAAATAAATAGTAAATAGTAGACTGATGCCTCTGTGCGGGTCCGCCGGGTCTAAGGCCTGGACTTATTACACCGCCGCGAGGACTGCTGTTACTAGGAGTTTTCTCCGACTCCAGAAGCGAACCGTGGACAAATAGGAACTAAATCATACGTACCGCCACCGAACCGACGTTAGCTCGGTCGCTATTAGCCTGGCGGGGTGTTTTTTTGCAACGTCCACGGAAACTTGTTCGCTCTCGGACTCCCACGGTCGAACTCCGCGGATCAGGCGATGCTCGATCAGCGGAATCGGGTCGGGTACATCCGGTCCCACCGGATGTACCCGATGCAGCAACCCGGCGACACCCCACAGAGACATGAGGCACAGAGTCGCAAAGAGCACTTATCACTTAATTTAAACAAAAAAAAAGGAAAAATGTTTCGGGACGTGACATTGGAAGGTGCCGAAAAATAGTCTCGTGGTATACTTTCTTCGTGCAGGCTTATGCAGCTCTCGCACGAGAGTCAGTTTTTTGTCATCATTCATCGCGCGGAGATCTACACACATCAATGTTCAACATGCGAATTGAAAAAACTATCGTTTTTCCTAATAAATAATTCCAGCCTCGCGCAATTCTTCAATAATCGATAAGATCTCATTGGAATGCGATGAGTTACTTGCCGCTTGAGATGCGTGGAGTAATCGCAGACGATCTACAAGCTCATTCGGATTGTCCCAATAAACATAGTCAAATTGCATATTTTTTTGACGTGACAACGTCTTATAATTCGATGGAGCCGGCTGCACGCACGAAAAAGCATGACTCATCGCCGTTACCTCGCTCTGAGGCGTTCCATCTAAGGCTTGAAGTGTAAGCGAGAGCGCGGAACGAGCGACAAAGAGGCACAATCGGCCTCCGCGTTTGGCAGCGTTCGGCAGCGTTCGACATCTGTCTCTCTCCTACTTGAGTGATGGCCTCTGCACACTGCGAGCGACGAGCGACAAGCGATGAGCGATATCCAATGGCAACGTCACTCTCATAGAGCATTTCCGTCATACTCGAGCTCTCATTGGATATCGCTCATCGCTTGTCGCCCATCGCGCGCAGTGTGCAGAGGCCATGAGCGATGCGTCCGCGTGGACAGCTGCTATACAATATTACATGTACATGTTTTCGTCAAGTATGAAGTGCAGTGAAAAGTGTATGTGGTGTCAATTGTTTATAGCAACGATAATTGCGGCGATAAAGGTAATGATTCTTTCGATATTAAATATATGTTCAGTGATATATTGTCGAATATTCGTGCTTTCATCATTAAAATAAATAGCATCGGTCCGCTAGTGCAGCGATTGTAGGTTATGCTATAATTGACAAAACTATAACAATAAGTTAACAGAACTATTTCACGATGAGTAAAAATCAATTGCTTTACTATTCGATCGAAATAATTATCGAGCGTAGCTATGATTTCAAAAAATTAAAACATAAATGTTAAATCTTCCACATATCATAGGAACGTGTCTGAAATGACAGGTTGGACCAGCCAGCCGTCAAAGGGAACAATTTTCTCCTATATCAAACACATTGAGGCGGGCTTTTTAAAAGCTAGAGTTACAAAAATTTTAATGATGTTTCCAAATTTTAAATTTTAAATTTAAGATTTATGAACAATAATTTAATCACAGTTTATTCTTATAATAAATTATTCAAAATTATTACTTTTTTACAACAAATTACAATTAAATTTGCAAAAATAATTAAGTAACTAATTGAACAATAACTTTTATTCAGTTTACATGCTGAAAGAAATAATGTCAATACAAAATTTATTATTATAAAATAATAAAATCAAAAATTAAATTTTAACAGTCGAGTAGAAATTTAAACAATAAATTTTATTCACGTATTTTGTAAATTTAAAATGATTTTCTGAACGAAGAATTTTATGAAAAAATAAAAGTTGTAAAACAATTGCTCAAAGCACATTCATACTTGTAAAAAATATGTACATTGTAAAAAAAAATAAATAAAAATTGACATAATTGTATTTATGCGTACAAATAAATGTAACTTGATCAATTCAATTGTGATTTCCATTTACCTCCTTCTCTATATCCATACAAAATATCTATCAAACAAACAAAATAAAAATTTTCTTTTGAAAAATGAAACCATTCCATCAGTATTTTCTTATGACGTTGTCACGTTCAACTATCGTTAGTAAACCGACTTTACAGACAACCGATTTTTGGCTTTCCTATACATCCCCAGACCCGTACGTGCTCGAATTATTTTCGAAATATAAATCTTGAATTTGTCACTGTTTTCACGTCGCACAGCTTCGTCGGGTCTGTAATATTTTTATGCGCGTTCATGCCAATTATGATATTCTCATAATTTTTAAAAATCCCTCTGTTCGAGAATCCCGACATTTGACACTTCTTTTAAATAGGAGCTTCGTCAATCTCACAGTTGTCGCATAACTTTTCTTCGCCACACGAATATGCGGAGAATCAATAATTATCGGAGAATCGTCAATCATTAAGTTGGTACTGGCGAGCATTCGCACACCGTATGTGGTGTCCAGACTTTTCTTTCTACCTGTACTTAACAATACGAGATATTTTTTATCAATTCATCGACTCGACTGGGTGAATTATTATCATCCTCATCGTCATCATCATCATCATCGTCATCATCATCATCATCGTCATCAGAGGCATCATCTTTGTGCTCATATGTCGCTGTGCAAGTTAAATTTTCCGGTGACTCATTCTTAACTTCACTCATTTTTTTCTGTTTCATTCTGGATTTCCTCTTCCTTCAATGGTGACGTCTTGTGACAAACGAGCTTTTCCAATGGTGTGACTATCGGCTTAAAGACATCCTGCATTGCCTGATCAGCATTATCTCTACTCATCTTTATCATTCGATGTTTTTGTATAATTGCATCACTGCCCTTGACGATTTGATGCAACACATTTTTTTCTTGCGAAAGTTGTCGACGCCTAATGCTGTTATGTGTGTTGTCAGTTTCACAATACAAGTAATAATGTATGCATTGAAACAAAGAGCACGTTATTTATTGACTCGGAGGAAAGAATCGAACCCCCGCCTATACCTACCCTCATTAATACTACTATCGTTGTCAATGGCACGGAATCCATACTTGCTGGAATTCCAACATTTGCAACATATATTTTTGAATTGTGTGTATGATATATCGGTATTGACATGGTCATCGTACACATGCTTAAGATTGTGTAGTCCTGCTTGAAGAGAACTATGAAATTCGTATTATCGCGTACGAGATGCTTAGGAATACGAGCGTGTGTTTGAGAAATATAGAAACAGTCCACATTCTTATTCCTTCCCATGGAGAAAAAGGCTCCCACGTTGCCCTGTTTCTCGCACGCTATATCGTCAAAGATGAATATGGAGTTTGGTCGTGCGTCGGTCGGTGGCACCACTTGTTCATGCTCGTTAAATGGGTGATATTCGAGGCCCTTCACCGGCTGGAGAAATTGTTCGAGTAAGTGATATTTCGGCTGTTTCAGCGACTTTGGATAGAGATAAACGTTTTCGAATCTCAGACCATTCGGGCGTACTACGAGGGTGAGCAACGCGTTGGTTTTTCCGCAGTTTGACCGGAGCGCAGAATACCGCGCGAATCGTATTTGGCAACAAATCACCATGACGCTTTTGTCCACCCTCCTCCCGAATTTGCGTAAATTCATCAAAGTATATCACTGGCAGCTTTCCATACGTCTTGGACTCCATCTTCGTCGCGACTGACATCATTTTGGTATAAAACGAGCTCTTATATCTATTGCCGCTTCAGTCGAGCGTTAATCTTCATCATGATCAAACGTCGAGGAAAGAAGTCCGGTAAAGGTCTCCATCGTCTCATCAAAAAACTTCCCGTTGAATTGCACTTGCCTGGATATCAGTATTGCGGACCCGGCACAAAGATAGCTAAATGTCTTGCATGCGGCGATCCTGGAATAAATCCGTTGGATGCAGCTTGCAAGGAGCACGATATCGCGTATTCGAAAAATCGTGTAAACCTCGAAGCTAGACATTCTGCGGATGAAATAATGCAGGAGAGAGCTTGGCAACGAGTTCGCGCCAGCGACGCTAATATCGGGGAGAAAACAAACGCGCTTGCCGTAGCAGGAATCATAAAAGCGAAGAGAAAATTCGGCATGGGGATTAGAAGAAGAAGAGGGGAGCAAAAATTGGTGGCTTGAAGAAAATCATCGATGCAGCGAGAGAAGCCATGATGAAGAGCGAAGACTCAAGTGCATTCGCTGCGTTGGTCTTAAGAGGGAATGATACCTCATCGCGGTCGGTATGGTAGAACAATTATAGATTCCCAAAAATCTCGAAAACGGCTCTTCAGATCCCGTCGAAACTTTGCCAAACGACGTCAAATACATAGACGAACAGCTTCTTCCCCTCAAATTTTCTGAATTTGAGAAAAAAACTAGACTGGCTTATGATAAGTCAATCTACATTTTTTTCCTCAAATTCAGAAAATTTGAGGGGAAGACAGATGTTCGTCTATCTATTTGACGTCGTTTGGCAAAGTTTCGACGGGATCTGAAGAGCCGTTTTCGAGATTTTTGGGAATCTATAATTGTTCTACCATACCGACCGCGATGAGGTATCATTCCCTCTTAAAGGACGCCCGAGCAGCTGTTGAGAGGGTCGCAAGTGGCACGCGCGAAGTGCGTACGCCTCGAGTGTTGCCTGTACCTCGTAAAATCGGTGGCTTCCTACCACCTGCCGAAATTTTGAAGTAATTCGGTGTGAGTAGCGTGAATTATAATTACAAAGGGTACCAGACATACGACACATTCGATTGTGGTCAATTGTGTCTCAAGTTTCTCTGTCGACAATTACCGCGACCAGAGAGATTTTCTCTATATAAAAGTGGGTGATGAGGAAAAATCGAGTCAGTTTGTCAAACGACATTATGGATAACAGTCTTACGTTGACCTTATCAAGGTCATCGTCTGTGCCCGAGGCTCAATACTTTTGTCCCATTGAACTCGCCCCCCACAAGAATTATACCTTCGGACTCATCGAACTCCTAACCTACTATTTGATTCCATATATAGACAATGGACACAACAAATTTTATGTTGGTAAGAACGTTTTTACCATACCTACTGGAAGTTACGAATTAGCCAACATTGCGACATACTTGGAAAAAGAGCTGGCAAAACAAAATATTACCATTCGCATTCGGCTCAACCACAATACACTGCGCAGTGAAATCGAGTGCGATTATGAAATATATATCACGCCCGAGGATTCTATCGGGCGTATGCTAGGATTTGCACCCCGTAGACTTCGAGCTGGTGAAAAGCATCAATCGGATTATCTAGTGACCATTCTCAAAGTGAACGCCTTGCGCGTCAAATGTAACCTCACAGCTGGCGCGTATATTAACGAGCGAAGAGTACACATAATCCACGAGTTTTTCCCATCCGTACCACGAGGCTATAAAATCATCGAGATACCGTAGCACGTCATTTATCGACCAATCGCGAGCAAGACGATAGACAACATTCAACTCTGAATAGTGGATCAGGACGGTGATTTGGTAAACTTACGTGATGAGACAATAACCATACGATTACACATCAAATCGCAATGGGTATAGTCTTTCATAGAGTCTCGAGCACTTATAAAAACAATACTTCGTCAATGAGAGAGACCAGTAATCGATGGATACACAGACCGCTAACAACGCAGAACGTGCTGTTTTTGCAGAGTTTAGGTCTACGAATACGTGAAAAACGACATAGTCTGCATTGCGTGCGTATGCTGTTTGAGATGGAGGCGGAAATGACTGATATCAAAACCCCCGTCATCTTCGATGATTCCATCGCGCATGAGATTCATGTTTATCAGTCGTATGCATCCACAACCTTTAATAACAGTGATGGAATACGTATTTTGATTCAGCATCAAGACACAAGCGTACTTCCCAGTCAAAGTTCGCTACGCGTATGCGAGCGAGTCACCAAATCCGATGGTACACTCGCTACCAATACGCATTTCGCAAACAATGGCATTTGCTATTTGTTCGACGAGGTGAGATTCGAGCTCAATGCCATGGAAATAGAACGATGTAAAAATGTGGGCACAACGAGTTCGATGAAGGGATACGCATCCGTGAGTCAATCCAAGAACTATAAGCTCGAGAATGCTGGCCGGTATAATGTTCGCAACGGGCACGCTGTCGCAGATACCGATGGGAATTTTGACGTATGCATATCGCTGAGTATGATACTCGGTTTCGCCGAAGATTATCAAAAAATCGTTGTAAACGCAAAGCATGCATTGATTTTATTGAGATCGAAGACTAATGATAATGCGATTTGGCAAGCCACAGGTGAGGTTGACATCAAATTGTCGTTGAAAAAAGTAGAATGGCTCGTACCGTACGTGACACTCTCCGATAAGCGTAAAATCCAACTTCTCAAGTTTATCGGTAAAGGCACACCGATACGCATGACTTTCCGCTCATGGGAATTGTACGAGTACGCAATGCTCCCCACAACCTCAGAATATATGTGGGCCGTGAAGACATCTACGCAACTTAAGAAGCCGCGATATGTCACTCTAGCCTTCCAGATCGATCGTAAAAATAGGGAAAGCGCAAATGTGTGTAATTTCGATCATTGTGACATCACTGATGCCAAACTCTACCTCAATTCGCAAAGTTATCCCTATGGGAATTTGAATCTCGACATTGCTAAGAACCAATATGCGCTTCTCTATCAAATGTATGCAAACTTTCAATATTCGTACTACAATAGAGAGCCCGAACCATGCTTGAAAAAATTGGATTTCATAAAGTATGATCTGCTCATTGTCATTGATTGCTCGAAGCAAAACGATTCTCTCAAGTCCGTTCCCGTGTACGTACGCATCGAATTCGAATCAAAGACCAACATTCCCGCCAACACTTCCGCATACTGTCTCATTCTCCATGATCGTATTGTCGAGTACAATCCGATAGGTGGCGGGGTAAGAAAGTTGATATAAAGTTGAGATCATGCGCTCTCCTTCGGACATCATAGAGTTCATCGTTGATGTGCAAGGCTTCAAGCGACCGATCAACAAATTCGTTCCGAAGGAAATATTAATTGTCAAGGTGGCGAGCGTTGACTGCAAGCCCTTGACGTTTCTCTTCGAACCACAGTACGCCTGGATTTCTCTGCCGGGAAAGTACAAGAGGACAAATATGTGGTTGGAGCGCCATTACCATGGTTTGCGATGGGACGATGGCGACTTTCCACACGACACCATCCCCATGTTCATTCGATCAATCTTACAACACGCTCGAATCGTCTACACCAAGGGATTGGAGAAATCGCTGTGGTTGAAGAAATTCACCGACCTAGCAACGGAGATCATCGAACTGGAGACTCTGGATTGTCCATCGTTGGAGAAGCTTGCGACAAAAGAGCTGAGAAACAACGGTTGTCCCTACCATGCGACTCTCGACCAAAATTCAAATGTGCCTATGAAAATGTGAAATGTCTGGAAAGATGGTCGAAAGAGGATGCGAGGAAATAATTTTTTTTATTACATAATTTTTCTTTTTATTTACAAAAAAATATTTTTTTTACAAAATGTTCTCCGATTCACACGCACACACACACACCCGCACGCACGCACACACACACGAACACACGCACGCAAGCACGCACGCACGCACGCACGCACGCACGCACGCACGCACGCACGCACGCACGCACGCACGCACGCATGCACACACACACACACACACACACACACACTCACACACACACACACACACACTTAAGACTGTGATGGCAGGGTTCGTGGATTCCTTGGTGATCCGAAACACAATCTTTTTGCCATGGATTTGCTGCCGCCTCGCAAGGTTGCTGATCCTCCCCGGTAGAAATACGGTAAACTTGTTGCGAATGTCAATCACGAACTTTTCGCCATATTTCGTGTTCACTTCCCGTATGTTGGTGATGGGATACTCCGACTTGGGGGTCAACTCGTTCAATTTCTTCGCCGGAAGAAAATCTGCGTATTTACCAATCGTATTGATCGCGTCAATTTTTCACTTGCCGTCTGATCGTTCGAAACTGTCTTCACAAGATTATATACTTGCCCCCTCCACCATCCCCCCCTCCACTCTGAATCCTCGACCAATGTCGTTTGTCGGTGAGGAAATTTTTCGCGCCGTGGCTCCAAATTTATTTGTTCAAATATCATCCTCAGCGAATGAATCTGCGCCCATGAGTCTATTTCTCCTTTCAATTGTTGAATGTCTTGCAACAGTCGTTCGATGCGCACTTTTAATTCACGTCTCTTCCACAATTTTTTTTTCGTTGCGCCGCCTGATTCCGCCGCCTTTCGTGGCAACTTCTCAACAAGAGCCTATTTTTTTCCGTGAATCACCTACAGCTCCGTATCGTCCGGAAGAACATTATCATTATATGCTTCACTCCCTTTGATCTTTGGCACTTTTGAATCGGAGGAGGGAGGGCTTTTTCGAAATTGATCTTCAGCAAACTTTTTCAAATTTTGAGAAACAGGATTTTTTGAATCTCTGATGTGACTCATGTTGGCAGGGAAACGCTATACTGACGAATATTTTTCTAGACACCCCCACTTATAGTCCCCTTCATCATGGCGGCCGAGTTTCGACGCATTTATCGATATCGCATTTGAATGGAGGGGGGGGGGGTTTGTCAAGCGCAGTATCCGCAAGGTGTGTGTGTGCGTGTGTGTGTGTGTGTGTGTGTGTGTGTGTGTTTGCAAATGGAACGTCGCATGGCTCGAGTATAAACAGCGGTCTTTTCATCTGTTTATTTCCTCCTGTCATGGGGCTAAATTGAGGGCACGAGGGTCCCAGCGGGGAAAAATATCACGCGTCCGATGACTCACCACCCCACAAAATGTTTGTAAAATTTAATTCGTAGAAAAGAAATCTGACTAAATCCCACCGCCATTTTGACGCCATCAATGTCACTCTTCGGTCGATGATAAATTCTCGGAAAATAATCATTCAACACCTCAATTCGCTGATTAGTTTCAACACGTCAATGTATAAAAAAAACGATCGCATCTCGGCGAGGGCGGGGGGGGGGGGGGGCTTGGTCAAGCCATGGCAAGTGCCCGATGACTCACCACCCACAAATGTTTTAAACAATTTCTGAGAAATCGGACCCTCCACTCTTCCTCCCACCCCCTCTTCCCGCGGAGGGGGTTTTACTACAAAGCACTTCGACTCTTTGTCAGTCGTTGCGCGGCCTCGCTAGGAATCGGACGTGTGCCCCTGTATTCCTCCCCCCCCCCATTCCGCTGAATTCCATTCGAGGCGAAGGGGGACTTACCACCATCGGGGTTGGTAAACAGGTAAGCCCTACCATAAGTCGGTAAACCTGTGAGCCTCACCATCGGTCGATAAGCAGAGCAGCCCTACCCCGGTAAGTACAGACATCGATAGTCAATCACAGTGCCAGTTCTAAATCAAAACCTTTTTTGGTTCGTTCTCGGAGGGTAAGTGTTGGTAAGGGGATCTTGATTGAGAACTGGTACCATGACACTACTTTCATTATATGTATGCATGGGAAATTACGCGCGACGCCTTCCCACTTGGGTGTTATGGTATATTTCGACTGTCGCATGCATATATGTTACAAAAAATAGGGTTTTATCGATAAATAAGGGTGCCACTATCGGACATGTTTGTGGTGGGTATTTCGTGGATAAGGAACAAAGAAAAGGTGAAGGCTGGGATGTAACACCTTCTCTCTTCAAGATTCAGCGTCTCGCTCAATTAGATTCAATTGAATTGGAGCCGAAAGATGTAGTGGCATGATAATTTGAGTTGGGATCGTTATTGATCGATTTACAATGTAACTTATGAATATTGAGGGGTTGGTATTGTTTCAATTCGTATAATAATGCATTAGCTGCGAGTAGTTACATTTTGCTGTTATTTAATTTATTCTAAAATGTGTCTTGTGTGGATGCACCAAGGCAAATGAAAGGTACAAGGTATGAATGTTTTGATTTTGATCATATCGGTGAAAAAATTGCCGACGCTTACAATAAAACCAACGCTCGGGATGGCAATAGGGGCCCAACCATCGGTACCCAACCATAAGGCCCACGTTCGGCCGGTTTTGTTGACCGATGGTTAAATTGAACATTGGTGCATCACCGAAAACCAACCTTGGGACAACATTGGCCTCAAACTGCACTGTACCTTTGGTACGCCAGCCTTGGCACCGACACTGGGCTAATGCTGGTCCAGGTCGGCACCAACGCTAGGGTGACGCTGTTAGGCAACTGTAGGACCCATGTAACATTTCGGATTTTCTCCAACCGTCACCTAGTACTGGTAATGATCGTTGGCCAGGCGTCGAGCATAGTTGGCACTGTACTGGTCGAGTGCATGGCCTTTTGTAATTTTTTCATGGGTATATAATAATAGGATATGTTCAATTCATAATCGTAAGGTTTTGTCTTATGTATGAAAATTACTTCCGAATGATAGTTGTAACACGTCGACTTCGATGGGGCGTGCCTAAGGTGTTTGTAGTTTAACATTTGTTTTTGGGTCTCGGGGAACGGTTTATTCCGATGTTCCAGAAAGGTGCCGATATGCGTGTTTAACGTTCCGTAACTTGTAGTGTGGTGGTTAGTATGCTAGTTTAGCGTGATCATAATGGATAATCTTTCGTTTATTGTTTCTCAACGCGATTTAGATATCGTTTTGGTGTGCAAAGACTTGTGTGATTTCGTATGGACCTAGGTAATTGTTTTCGAATTCGCCTGTTTGTTGATTTTTTATTGGGTAGATTTTGTCTCCAATTTGGAAGTTTACGGGATTGATTCTTTGATCGTAATAAACTTTGGATTTTAGTTTGGCATTTTCGAGATTATTATGAGCTATTTTTCGCAGCTCTTGTAAATGGCGCGCGAAATGTCTCACGTATTTGTCGTACTTTAAGATTTCGTCCAGGTATGAAAATTGTGAAGGTAGTCGTGCTTCTTTGCCTAGGACTACCTGGAACGGTGTTGAACTACCTGGAAAGGCTGGAATTCGTGTATGCTTGTATTGCAGAAGAAAGTTGTCAGCCGTAACAATTTGTGCCAGTCTTTTTTATTGGTTTAATGTTTCAGATAGTTAGTGAGCACTTGATGACTTCATTCGTGGGATCCGTTCGATTGTGGATGGAATGCTGTCGTTTTGATTTATTTGATTTTTACGATCTTCGTTAATTGTTTTATTATTTGGCCGACGAAGGCTGCACCTTAGTCTGTTAATATTACTTTAGGACATCCGAGTAGGCATATGAATTCCGCGACAAGCGCGTAAGCGATTTCGTGAGCGGTCGCGCTTTTGAGCGGAATGGCAAATCAAAATTTCGAGAGGTTGTCCTGAATGGTGAATATGAAATGGTGCCTAAGTTCAGACTGGAGTTATCGGATCGACTATGTCCATTGCAATTTTGCCAAATACGCCGATCGGAGTATCTGTGATTACCACAGGCTGTTTGGTTTTATTTAATTCTCACCAATTTTTTCCTCTGGCAACAGGCACATTGTCGAATGTAATCTTCTACTTGTAGTTTGAGATTGCCCCAAACATATTGTTTGATTCTGATGTATGTTTTGGATAGGCCATTATGACTTGATATTGGAGATTTGTGGCATTCCTTTTTGATCTCGAGCTTGTCTTGCACTGGTGGGACAGTAATTTCGTCGCGGCAGATTTGTATTTGGATTTCAGTATCCGCGAAGATTTCTCGAATGATGCTCTTTGTTTTTGCCCACGCTGAATCGTTGAGGCTACTGCGCTTCTGAAAAAATGCTGCTCATTTGACATTGAATTCTTCCATTGTTATTTTTAGATTTCGGAGGGGTTTGGTAAGATTTTCTTTCGTTAAAGGTGGTGCGGAGTTTTTCTGTATTACTAAAGCGAACAGTCTTTTCTTTGGTGTTCCGAATATGAGAATGGATATGAGAAGATAGGGCTCTCCCTGCTTATTGACCGAGTGTGGTCCCTCTCCGGCCTCGCTAATTTGCGAAACGTGGGGGGGGGGGGGGGGGGGATCAACACGGGGACCCACGACCAATTCCTGGCGAGGCCGAGCAACGACTGACAAAGAGTCGAAGTGCTTTGTAGTAAAAGGGAGTTTCCCTCCCATCCCGCCAGAAGGAAGAGGGGGCGGGAGGAAGAGGAGGGGGGGATGCTTCTCAGAAATTGTTTAAAACATTTGTGAGTGGTGAGTCATCGGGTGCTTGCCGTATCTAGACAACCCCCCCCCCCCCCCAATTATTCGCCAGTGAAAAAGATAGCTGACGCGAAAATGGAGTAGACGTGGGGGCAAGAGTGGTGGAAAGGAGTACTTAATCTTGCGATTCAAGGTAGGGCACACGCATGAGAAAGAACCACGTGCACATGAGTGAAACAAAAATGGAGTTCATCGATAAGATTGATAAAATTGCCGATTTTGCGGACGAAGAATCTCAGCGAGCGGTCACCCGGGTCGGGCTATATCACCACCAACATACGGGCGGTCAGCACCAAAATTGGAAAATGTCACAGCCTGAAATTCGCGAATTCAGCAACATTCTAGCTGATGTTGGCATCAGCATACCACGGAAATGTCTGCATGGCCTACATCGGTGGTCAATTTATCGCATACGTTGACGATCACTACAATCAAGAACAGCTAGATCATATACTAAATATGACAAATTATCTAGTCATTGAAACGTTGGTTACGGACTCTGTAGATATGGGTGCATAATGGATAATAAAGGATACTAGTAAAGCATTTCAAGAAAAAATCATTTTGAGTTCAAGATTGAAAAGCATGAGAAAGAGCACTCAACGTCTCGCTGTTTAGAACTCGATCTTGTGTATACAACGACGATGATCGAGCGCGTGCGCGCGCACACACACACAGGCGCGCATGCGAAGTTGGATTGAGATTTTCTTCTTAAATATATATTTGTGAGCCGTTCTGCATCAGTATTTAATTTCGATTCATCGAGCAGTCTGGACCATGGACGATTGCGATAAAATTATTGATAAGTGGCGCGGTGCGCGGGACAATTTCTCTCACGTGATCCAGCTGGCTAGTGCCCCAATTTTGCGAAAAAATGGATTTACATACTCATCCAAGTAACAAAGATTGAATGCAAGGAGCCACAGCTGGTTCGGCCGACTGCGGGCTGTTACAGGCAATAAAGCAAACAGTCCGTATGATTCCGGATTATTCCGTTACTGTTACGGGCAATAAAGCAAACAGTCCGTATGATTCCTGGACCCTTTGACGAACATTGCTGAAATCATTCGTCGAATTTTACATTTAATTTCTGCCCAGTTTCCCTCTAAGCGAGAGGATACCTTTGAAGTCGACGACTTGCATGACGGTTGTAGGCGTTTGTAGGCTCGGACCAAAGATGAAATCGATGCAGTTTATGACGAGTATGACGGGGTTATAGTGAAAACTAACCGAATGTACCGGTAGATCCGTTTACCGACAATGTTGCTAAGTGTCGCTTCGGCGCGACAACGGCGGCCCGCGAAGTTCACGTATTCTTCAACATCAACGCAATTTTCCCGTACTTGCGATCATATGGATATTATCGTGTATTCTCGAATTTTGATAGCACGATCGGATCGCTAGAATTTATATTGACGTAAGAATAAAAAATACAGCCTGTCTCATAAACTTAATTTATGTACTTTGTCATTTGCCACAATCTTCCCTCGCATTGCTTTCCCGCTCACGGATGTGTCACACAACCAACGGCACCGATGCAAGAAACTCAAGTTTATTTGCCTTCGCAGAAATACCTCGGTATTTATTCGTGAAGAAATCGCAGATAGCATATTTTCCGATGATCCGTAGTCATTGTCATTACCCCTAAAAATTCTCGATTTCCCGAGCAGAGTGCGACCAAAATGAGGCACGAAAGTTCAACACCCTTTGCCTACAAACGCTAAACTGTCACGTCTCAAACTCGGGTGATATGTGGACCTGTGGCGATTTCTCGATAGCTTCACCCCGATGACCGAGTGTACTATTGGTATGGCGTAGAGATATTGTGCCCTACGGTGTACCTGTACGATAGTACACCGCTACACGCAAATGTACGTGTTACTAGTATGGTACCGGTACACTGTACAATAGTATAATAAACCGTTTCTGTATCCTCACCATACTAATACCGGTACCGATACCGTACGTACATACGTGGTAGGTACGGTACCTGGGCTATCATGTAGGAACCAGAACCAATGTAGCGCCGGATTTAGCATCTAGATGGACCGTCGGATTATTCAGGGCAGCAAATACGTACTGCCGAGGATGAGAAACGGCGTCAATCGTCGCGGCCACAGTAAACAGTCCCAGTGTCGCGAGGATATTTTCGCTCTCTCCAATCTCTCCGAGAGCATCAGCGAGGCTGACCTCAAGGAACTCGTCAAACCCTTCGGCTTCGTTCAGAAACAATAATTGAAACGCGTTAAGGTAGAACGACCGCGCGCTGTTGATTTCTACAGATTTGGCCCAAATTTTTCACCTGACATTGTATCATCATGCATGTTTCAGTAAAATTTCAGAACAGTCGACTATTTAGATTTGGAGATAATGGGTTTTAAAATCGAAATTTTCAACACTGTACGGTCTGCATTGAAATTTAGAAAGAGTAATTATCCGTAAAAAATATTTGTCCCCTATAAGAAGACACATGGCAATAACATAAACAACGGCAAATTATTAATGTTTATAACGCAAATATTTTTTTAAAAGATAAACGGTTTTAACTTTAGGAACACAATACTTTTTTCGCGAAATATTAAACAATACTGTTCTGCGGTGATGCATAAAGTCGTTTTATTATAGGGGACAAATATTTTTTACTGAGAGTTATTCTGTCGTTACTAAACATTTTTAGCAAAAATGAATAGTAAACACAATCAAAACTTTTTTCACTCGTTCCCTAACTAGTTTTCGATCTAAACATAATTTTTTTTTCAAAATTAATGAGTACAATAGAACGGTACGACGAATTATGTGACCTGACTTACGGCCAATGCAGACACTGCAGTGTTAAAGGTTGCTATTTAAAAACCCATCATCTCTCAATCTAAATAGTCAACTGTTGTGAAACTTCACTTAAACGTGTATAATGATATGAACAATGTCTGGTTAATATGTGAACAAAATCAATAGCAATCAAGAGCACGCTCTCGTTTTACCTTAAGGTAGTACGAGCGCGCAAGATTGTTTTCTATAGATTTTGTTCAAATTTTAACCAGACATTGTTCATATCATTATGCATGTTTGAGTGAAATTTCAGAACAGTCGACTATTTAGATTGGGAGATAATGGGTTTTAAAATTGCAACTTTTAACACGGCAGGGTCTCCATTGAAATTTATACAGAATAATATTCGTTAAAAAAATGTTTGTCCGCTATAATAAGAAGACATATGCCAACACCACAGAACAGTATTATTCAATATTTCGAGAAAAAAAATAACTATCGTGTTCCTAAAGTTAAAAATGTTGTCATAAAAAAATATTTGCATTATAAATATTAATATTTTGAATTGTTTATGTTATCTTCATTAACAAATAAAAGTGTTGGTTCATTCATAACTTATTAAAAACTTTGTTCGATTAAAAATTATTTCCAAATAAAAATTTGTGTTCCAGTATTATTTTTAATATGCCGCGCAAACTCACGTTATTAGATACGTGGAACGATGCGATCGTGCCATATGTCTTATTATAGGGGATGAATATTTTTTACGGAAAACTATCGTCTAAACTTCAATGTTGACCCTGCAGTGTTGAAAGTTGCAATTTTAAAACCCATTATCTCCCAATCTAAATAGTCGACTGTTCTGAAATTTCACTCAAACGTGCATAATGATATGAACAATAAACGATTAAAATTTGAACAAAACCTATAGAAATCAAGATTGCGCGCTCGTACTACCTTAAGGACTTACACGACTGTGGATGTCCACAATTCAGTGATATTTCGCGACTTTTTTTTGGTAGAAGGACAAATAAGAGAATACCAATGTTCAAGGATGTTATTAGTCATACCTTCAAGTGAACGAAAAGAAGTTTATATTTGAAAATTATACCAAATGGTGCCGCTGGAGCCATTCTGGCGAGGCACGTTGCATTTGAGACGCTCTGCGACATGCAACAAGGCTGACGCAAATTTGATTTTAGAAAAAAAAATTTAAATGTCAATTAATTTACACGAGTAAATTATAGTAAACACGAGTAAATAGCTACAGAAATACGTAGAGGATTTTGGAAATATTAATTTTTGTGTAATTGGCAAGCGTAGAGGATTGTGAAAATATTTATTTTTGTGTAATTGGCAAGTGTCTAACTCTCGAGTAAATTGACACCGTGGGTTGCCCGATTCTCGAGGGCGAGGCTATGTGGGGAATTTTCCCGTTCCCAGGAAACCTGAAATTGCAGGATATTGCAATTTGAACAACTTATATTTTATTTAAAATTAGGCAACAATATTACAATTATTTTTATGCCTTGAGACCGACCTCCTCGGCTTCTGGCCGAAGACTGCCTCTCGATTGAATCTTTCAGCTAATTGTTAACTCGGGTTTTCGTAACCAATTGTTCGAGAACATTCGAATTGTTCGATTGCGATTCGGAGTTTTTTCGGCTGAGTCGAGCGGAATATCGGGCTTGTGAAGTATCGGGCCCGATACCGTCGCATGGGGTCTTTGAACTTCATGCGTTAGCAATATGAAAATTCCTGACTATTCAGGGCACAACATTCCTCCCCCTTGGGAAAACCAAATTCTCAATTTTGGCGATATAATACATTTTTTTCCATAGCTTTGGTAAGTTTTGTCTCTCGGTCGTCTCTCGACTTACGATAGTACAATAGATTACGAAGGTACAAGTGCCTTTCTAATATTATAATATATACCTTTTTTAATATTTCGATTTTCTTTTGCTCTTTGTTTTCTTTTTATACATTTACGTTGTGCGTGTGCGAGGTGCATTTTGCGTGAATATGACTGGTGGATTTTGCGAGTCAGCTGTTGCCTTGCATTTGGCAGCTCGCGGTCTGGCCGGAGCTACGTCCGCGATATAATATAATTATTGCGAAGGGAATCATTCCGCTGAGGGCATAATTCCCTATGATGTGACACTGTGTCGTCACATGATCGTCATTTGTGTTTAATTTTGTTTTCAATATTTCGATTCGTTCTCCAATTTTGTTAATTTCGTATGGATCATTAATTATCGTATGAGGAATATTTTCCAATATTAAAGGTTGAGGTATTCCGTTTTCTGTAGTCAGAAAAGATAGAATAAATAGCGGTAAAAATTGTAGGAATTTTTCGTGTACAGTTTCCTTCAAACTTTCAATCTTAAAATCTATGGAGGTGACGGAACATTTTCTATCCAAAGTCAATAATTCTGTTCCAGTAATTGTCGCAAGTAGATATACAATACCGGTTCTGGACCAAATGTGGCCGAGGGGGGTGCGGGTAGAGGGGGGCGGATGGGGGATGTCGCGAAGCTTCTCGAATGTTCTAGAAGGTTCTCGATGACCTTGGGATATACATACATACATACATACATACATACATACATACATACATACATACATACATACATACATACATACATACATACATACATACATACATACATACATACATACATACATACATACATACATACATACATACATACATACATACATACATACATACATACATACATACATACATACATACATACATACATACATACATACATACATACATACATACATACATACATACATACATACATACATACATACATACATACATACATACATACATACATACATACATACATACATACATACATACATACATACATACATACATACATACATACATACATACATACATACATACATACATACATACATACATACATACATACATACATACATACATACATACATACATACATACATACATACATACATACATACATACATACATACATACATACATACATACATACATACATACATACATACATACATACATACATACATACATACATACATACATACATACATACATACATACATACATACATACATACATACATACATACATACATACATACATACATACATACATACATACATACATACATACATACATACATACATACATACATACATACATACATACATACATACATACATACATACATACATACATACATACATACATACATACATACATACATACATACATACATACATACATACATACATACATACATACATACATACATACATACATACATACATACATACATACATACATACATACATACATACATACATACATACATACATACATACATACATACATACATACATACATACATACATACATACATACATACATACATACATACATACATACATACATACATACATACATACATACATACATACATACATACATACATACATACATACATACATACATACATACATACATACATACATACATACATACATACATACATACATACATACATACATACATACATACATACATACATACATACATACATACATACATACATACATACATACATACATACATACATACATACATACATACATACATACATACATACATACATACATACATACATACATACATACATACATACATACATACATACATACATACATACATACATACATACATACATACATACATACATACATACATACATACATACATACATACATACATACATACATACATACATACATACATACATACATACATACATACATACATACATACATACATACATACATACATACATACATACATACATACATACATACATACATACATACATACATACATACATACATACATACATACATACATACATACATACATACATACATACATACATACATACATACATACATACATACATACATACATACATACATACATACATACATACATACATACATACATACATACATACATACATACATACATACATACATACATACATACATACATACATACATACATACATACATACATACATACATACATACATACATACATACATACATACATACATACATACATACATACATACATACATACATACATACATACATACATACATACATACATACATACATACATACATACATACATACATACATACATACATACATACATACATACATACATACATACATACATACATACATACATACATACATACATACATACATACATACATACATACATACATACATACATACATACATACATACATACATACATACATACATACATACATACATACATACATACATACATACATACATACATACATACATACATACATACATACATACATACATACATACATACATACATACATACATACATACATACATACATACATACATACATACATACATACATACATACATACATACATACATACATACATACATACATACATACATACATACATACATACATACATACATACATACATACATACATACATACATACATACATACATACATACATACATACATACATACATACATACATACATACATACATACATACATACATACATACATACATACATACATACATACATACATACATACATACATACATACATACATACATACATACATACATACATACATACATACATACATACATACATACATACATACATACATACATACATACATACATACATACATACATACATACATACATACATACATACATACATACATACATACATACATACATACATACATACATACATACATACATACATACATACATACATACATACATACATACATACATACATACATACATACATACATACATACATACATACATACATACATACATACATACATACATACATACATACATACATACATACATACATACATACATACATACATACATACATACATACATACATACATACATACATACATACATACATACATACATACATACATACATACATACATACATACATACATACATACATACATACATACATACATACATACATACATACATACATACATACATACATACATACATACATACATACATACATACATACATACATACATACATACATACATACATACATACATACATACATACATACATACATACATACATACATACATACATACATACATACATACATACATACATACATACATACATACATACATACATACATACATACATACATACATACATACATACATACATACATACATACATACATACATACATACATACATACATACATACATACATACATACATACATACATACATACATACATACATACATACATACATACATACATACATACATACATACATACATACATACATACATACATACATACATACATACATACATACATACATACATACATACATACATACATACATACATACATACATACATACATACATACATACATACATACATACATACATACATACATACATACATACATACATACATACATACATACATACATACATACATACATACATACATACATACATACATACATACATACATACATACATACATACATACATACATACATACATACATACATACATACATACATACATACATACATACATACATACATACATACATACATACATACATACATACATACATACATACATACATACATACATACATACATACATACATACATACATACATACATACATACATACATACATACATACATACATACATACATACATACATACATACATACATACATACATACATACATACATACATACATACATACATACATACATACATACATACATACATACATACATACATACATACATACATACATACATACATACATACATACATACATACATACATACATACATACATACATACATACATACATACATACATACATACATACATACATACATACATACATACATACATACATACATACATACATACATACATACATACATACATACATACATACATACATACATACATACATACATACATACATACATACATACATACATACATACATACATACATACATACATACATACATACATACATACATACATACATACATACATACATACATACATACATACATACATACATACATACATACATACATACATACATACATACATACATACATACATACATACATACATACATACATACATACATACATACATACATACATACATACATACATACATACATACATACATACATACATACATACATACATACATACATACATACATACATACATACATACATACATACATACATACATACATACATACATACATACATACATACATACATACATACATACATACATACATACATACATACATACATACATACATACATACATACATACATACATACATACATACATACATACATACATACATACATACATACATACATACATACATACATACATACATACATACATACATACATACATACATACATACATACATACATACATACATACATACATACATACATACATACATACATACATACATACATACATACATACATACATACATACATACATACATACATACATACATACATACATACATACATACATACATACATACATACATACATACATACATACATACATACATACATACATACATACATACATACATACATACATACATACATACATACATACATACATACATACATACATACATACATACATACATACATACATACATACATACATACATACATACATACATACATACATACATACATACATACATACATACATACATACATACATACATACATACATACATACATACATACATACATACATACATACATACATACATACATACATACATACATACATACATACATACATACATACATACATACATACATACATACATACATACATACATACATACATACATACATACATACATACATACATACATACATACATACATACATACATACATACATACATACATACATACATACATACATACATACATACATACATACATACATACATACATACATACATACATACATACATACATACATACATACATACATACATACATACATACATACATACATACATACATACATACATACATACATACATACATACATACATACATACATACATACATACATACATACATACATACATACATACATACATACATACATACATACATACATACATACATACATACATACATACATACATACATACATACATACATACATACATACATACATACATACATACATACATACATACATACATACATACATACATACATACATACATACATACATACATACATACATACATACATACATACATACATACATACATACATACATACATACATACATACATACATACATACATACATACATACATACATACATACATACATACATACATACATACATACATACATACATACATACATACATACATACATACATACATACATACATACATACATACATACATACATACATACATACATACATACATACATACATACATACATACATACATACATACATACATACATACATACATACATACATACATACATACATACATACATACATACATACATACATACATACATACATACATACATACATACATACATACATACATACATACATACATACATACATACATACATACATACATACATACATACATACATACATACATACATACATACATACATACATACATACATACATACATACATACATACATACATACATACATACATACATACATACATACATACATACATACATACATACATACATACATACATACATACATACATACATACCCCAGGGGGGGTGATGTCCCCCACAGGATGTCTCCCTCACGGAGAAACCCAACTCCGACTGGCGCGCGTCCCCGGGTGGCGGATGGGGGAGGTCCTCACCAGGAACTCTGACGCTGTCGGAGAGACTGGCGGACTGGGGCGAAATAAAACAGCCCTCGCGGACCAAACGTGGTGCGAAGAGGAAGGACACCCCTACAACAAACCTAGGGGAAGGAACCCCGAAAATAAACCAAATATGGAAAGTACATCAAATGGAAAACCATTTACGGTGCAGGGGGTCGGATCCCCAGTACCGGCGTCTATCGGGGGCGAGCAAGCGGGCCCCGGGACGTCGTCACCAAGCTACCGCAGGACCATTGAGGTGGAATCCCAACCGAAGGAGGCCACCCAGGCGAACGAAGCCGGAGACAACGGAGGAAAAAAGCGGCTCGCGCTGCTAGAAGACGAAGAAAGGGAGACACTGGAGAACCTCGGCAAGAACATCCATGCTATCTATGAGATTGTGAAAGCTGCGAGGAATATCCACAAGGAAATTAGGGAGGCCATAGGAGAAGCTTTCGTTCACTACGAGCATCTCACGGAATGCCGAAGGACGCTAGGGAAAGCGAGACAGGAGGCAACCTCGAAGCCCGACGGTGCTGGCACTTGCACAAGGTGGGGTGCAGACCCGCACCATACCGGTGCAGCGGCAAGAGGAAAGAGATACGCAGAAAAAGGAGCGAAGGACGTAGCGTCGGCGCAAACGCCGCAAGCCCGGCAGCTCCTGCGAGCAGACAGCCGCACGACGAGAAGGCTGCTGAACACACCAGAAACAGAAAATAGGAAACGAGGAGCTCTATCATCCCCGGAGGAGGACATGAGACAACAAAAACGGCGATACTTCAAGAAAGGCTCGAAGCCGGACAAGAGGGAAGCGCAGGCTCCTGAAACGCTTCGAACGGAACCGACCCTGAGCGTAGAGGGCGAAGCGGCAACGGACGAACCCTGGAGAACGCAAAAGAGTCGCAGCGAAAGGAGAGAGAATCGCAGAGCTACGAAGGAAAATTCCCCAAGGAAAAAACCGCGTGGACGACTACCAGAAGCCTTAATGGTAACAGTCGAGGGTGAACACTCGTACGCAGACGTCCTCCGGGATCTCAAGAAGAAGGTGGACCCGGACAGCCACGGAGTAAGAATTTCCGGAATTAGGAGAACGCGGAGCGGTAAACTCCTTTTGGAGATAGGAAAAGGAGGAAATAAAGCCGAAGCCCTCAGAGAGGCCGTTGTCGGCGCACTCGAAGGCAAGGCGACTGTACAAACCTTGTCTCAAATAGTGACCGTGGAGATACTGGACTTGGACGAGGCTACAGACGAGGCTGAGCTCAGCGAAGCGCTGAACGAAGCGACCGGAAACTCGGAGGCTAAAACCATCGACATCAGGGCGCTGCGAACGGTGTTTCAAGGAACGAAAAAGGCTGTAGCAGCCATGCCGGCGGAGCTTGCGGACAAGCTTCTCGAAGTGGGACGGCTCAGAGGCTACAGACGAGGCTGAGCTCAGCGAAGCGCTGAACGAAGCGACCGGAAACTCGGAGGCTAAAACCATCGACATCAGGGCGCTGCGAACGGTGTTTCAAGGAACGAAAAAGGCTGTAGCAGCCATGCCGGCGGAGCTTGCGGACAAGCTTCTCGAAGTGGGACGGCTCAAGGTGGGCTGGATTAGGTGCCGAGTAAGGCTCAAAGTCCAGGTCACCCGATGCTTCCGCTGCCTAGGCTTCGGACACGCTGCGACCCACTGCAAAGGAGTAGATAGGTCCAACATGTGTCGACTATGCGGATCCGAAGAACATCTTGCCAAGGAGTGCAAAAGTTCCCCCCACTGCGTGATCTGCGCGGAAGGGGGACAAAACGAAGGAGCGCAGCACATACTGGGTAGTGCCAAATGCGAATCCTTTCGAAAGGAGCTGAGCAAGGCAAGGAGATGACCAGGTACCTGCAGACAAACCTGGGGCACGGCCGAGAGGCACAAGACCTCCTTATGCAGACGGCCAGGGAGAAGGCAATAGATGTACTGCTAGTCAGCGAGCAGTATCTAACGCCGAAAACGGGCTGCTGGTACCAGGACAAAACAGGCAGAGCGGCTATAGCAATCCTGAGCCGCAACATGGGAGTCAGGGCAGCCTGCGAAACGGCAGCTAACTATGTCTGGGTGGAACTCGAAGGAGTGAGAGTGTATAGCTGCTACTTCTCACCAAACACGGAATACGGCGACTTCGTCGCCCAAATAGACGAGCTGGAGGATAGCATAAGATCGGCCAGAGGTGAAGTCCTCGTAACCGGAGACTTCAACAGCAAATCGCCAGAATGGGGTTCCAGGCGTCTAGACAGAAGAGGAGAGGCACTGTCAGAGTTGATAGCGCGGATCGACATGGTGGTACTCAACGAGGGGACCAAGTATACCTTCCGGCGTGGGAACACCGGGTCGGTCGTTGACGTCACGCTAGCCTCAGCAGAAACGGCAGGTAGAACGACGAATTGGAAACTACTGGAAGACCTCACCCTCAGTGACCACCAATATATTGAGTTCACCATTGAAACGGGGGAGTCGGACCGAAATCGGGAAACGCCAGCGCAAACACATACAGCGAAGGCCAGAGGATGGGTGCGGTCAAAGCTTGACGAAAAGAAACTAGTAGCGTATATGGAAAGGACAAAACAACGAGGAACACTGCAAAAAGTAGTCGAGTCAGAGGACGTAAACGCTGCAGTGAACTTTGCCATGGATGCTCTGATCTCTGCATGCGATGCAGCGATGCCAAAGCGCAAGAAGGCCCCGTCAGGGCGGAAATCAGTTCACTGGTGGACGGCGAGCATCGCCGAGCTCAGGACGAGGTGCCTTGCAGCGCGGAGGAAAATGCAACGGGCGAAAAATATGCAAGTGCAGCTGGTTACAGCTTATAAACAGGCTAAGAAGGAACTACGAAATGAAATAAAAACCAGCAAGCGAAGATGCTGGAAGGAGCTTTGCAAATCGGTGGACGAGGATCCCTGGGGCCTGCCGTACAAGATCGTAGCCAAAAAGCTAGTAGGTAGGAAACAGATCCCCGGCCTGGCCTGCCCCGTACGCATGAGCCAAATAGTCGGAGCGCTATTCCCAACGCACGAAAAAAGAGTTCTGAGACATGCCCGGGATGTAGCCTTTACCCCGTTTCGCATCGAAGAACTACAGACAGCGGCAAAACGTCTGCAGACAGGGAAGGCTCCTGGACCAGACTGCATACCTAACGAGGTACTTAGAGTAACAGTCGAAGCATGGCCAGAGGTTCTGTTGGAAGTCTACAACAAATGCCTACAGAAAGGGGTCTTCCATGCAAGATGGAAGAGACAGACACTAGTCTTGCTAAGGAAAGGAGAAAAGCCACTGGAACAGCCGTCGTCGTATCGTCCGATTAGCCTTATCGACACAACAGGGAAGTTGTTGGAACGACTCCTGCTCCGACGACTGGAAGAGCACATAGAAGAAAACGGTGGGCTGTCACCGAGGCAATTCGGCTTCCGGAAAGGGAGATCGACGGTAGATGCCATAGTGCGGGTAACCGAAGCAGCGTTTAAGGTAAAGCAGGGCCCGTGGCAGAGCAAAGGCTTCTGCGCGGTGATAACCCTTGATATCCAGAACGCGTTCAACACAGCTAGGTGGGACAAGATCACGGAGGCGCTGGCAGATCGGAAATTACCAACATATCTACTGCAGATGATAGACAGCTACCTCAGCGACAGGAAGCTTATCTACGACACGGAACAGGGACCGGTGGAATATGAGGTGACGGCCGGGGTACCGCAGGGATCGGTTCTTGGACCGTTCCTGTGGAACATCATGTACGACGACCTCCTCAAACTGAAGCTCGTGGGCCAGGCTGAAATGGTAGGCTTTGCGGATGACGTGGGCTTGGTGGTGACGGCGAAGACGACGAAACTGCTGGAGGTGGTGGCAAATGAAAACCTCCGTCGTGCCAGTAAGTGGCTGAAAGAGAGCGGGCTCCAACTAGCGGTCCATAAAACCGAGGCAGTTCTGATCACAGACAGAAGGGTCTTCACAACGCCAATGCTGAAACTAGATGGCCAAAATATAAGTTGGGGAAAATCCCTCAGGTACCTAGGAGTGCAGATGGATGTCGGACTGAGGTTTACGGAGCACGTAAACATCATAAGCGAGAAGGCAGCCTCTACTGCTGCGGCCCTAGCAAGGCTCATGCCAAATGTCGACGGGCCCAGCGAGCTGAAGAGGAGATTGTTAAATAGCACTATCCACTCAAAAATCCTATATGGTGCTGAGGTATGGGTAGACGCCATGAAGAAAGTCGGGGTGCGGCGAAAGCTAGCCGCAGTGCAGAGACGCAGCGCCATACGAATAATATCAGCGTATCGGACAGTCTCCGAAAACGCCGCACTCGTGCTTGCTAGTGTACCGCCGATCGACCTACTGGCACAGGAAAAAAGCGAGATCTACCAGGATACCCACCAACATGACGGGACTCCAATTACGGACGAAGAAAGGGTAGCGGCAAAACAGAGGGCCCACGAAAGGCTACTAACGCGTTGGCAAGAACGCTGGGACGCGGACGTCAAAGGTAGATGGACCCACCGGCTCATCCCCAGCATAACAGAGTGGATCGGGAGACCCCATGGACAGATGAACTATGAGCTGACGCAGGCGTTAACAGGACACGGCTGCTTTAACGAATACCTGACGCGTTTTAAAAAACGAGAAAACGAAGCATGCCTCCAATGCGGATTTAGTCCGGACGACGCACAGCACGCAGTCTTCGAGTGCCCGGCCACAGAAGTAGAACGGAGACACCTGGAAGTCCAAATAGGAAACAAAACGATCGACGAAAGTAGTCTGATCCCTCTAATGCTTAGCGCAGAAGAGGTATGGACGGCGACAGTGTTCTTCATAAAAAGAACGATGCAGAAGAAAAGAGAGCTGGAAACTGAAGAGAGGGCTCGGGCGGAAGGACAAGCAAACCGCGCCTAAGGAAGCGCAAAGGACCAATGAAGCGTAGGAAAATAGCGGAGAGGACCAAAACACACCACATCGAAGTAATGCGAAAGCGGTACCGATGTGGAGTGGGGAGAAAGAGGAGGGGTTTTAGTCGGTACAAATCCGACACTACCCAAAACATCTGGGCGTCTTGTCGAAGATTTCCCCTCCTCAAAAAAAAAAAAAAAAAAAAAAAAAAAAAAAAAAAAAAACATACATACATACATACATACATACATACATACATACATACATACATACATACATACATACATACATACATACATACATACATACATACATACATACATACATACATACATACATACATACATACATACATACATACATACATACATACATACATACATACATACATACATACATACATACATACATACATACATACATACATACATACATACATACATACATACATACATACATACATACATACATACATACATACATACATACATACATACATACATACATACATACATACATACATACATACATACATACATACATACATACATACAATGTATGTATGTATGTATACATATGTACAATGTATGTATACATATGTACAATGTATGTATACATATGTAATACATATGTACAATGATCTGCTGCTATTGCAATTGCCGAAAGGAGTGTCCGTCGTAGCGTTTGCAGATGACGCGGCGCTGATTGTCATCGCCAAATTCCTGGAGCAAATCACCGCACTCTTCGGCGAAGCTTTCGCCAAGATAAAGGAATGGATGTCTTCTGTTGGACTGCAGCTTGCAGCCCACAAAACAGAAGTACTCCTCGTATCCAGCAGGAAGGTGATGGAAACGGTAACGCTCAGGGTTGGAAACACCGAAATCACATCCCAACCGTTCATTCGGTACCTGGGTGTGATTCTCGACGCGAGGCTGAACTTCAAAGAGCAAACCGAGCAGATCAGCAGAAAGGCCGCTCGGGTGGCTACCACACTGGCGCGACTCATGCCTAATGTTGGTGGCCCCAGACAGAAGAGGAGGAAACTGCTGTCATCAGTGACGACCTCAGTGCTCACCTATGGCATACCCATATGGGCTGACGCACTGAAAATCCAGGAGTACCGCAGGAAGGCTGCAGCAACGTATCGCGTCAGTGCCTTGAGGGTAGCCTGTGCATTTCGCACTGTCTCCGAGGACGCTATCAACGTTATCGCGGGAATGCTGCCCATTGAGGTGCTCGCTGAGGAGCGTAGAGCGATGTACCAGCAGAAGGGAGCTAGAAATCCCAGTTGTGCAAGGACAGAAGCGAGAGCAACCAGTTTGAACCAGTGGCAGACGATGTGGGATGCCTCTACCAAGGGAAGGTGGACACATCGACTAATTCCGAAGGTGGAGATATGGGTGACCCGTCTACATGGGGAGCTCAACTATTATCTCACTCAAGTGATCTCAGGACACGGCTGCTTCCGGGCTTATCTCTATAAGTTTAATTATGAAGATTCCCCGGACTGCCCAGCATGTGTAGCAGTCGAGGAGAACGCTGAACATGCATTGTTCCAATGCCCACGGTTTAGTGCCTCTCGCGCGATAGTCGAGGATCAGCTGGAGACACGCATCACCCCGGATAACCTGGTTGAGTTGATGCTGAAGTCAGCAGACGCATGGACAGCTGTATCGGCTTATGCTGTCGCAGTAATGAAGGAGTTGCGACGTGCAGAACGCGCGAGGAAGAAGACGACGCCGGAAGACCAGGCAGTCATAGATGAAATCAGCGACACGAACCCCTAAACCACTCATACCATCTCGAGTGGAACGGGGGATGTAAGGTCGTCTGACCACTGTAGGAAGAGCTACGGCTAAGGCCTCTCCCGCGATGTAATACCTAGCGGTCGTCCCGCGGGAGAATTTGTAAGGCCACAGAGGAACGGGGGTTTTTAGTCGGTGCAAGCCCGACACACGGCAATTATTTGCTACGGTGCGCAGGCATTTTCCCGCTAAACCTCTTTAAAAAAAAAAAAAAAAAAAAAAAAAAAACATACATACATACATACATACATACATACATACATACATACATACATACATACATACATACATACATACATACATACATACATACATACATACATACATACATACATACATACATACATACATACATACATACATACATACATACATACATACATACATACATACATACATACATACATACATACATACATACATACATACATACATACATACATACATACATACATACATACATACATACATACATACATACATACATACATACATACATACATACATACATACATACATACATACATACATACATACATACATACATACATACATACATACATACATACATACATACATACATACATACATACATACATACATACATACATACATACATACATACATACATACATACATACATACATACATACATACATACATACATACATACATACATACATACATACATACATACATACATACATACATACATACATACATACATACATACATACATACATACATACATACATACATACATACATACATACATACATACATACATACATACATACATACATACATACATACATACATACATACATACATACATACATACATACATACATACATACATACATACATACATACATACATACATACATACATACATACATACATACATACATACATACATACATACATACATACATACATACATACATACATACATACATACATACATACATACATACATACATACATACATACATACATACATACATACATACATACATACATACATACATACATACATACATACATACATACATACATACATACATACATACATACATACATACATACATACATACATACATACATACATACATACATACATACATACATACATACATACATACATACATACATACATACATACATACATACATACATACATACATACATACATACATACATACATACATACATACATACATACATACATACATACATACATACATACATACATACATACATACATACATACATACATACATACATACATACATACATACATACATACATACATACATACATACATACATACATACATACATACATACATACATACATACATACATACATACATACATACATACATACATACATACATACATACATACATACATACATACATACATACATACATACATACATACATACATACATACATACATACATACATACATACATACATACATACATACATACATACATACATACATACATACATACATACATACATACATACATACATACATACATACATACATACATACATACATACATACATACATACATACATACATACATACATACATACATACATACATACATACATACATACATACATACATACATACATACATACATACATACATACATACATACATACATACATACATACATACATACATACATACATACATACATACATACATACATACATACATACATACATACATACATACATACATACATACATACATACATACATACATACATACATACATACATACATACATACATACATACATACATACATACATACATACATACATACATACATACATACATACATACATACATACATACATACATACATACATACATACATACATACATACATACATACATACATACATACATACATACATACATACATACATACATACATACATACATACATACATACATACATACATACATACATACATACATACATACATACATACATACATACATACATACATACATACATACATACATACATACATACATACATACATACATACATACATACATACATACATACATACATACATACATACATACATACATACATACATACATACATACATACATACATACATACATACATACATACATACATACATACATACATACATACATACATACATACATACATACATACATACATACATACATACATACATACATACATACATACATACATACATACATACATACATACATACATACATACATACATACATACATACATACATACATACATACATACATACATACATACATACATACATACATACATACATACATACATACATACATACATACATACATACATACATACATACATACATACATACATACATACATACATACATACATACATACATACATACATACATACATACATACATACATACATACATACATACATACATACATACATACATACATACATACATACATACATACATACATACATACATACATACATACATACATACATACATACATACATACATACATACATACATACATAGTACATACATAGTTTCGTGAAACTTTTGACACCAGCCCCCTCGCAGCAGAAAGTGCAACCGAGAAGGTCGAGGTGGTCATGCAGAGGGTCACCGAAGCATGCGATGCCACAATGCCACGGAAACGTGATGTCGACTTCCGACCAGCGGTACACTGGTGGAGCGAACGAATTGCCGGCCTCCGAAGGGAGTGTCATCGAACTCGCCGCCGAGCGCAACGAGCTCGAGGCAAACGCTCGTTCCCCGATTTGGAAGAACAGCACAGGAAGGCGCGCTTGAAGCTTAAAAAAGCTATCAAGCAGAGTAAAGCTGAAAGCTGGGGCGAACTGCTCAGCGAGGTGGAAGATGCTCCCTGGGGCAGGCCATACAAAGTAGTAATGACTCGGCTGAAAAGCCAGCCGATGCCATCGCCTGTAGACGCAGCCCTGCTGGAAAAGATTGTTACACATCTGTTCCCTGAGCAACCCGAGGAGGACTACCAGCTCGCGGAGGACGTCGATGAGGACATCCCAGCCATTACTGAAGAAGAGCTTCTTACGGCGATTGCCAGGGTGGGCAACAATAAAGCCCCCGGTATGGATGGGATACCCAACATCGCACTCAAGGCAGCGATCAAGTTGGCACCGGCAATATTCCTGGGCATGTACAATGGGTGTCTCAAGGAAGGAATCTTCCCGGACAAGTGGAAGTGGCAGAAGCTAGTGCTCCTCCCGAAAGGGACTCCTCCCGAAAGGGAAGAAGCCGCCGGACGAACCTTCATCCTATCGTCCACTCTGTATGCTGGATACCGCCGGAAAGATCTTCGAGCGCATCATCCATAACAGGATTGAGAAGTTCGTGGACCCTCTACTGGCGGAGGGCCAGTTTGGCTTCAGAAAGGAGCGCTCTACGCTGGATGCCATTAACACAGTGGTGAAGCAGGCGCAGGAGTCGACTGCGGGTAAACGATGGACAAGAGGGTCCAAGAAGTACTGCGCAGTTGTCGCTCTCGACGTCAAAAACGCTTTCAACTCGGCGATATGGAAGTGTATCATGGATGCCCTAAAAACATTAGGTGTAGCATGGTACCTCCGGAGAATAGTGGCGAGTTACCTATGTAATAGGTGGCTCATGTACGACACAGAGGATGGACCGAAGACGTATAGGGTGACTGGAGGAGTTCCTCAGGGCTCTGTACTTGGACCGCTTCTGTGGATCATCATGTACAATGATCTGCTGCTATTGCAATTGCCGAAAGGAGTGTCCGTCGTAGCGTTTGCAGATGACGCGGCGCTGATTGTCATCGCCAAATTCCTGGAGCAAATCACCGCACTCTTCGGCGAAGCTTTCGCCAAGATAAAGGAATGGATGTCTTCTGTTGGACTGCAGCTTGCAGCCCACAAAACAGAAGTACTCCTCGTATCCAGCAGGAAGGTGATGGAAACGGTAACGCTCAGGGTTGGAAACACCGAAATCACATCCCAACCGTTCATTCGGTACCTGGGTGTGATTCTCGACGCGAGGCTTAACTTCAAAGAGCAAACCGAGCAGATCAGCAGAAAGGCCGCTCGGGTGGCTACCACACTGGCGCGACTCATGCCTAATGTTGGTGGCCCCAGACAGAAGAGGAGGAAACTGCTGTCATCAGTGACGACCTCAGTGCTCACCTATGGCATACCCATATGGGCTGACGCACTGAAAATCCAGGAGTACCGCAGGAAGGCTGCAGCAACGTATCGCGTCAGCGCCTTGAGGGTAGCCTGTGCATTTCGCACTGTCTCCGAGGACGCTATCAACGTTATCGCGGGAATGCTGCCCATTGAGGTGCTCGCTGAGGAGCGTAGAGCGATGTACCAGCAGAAGGGAGCTAGAAATCCCAGTTGTGCAAGGACAGAAGCGAGAGCAACCAGTTTGAACCAGTGGCAGACGATGTGGGATGCCTCTACCAAGGGAAGGTG
Organism: Ophion obscuratus; assembly: GCA_964007375.1. Lineage (NCBI taxonomy): Eukaryota > Metazoa > Arthropoda > Insecta > Hymenoptera > Ichneumonidae > Ophion > Ophion obscuratus. Next base: position 9,050,602 of record OZ023323.1, on the reverse strand, counting down.
GACACATCGACTAATTCCGAAGGTGGAGATATGGGTGACCCGTCTACATGGGGAGCTCAACTATTATCTCACTCAAGTGATCTCAGGACACGGCTGCTTCCGGGCTTATCTCTATAAGTTTAATTATGAAGATTCCCCGGACTGCCCAGCATGTGTAGCAGTCGAGGAGAACGCTGAACATGCATTGTTCCAATGCCCACGGTTTAGTGCCTCTCGCGCGATAGTCGAGGATCAGCTGGAGACACGCATCACCCCGGATAACCTGGTTGAGTTGATGCTGAAGTCAGCAGACGCATGGACAGCTGTATCGGCTTATGCTGTCGCAGTAATGAAGGAGTTGCGACGTGCAGAACGCGCGAGGAAGAAGACGACGCCGGAAGACCAGGCAGTCATAGATGAAATCAGCGACACGAACCCCTAAACCACTCATACCATCTCGAGTGGAACGGGGGATGTAAGGTCGTCTGACCACTGTAGGAAGAGCTACGGCTAAGGCCTCTCCCGCGATGTAATACCTAGCGGTCGTCCCGCGGGAGAATTTGTAAGGCCACAGAGGAACGGGGGTTTTTAGTCGGTGCAAGCCCGACACACGGCAATTATTTGCTACGGTGCGCAGGCATTTTCCCGCTAAACCTCTTTAAAAAAAAAAAAAAAAAAAAAAAAAAAAAAAAAAAAAAAAAAAAAAAAAAAAAAACATACATACATACATACATACATACATACATACATACATACATACATACATACATACATACATACATACATACATACATACATACATACATACATACATACATACATACATACATACATACATACATACATACATACATACATACATACATACATACATACATACATACATACATACATACATACATACATACATACATACATACATACATACATACATACATACATACATACATACATACATACATACATACATACATACATACATACATACATACATACATACATACATACATACATACATACATACATACATACATACATACATACATACATACATACATACATACATACATACATACATACATACATACATACATACATACATACATACATACATACATACATACATACATACATACATACATACATACATACATACATACATACATACATACATACATACATACATACATACATACATACATACATACATACATACATACATACATACATACATACATACATACATACATACATACATACATACATACATACATACATACATACATACATACATACATACATACATACATACATACATACATACATACATACATACATACATACATACATACATACATACATACATACATACATACATACATACATACATACATACATACATACATACATACATACATACATACATACATACATACATACATACATACATACATACATACATACATACATACATACATACATACATACATACATACATACATACATACATACATACATACATACATACATACATACATACATACATACATACATACATACATACATACATACATACATACATACATACATACATACATACATACATACATACATACATACATACATACATACATACATACATACATACATACATACATACATACATACATACATACATACATACATACATACATACATACATACATACATACATACATACATACATACATACATACATACATACATACATACATACATACATACATACATACATACATACATACATACATACATACATACATACATACATACATACATACATACATACATACATACATACATACATACATACATACATACATACATACATACATACATACATACATACATACATACATACATACATACATACATACATACATACATACATACATACATACATACATACATACATACATACATACATACATACATACATACATACATACATACATACATACATACATACATACATACATACATACATACATACATACAGACACGGGGAACAAACCTCGACAACAAATGATAATGGGAAGTTCAATTAAGGATGTACGGATTAGGGTGCAGGGGCACGGAACCCCAGTACCGGCGCCTCCAGGGAGTGAGCAAGCGGGCTCCCGGGCGTCGTCACCATACGACCGCAGTACCACGGAGGTGGGCCACTTGGCCTCCATGGCGCACAATGTTCCAAGTGAAGGAAAGGAAGAGGAAGGGAGAAACCAACAGATCTTGAAGTTGGTGGAGAGGCACGGAAAGACGCTGGAGAGCCTAGCCTCTTTTATTCAGCAGAAGAAAAACCTCCACAAAGAGATCCATCGGTGGGTTCCTATGCTTACCAGTACTTGGAAAGGTATAGAGGACCTGGTAACGTGGAGTGCAAAGCCACAGGCGGAAACGTCGACTGGAGTTACGCAAACCACGCCAACCATAAGCCAAGCGAAATCGACTCTACCTAACAAGGAGAGGAACGATGAAGGCATGGACGTGGACGGTACCTCGACGCAAGTAAGCAAGGCGAAGAGGAGAAAGCGGGTTACACCAACGTCGACCGAGGGAAAGGTGCCGAAGAAGAAGAAGCAGCTGGAGGAGCTGGCTGGTCAACCCGAGGATAAGGGAGGTGTGCGATCAGAGCAGGAGTGGCAGACTGCCGGAAAGAAGAAAAGATCGCACAAGATATCCCAGACGCAGCCTCAGAAGAAGCCGCAGAAACCTCGCGAACGGCCGACTCTGCCCAACGCTCTCGTCATCCACAAAAAGGGTGACTTGAGCTATGCGGAGATCTTGAGTCGTATAAAGAAGGATCCGGCGCTCAAGGATGCAGGTGAATGCGTCCAAAAGGTACGCAGAACGAACGCGGGAGATCTGCTGTTCGTTCTGAATAAGGAGAGCTCAGCCAAAGCACCGGAATTGCGAAACCAATTCGAAGGTGTTCTTGGCGAATCAGCAACGGTGCAGAGTAAAGTCCAAGAAGTGGATCTGGAGATCAAGGACCTGGAAGAGGATGCGACGAAGGAGGAGATATTGGCGGCCCTGCAGAGAGTCTTGGGACCGGACTATCCAGCCACGGAACACTCTCTTAAGTCTCTGCGTAAAGCATATGGCAGGACTCAGACCGCGGTATTACGAATCATGGTGCCCGCTGCCCGGAAACTTCTGGATACAGGAATCATCCGAGTCGGCTGGTATAATTGCAGAATCCGAGAGGTGGTGAGGCCACTCAAGTGTTTCAAGTGCTGGAAATTTGGACACTTATCACGGAACTGCAAGAGCAGCGTCGACCGGGCTAAAGACTGCATCAAGTGCGGTATCACTGGCCACAAAGTTGCCGAATGCACAGCAAGCGCAAAGTGTGTCATATGTGCAGAAGCGGGAGATGGGGCACCCACAGCCCACATCGCAGGTAGCAGCCGATGTCCAGCGTATACGCGGGCTCTCCAGGCTCTCCAGGCACTCCAAAAACGCTGCAAATGAGAGTACTCCAGCTCAACCTCAACCATTGTGAAGCCGCACAGGACCTGCTCATGCAGACTGTGCGCGAGCTGAAGCCTGACTTGGCGATACTCTCGGAACCATATAGACATCTAGACACGCAACCCTGGGAATCTGACGCAAGTGGGAAGGCCGCAATTTGGTCTTGCGGAAAGCTTCCATTTCAGGATCTTGCGAGTCGGATGGAAACTGGTTTTGTGAGAATAAAAGCCAAAGGAGTTCATTTCTACAGTTGTTACGCACCGCCTAGCCTGACGACTGATGAGTTTGAGAATTTTCTCGACAACTTAGTCGCAGACGCTAAACAACGATTCCCGGTAGCCATAGCCGGAGATTACAACGCGTGGGCTGTGGAATGGGGTAGTAAAGTGACGAACAGGAAGGGTCAAGTCCTGCTTGAGGCTATGTCCTTATTGGATGTAGTACTACTTAATGCAGGTACAAAGCCCACTTTTGTTAAAGGTGAAGCCTCGTCTATAGTGGACCTCACTTTTGTGAGTAGTAGCCTGGCCAGAGGCAACCAGTGCCACTGGGTAGTCAGTGATATCTACACTCACAGTGATCATCAAGCGATTCTCTGGGAGATTCGCGGAGACTTCAGCAGAATAGCGAAGGCACCGAAGACAAACGGGAAGGGCTGGAAAGCGAAAATGTTTGACGCGGACTTGTTTCGTGAAACTTTTGACACCAGCCCCCTCGCAGCAGAAAGTGCAACCGAGAAGGTCGAGGTGGTCATGCAGAGGGTCACCGAAGCATGCGATGCCACAATGCCACGGAAACGTGATGTCGACTTCCGACCAGCGGTACACTGGTGGAGCGAACGAATTGCCGGCCTCCGAAGGGAGTGTCATCGAACTCGCCGCCGAGCGCAACGAGCTCGAGGCAAACGCTCGTTCCCCGATTTGGAAGAACAGCACAGGAAGGCGCGCTTGAAGCTTAAAAAAGCTATCAAGCAGAGTAAAGCTGAAAGCTGGGGCGAACTGCTCAGCGAGGTGGAAGATGCTCCCTGGGGCAGGCCATACAAAGTAGTAATGACTCGGCTGAAAAGCCAGCCGATGCCATCGCCTGTAGACGCAGCCCTGCTGGAAAAGATTGTTACACATCTGTTCCCTGAGCAACCCGAGGAGGACTACCAGCTCGCGGAGGACGTCGATGAGGACATCCCAGCCATTACTGAAGAAGAGCTTCTTACGGCGATTGCCAGGGTGGGCAACAATAAAGCCCCCGGTATGGATGGGATACCCAACATCGCACTCAAGGCAGCGATCAAGTTGGCACCGGCAATATTCCTGGGCATGTACAATGGGTGTCTCAAGGAAGGAATCTTCCCGGACAAGTGGAAGTGGCAGAAGCTAGTGCTCCTCCCGAAAGGGAAGAAGCCGCCGGACGAACCTTCATCATATCGTCCGCTCTGTATGCTGGATACCGCCGGAAAGATCTTCGAGCGCATCATCCATAACAGGATTGAGAAGTTCGTGGACCTTCTACTGGCGGAGGGCCAGTTTGGCTTCAGAAAGGAGCGCTCTACGCTGGATGCCATTAACACAGTGGTGAAGCAGGCGCAGGAGTCGACTGCGGGTAAACGATGGACAAGAGGGTCCAAGAAGTACTGCGCAGTTGTCGCTCTCGACGTCAAAAACGCTTTCAACTCGGCGATATGGAAGTGTATCATGGATGCCCTAAAAACATTAGGTGTAGCATGGTACCTCCGGAGAATAGTGGCGAGTTACCTATGTAATAGGTGGCTCATGTACGACACAGAGGATGGACCGAAGACGTATAGGGTGACTGGAGGAGTTCCTCAGGGCTCTGTACTTGGACCGCTTCTGTGGATCATCATGTACAATGATCTGCTGCTATTGCAATTGCCGAAAGGAGTGTCCGTCGTAGCGTTTGCAGATGACGCGGCGCTGATTGTCATCGCCAAATTCCTGGAGCAAATCACCGCACTCTTCGGCGAAGCTTTCGCCAAGATAAAGGAATGGATGTCTTCTGTTGGACTGCAGCTTGCAGCCTACAAAACAGAAGTACTCCTCGTATCCAGCAGGAAGGTGATGGAAACGGTAACGCTTAGGGTTGGAAACACCGAAATCACATCCCAACCGTTCATTCAGTACCTGGGTGTGATTCTCGACGCGAGGCTTAACTTCAAAGAGCAAACTGAGCAGATCAGCAGAAAGGCCGCTCGGGTGGCTACCACACCGGCGCGACTCATGCCTAATGTTGGTGGCCCCAGACAGAAGAGGAGGAAACTGCTGTCATCAGTGACGACCTCAGTGCTCACCTATGGCATACCCATATGGGCTGACGCACTGAAAATCCAGGAGTACCGCAGGAAGGCTGCAGCAACGTATCGCGTCAGCGCCTTGAGGGTAGCCTGTGCATTTCGCACTGTCTCCGAGGACGCTATCAACGTTATCGCGGGAATGCTGCCCATTGAGGTGCTCGCTGAGGAGCGTAGAGCGATGTACCAGCAGAAGGGAGCTAGAAATCCCAGTTGTGCAAGGACAGAAGCGAGAGCAACCAGTTTGAACCAGTGGCAGACGATGTGGGATGCCTCTACCAAGGGAAGGTGGACACATCGACTAATTCCGAAGGTGGAGATATGGGTGACCCGTCTACATGGGGAGCTCAACTATTATCTCACTCAAGTGATCTCAGGACACGGCTGCTTCCGGGCTTATCTCTATAAGTTTAATTATGAAGATTCCCCGGGCTGCCCAGCATGTGTAGCAGTCGAGGAGAACGCTGAACATGCATTGTTCCAATGCCCACGGTTTAGTGCCTCTCGCGCGATAGTCGAGGATCAGCTGGAGACACGCATCACCCCGGATAACCTGGTTGAGTTGATGCTGAAGTCAGCAGACGCATGGACAGCTGTATCGGCTTATGCTGTCGCAGTAATGAAGGAGTTGCGACGTGCAGAACGCGCGAGGAAGAAGACGACGCCGGAAGACCAGGCAGTCATAGATGAAATCAGCGACACGAACCCCTAAACCACTCATACCATCTCGAGTGGAACGGGGGATGTAAGGTCGTCTGACCACTGTAGGAAGAGCTACGGCTAAGGCCTCTCCCGCGATGTAATACCTAGCGGTCGTCACGCGGGAGAATTTGTAAGGCCACAGAGGAACGGGGGTTTTTAGTCGGTGCAAGCCCGACACACGGCAATTATTTGCTACGGTGCGCAGGCATTTTCCCGCTAAACCTCTTTAAAAAAAAAAAAAAAAAACAAAAACAAAAAAACATACATACATACATACATACATACATACACGGCTTCCGGAAAGGACGATCGACGATCGGCGCGATTAAAAAAATTATAGGGATTACAGCCGAAGCGTGGTCTGGTAACCTCCGATCTCGCAAAGTTTGCATCCTCCTCACGTTAGATGTAAAGAACGCCTTCAATAGCGCGAAATGGGACGATATCCTGGACGCACTGGAGCACCGATTCAAGATAAGAAAGGAAAACTTGGCCATAGTCGACGATTATCTCGACGGAAGAACGCTAATAGTGAAAACCACAGAAGGCACACAGGAGTACCAGATGACAGCAGGCGTACCACAGGGCTCAGTCATGGGTCCTGACCTATGGAACGCAAATTACGACGAGCTGCTAGAGATCAATCTACCGAAACAAGTACAGCTAACGGGCTTTGCTGATGACGTTGCGGCCACAGTAGTGGCGGACAGCGTTGAGGAGGCCAAACTCCTGGTCCGAACGACCATTGACGCTGTCGAAACCTGGCTTGAAGAACGCCAGCTAAAACTAGCCAAACATAAAACGGAGATGGTGGTGCTGACGCGTCAGAGATGGTTTCCGAAACCCTTCAACGTAGACATCGGCGAGACAACATTGACGTCAACAAGGGCACTGCGCTATCTGGGAGTGATGATAGACGAAAAGCTGTCCTTTCGCGAACACCTAGAAAGGGCATGCATAAAAGCCAGCAAGACGGTATCCAGTCTATCGAGGATCATGACCAACACAATGGGCCCACGAAGTAAGAAGAGAAGAGTTTTTTTGGAAGTAGTCCACTCAACCCTGCTCTATGGAGCAGAAATATGGGCAGACATCCTGAAACAAAAGACCTACCGGCGCAAGATAGCAGCAGTCCAACGGCGAGGGGCCCTCAGGGTGACCTCTGCTTACCGCACGGTCTCCGAAGCAGCCGTACTGGTCATAGCAGGGGCTCCACTTATCGATCTATTAGCAGCGGAGAGGTCAAAACTCTACGACCTCAAAACTACAGGCAACAACACAAATGAGGGCAGAGCAAGAGTGAAGGCGGAAACGCAAAAAGAGTGGGAAGACAGATGGAAGACGTGTGATAAGGGTAGGTGGACAGCACGCCTGATCCCGAACATCAAAGTCTGGCTCACCCGAAATCACGGCGAGACGGACTTCTTCCTGACCCAATTGCTGACGGGCCATGGCTCGTTCAACGCATACCTCTTTAAAATGGGCCTTTCTCGCACGCCCAGGTGCAAGTACTGTCCGGATAAAAACGACGATGCCGAGCATACGTTCTTCGAGTGCGAACGCTGGAGGAACTACAGAGCCAACACCGAAGAAATCATAGGCAAAACGCTCAACCCTACGAGCCTAGTGAACTATATGCTACAGCGAGAAGAAAACTGGACAGAAATCGCAGCCTACGCGCAGCGCCTCCTTAAAGAAAAGATCTTAGAGAGGGACCAGTAAGGCAGCAGAGAAACGTCGTATGACGTAAAACGGACTGGGTCGAAGTAATGCTAACGCGGTTCCGACCCAGTCTTCCTTGCACTCACGCGCGGGGAATAAGAGGAGGGGGTTTTTTAGTGGGTGGAAATCCCACACTACCGACCACCATCTTTCGGTGTCTTTAAAAGATTTTCCCCCCTCATAAAAAAAAAAAAAAAAACATACATACATACATACATACATACATACATACATACATACATACATACATACATACATACATACATACATACATACATACATACATACATACATACATACATACATACATACATACATACATACATACATACATACATACATACATACATACATACATACATACATACATACATACATACATACATACATACATACATACATACATACATACATACATACATACATACATACATACATACATACATACATACATACATACATACATACATACATACATACATACATACATACATACATACATACATACATACATACATACATACATACATACATACATACATACATACATACATACATACATACATACATACATACATACATACATACATACATACATACATACATACATACATACATACATACATACATACATACATACATACATACATACATACATACATACATACATACATACATACATACATACATACATACATACATACATACATACATACATACATACATACATACATACATACATACATACATACATACATACATACATACATACATACATACATACATACATACATACATACATACATACATACATACATACATACATACATACATACATACATACATACATACATACATACATACATACATACATACATACATACATACATACATACATACATACATACATACATACATACATACATACATACATACATACATACATACATACATACATACATACATACATACATACATACATACATACATACATACATACATACATACATACATACATACATACATACATACATACATACATACATACATACATACATACATACATACATACATACATACATACATACATACATACATACATACATACATACATACATACATACATACATACATACATACATACATACATACATACATACATACATACATACATACATACATACATACATACATACATACATACATACATACATACATACATACATACATACATACATACATACATACATACATACATACATACATACATACATACATACATACATACATACATACATACATACATACATACATACATACATACATACATACATACATACATACATACATACATACATACATACATACATACATACATACATACATACATACATACATACATACATACATACATACATATATATATATAAACTACGCAGTGATAATGATAATAATTCATCGATGCGATGACGTCATCGCGAAGCTTCTCGAATGTTCTAGAAGGTTCTCGATGATCTTGAGAGGGGGATGTCGGGTTACAGAATATGTCATCGTTGAAGGTTGTGACGGGGAATTTTCAGGGCCACATTTCCGGGAATTGTTTATGTATTATATATATATATATATATAAAAACCGGTGCGATGGTCTAGTGGTTAGCGTGCTCGCCACTAAACCAGCGGACCGGGAGGTCCCGAGTTCGAATCCCGGTCGCGTACATTTCGTCGTGAAATGTTTTTTCTTCGGCATTTCGCGGCGAAATAAGACTAGTTCCACGACCGGGGGGCGAATTCGATGACCGGCTGTATTGGTATAGGTTTTCCGCAGTTTCCCTATACCCATGACAGAAAATGTCATGATGAATATAATACGGAGGGGGAAGTCGGCTGCGGCCGCAAGAGGGGGGAACAGAGAGGAAGATGGAGAAAAAAGGAAGTAAAACAGTAGAGGAAAGAACGGTCATAATGTGGGGAAGAATAGGTAACAAACGCGAAAAGCGTGTACCTAAGGAAAAAACCAATAAAAAAAAAAAAAAAAAAAATATATATATATATATATATATATATAAAGTTAAATATATATATATATATATATATATTTATATAATAAACTACGCAGTTGACTTAATAATTGCGGAGGTAATATGAGTGTGTTCTCGAACGTTCTAGAAGTCACCCTATTATAGACAATGAATTATTTTACCGACAGTCGATAATAAAGCTCTTAATGTCATTTAATTAGCTTCGCGCTACATTTATCTGTGACAGAGAGAGAGAGAGAGGGAGAGAGAGAGAGAGAGAGAAAGAGAGTCGTATTGCGATGTGTTTCTATAGAGTTCCGAGAAAGAGCATTCGAGTTATTGGGGAGTGCAACGTGGCAGCAATGACGTGACAAATATGAGACCTATATTTGTTCTCTCTTCGTATTCGGTTACTTCCGATAAGATGTACACGGCAAACCTTAGCATGCTACAGCTGTTTGTCACCCCAATAACTGTGTCACTGGACACAGATAAAGAAATCCTTGAGATTATTCGTATATCGTTTCCCTTTAATTATTTGTAAAGGCCTTGCATGATCAAAGGATGATCGAGGAGGGTTTTGAAATAAACATAAAACGTGTATGATGTTTAAGATTGATTTATTGAGAAAAAATTCAATCATAAGGTTCGAGTATCCAATTTTTCAGCGCCTGTACATTTTTCATAGCGCAATTAAACTTAGTAGAGTTTGCGTGATAAGGACATCCAGCGGGTATCGTCTTGTGCAACTTTTGAATCGAAGGACAGTCGAGAAGTTCTCGATTAACAATGCGTCCAGGTTCCTCCATCAAGATTGTCGTCATCCATTCTTTTTTCTCCGATCCCTTCACATAGATCGTTCGAGCATTTTGTAAAATGCCTCCAATTATTTTCGATGCTGCCTCATATGGGATTGCACCGAACCACCATGGTATACTATGGAAATTGCGTGTCAGCCATGCATTCGTGCATCTATATTTTACGGGTAAATCGTTCCATGCACAAGGCGGTCCGAAGAGAAATGTGATTGGGGGCACATTACAATCACATAGGGGAACTATCGAAAATTCTTTCTACACAAACTCGTTGGAAGGTTTTTTAAAACCCTGGAGGTCAGCTATATACTCCATCTCGAGCGAGACTGAGCTGAATACCATAATTTCAATCATTTTATATCAATTTGATCATACCCTTGCCTTGATAATTAAAGATATTTTTAAAGATAGGATGGGGTGACATAGAAAATTACGTCAAGGGTATCAGTGGCGTTACAATGATTCATCGAAGCTTCTAGAAGGTTCTCGATGATGTTATTGTGTCGGAGAATTCTCAATCATTGATACGGCTAAAGGAGGATCTAATATTTCAAACGATGGTATCGCGAATTTTGAAATAAATATGTTATTTGACAATGAGCGCATGCGCGCGAAAGTTCTAGAACATTCGATGGTCATCAAGCAATGATGATGTCATCGGGTGTTTTTGGATACGATGGCCATCAAATGTTCTAGAAAGTTCGATGATGACAGCATTATGAAACACATTAGCTGCGGAAAAGGGCGACCAGGATATCAACTTCGTATCGAATATTCCAGAGTCATAATTATGCGAATTGTTCATATCGCATCGGCGACAAAGAATTTACCCATAGTGAGAATCAAATTACATATTGCGCAATAATTGGTATGATTGCATTATAATTCTGGTAATTGTTTATATCGAGTCGGACGATGAATTTGCCCATGCCAACAAGGGTATCAGGTTACACGAAAGACAAGGATGCTACATAGAAAATGGCGACAAGGATATCAGATTACTTATTGTGCAGTTATTGCATTATAATTCTGGGAATTGTTTGTCGGCAAAGAATTTACCCATCACACCAAAGAAAGACAAGGATGCAACGTAGAAAATTCCGACAAGGTTACTTATTGCGCAATAATTTGCACTATAAATGCAGCCGCTGCAGTAGTGCGAGGTCATTCTCACAATCGTCCACAGTAACTCTTTGCGTGAGCTTTTGAATATTAAAAAATGGAGTCGGAAAAGTGTTTGAAATTGATAAGCATCATGGAAAATGTCTATAAACTATTGGAAAGTGCATCTACGGAAGAAGTGGAAAAATGGAAAAACTATCAGGCTCGAAATATCAGACTTCTGAATAAAATCTTGAAAACACCGGGTTTGTCGAGTGGTGAAAAAACGCGAATTCAAACGACGATTTCCCTGCTCAAATCGCTGAGCGAAAAACTTCGAGCTCATCAACAAGCAGGGGGAAACATTGGTGCCCGAGATTAAGTATCCAATCGCGTTCGTTGGGTGCATTTGCAGTCCGCATTTCAAAATCGCATATGAACAGGGGCAGTGGTGAATGTCATCCACAAAGATCTGCGATTATTCCTGTATGATGCCAAAGTCACCACTGTCAAGCGGCTCACAAACGTACTCAAAAAGGATGGAAATTTGAAGGCAAACGTTGTGCTAGCGTGCAAGTTTGCTACAATGAAAAACGGTGAAGTGATTGAAGAAACGAAATATTTCAACACTCGGAATGAGGCAATTCTCGCATCTACGGACATTAAAAGATGGTTCGATGAGAACGTGACAGATCGTCTCCTGGTCGATGTTGAAGAGTTTCAAGAACGTGATTCAGGATGGTCGATGCGAGAAATTGTCAACTTGACGGTCAGCATCAACCACTACGTACCACTGCGTGGTGGTATCTCGACGTATGCTGATCTTCCACAGGCTATACGGAGTAAAAAAGCTGTTGTGAATGTGAAGAACAGAGATGAATTCTGTTTCTTGTGGGCTGTGACAGCAGCACTCTATTCAGCCGAAAATCATGTTGATCGCACAAGTTCGTACCCCAACTTCAAAACAGTGTTGTAATATGACGGCATACATTTCCCGATAGCTTTGAAAGACATTTGCAAATTTGAGAAAATGAACAATTTGACGATCAATGTATACGGTGTAGATGGTAGGAAAAGTTAAATAGTGCCGTTGTACATGAGTAAAAATAAGTTTGATAAGCCTACTATACACCTTCTCATGATTGAGGGAAATATCGGTATGGACGTAGATGGGGAAGACAATTTCCAACCAATCCACCACTTTGCTTGGATCCGCAATCTGTCACGTTTGCTAAGTGCCCAAGTAACAAACTATAATCATCATACCTGGTTCTGTGACAACTGCTTGAATCACTTCAACCTTCAAAGCTCTTACGAAAATCACAAACACGATTGCATGAGCATAAACAAAACGAAAATGATTTTACCGACCGAGGAAAATAAAATTTTGCATTTCAAAGATTATCGATGCAAAGAAGATGTGCCATTTGTTGTGTACGCTGACCTCGAATGTCTTCTTGAACCAACCGGCGATGACTGTCAAAAGCACGTCCCACACAGTGCAGCGTATTATTTGCAATGTACCTTCAATGATTCCCTCTCCACATTCGTATTGAAACGAGGACCCGATTGTATCGAGTGGTTCGTTAATGAACTATTCAAAATAGCTCAACTTGTTGATTCTTATTTGGCCAATATTGTACCGATGACACCACTCACTTCTCAAGAAAAACAACAATACTATAATGCTATAAAGTGTCATATCTGTGAACAACATTTTACGGCAACCGATGTGAAACACCGCGACCATTGCCATTTCACAGGTAAATTTCGTGGTGCTGCGCATCAGAGGTGTAATTTGAATTATACAAAATCTTGCAGTATTCCCGTAGTCTTTCATAATCTGTCCGGCTACGATTCACATTTTTTAATAAAAACATTGGCAACACAATTCGATGGTACGGTCAGACTTCTTCCCGTAAACAAGGAGAGATATAGTTCATTCACAAAATACGTTGATGGTACAAATGTAAATTTACGTTTCATCGACTCGTTCAGGTTTATGGCAAGTAGTCTCGAAAAACTAGCATCGTACTTGGACAATAGTGATAAATCAATCACACATAAATATTGTGATAGTGTGGAGGAATTCCAATTGCTTACGAGGAAAGGTGTCTTCCCCTACGAATACGTTGATGATTGGGGAAAACTCAATGAAGAGCAGTTACCATCGAAAGAAGCATTCTATTCAAAATTAACTAATGAAGATATTTCAGAACAAGACTACGAGCATGCAATAAAGATTTGGCGTACATTTCACATAACCTCATTAGGTGAATATTCAGATTTGTATTTAAAAACTGATGTCCTACTATTGGCAGATATATTTGAGAATTTGCGACGCAATTGCTCTTCTACATACATGCTGGATCCTCTGCATTATTTCACGGCACCGGGACTTGCTTTTGACGCAATGCTCAAATGTACCGGTGTAGAACTTGAGCTTTTCACCGATCCGGAAATGCTTCTATTTGTCGAGAAAGGCATTCGAGGTGGCGTATCGCAGTGCTCGAATCGACATGTTCAAGCAAACAATAGATACATGGGTGAAGATTATGATCCAAGCAAAGAGGAATCATACTTAATGTACTTTGACGTGAATAATTTATACGGAGCAGCTATGAGCCAATACCTGCCGGTTACCTCTTTCGAATGGGAGCACGAGCCAATAGATGTCCACACAGTTCCCGATGATTCTCCTACAGGGTATATCCTTGAAGTCGATTTGGAGTATCCTGAGAAACTTTTCGAATCACATAAAAACCTTCCCCTTTTCCCCGAGCACTATATACCGCCTGGCAGTTAAAATTCAAAATTGATGACGACACTTGCTCCAAAAAATAAGTACGTTATTCATGATATAAATCTGAAGCAATATTTGAATCTTCGAATGAAGTTAAAGAAAATTTATAGTCTTGAGGTTTAAACAAGCTAAATACATACATTGATCTGAACACCGAATTAAGAAAAAAAATCAACGAATGAATTTGAAAAAAACTTTTTTAAACTAATGAATAATGCGGTATTTGGAAAAACGATGGAAAATGTACGGAAACAGAAAGACGTCAAACTCGTGACAAATCGGGAAGGTAGATACGGTGCGAAGGCTCTCATTGCAAAACCGAACTTCCATAGCTGCACCGTATTTGATAATGATATTGTGATAATTGAAATGAATCGTGTCAAAGTATACATTAATAAACCCATATACGTTGGATTTTCTATTCTCGATCTCGCAAAAACGTACTTCTACGACTTCCACTATCATTATATAAAACCAATATTTGGCAATCATGCAAAGCTCATGTACACGGACACCGACAGCCTTTTGTATCACTTCACCGTCCCCGATATATATGCGTATTTGAAACGTGATCTGCATAGATTTGATACTTCCGACTATCCGGCTGACAACATATATGGAATACCACTAGCGAATAAAAAAGTACTCGGCTTAATGAAAGATGAAATGAGTGGTAAAATAATGGAGGAATTCATCGGATTACGAGCAAAATTGTACGGTTTTAAAACTTTCGGTGAAAGTAGCGAAAAAAGGCGACCAAAAGGTATTAAAGGAGCGACTCTGAAAACCATCAAATTCGACGATTATAAAAAATGTTTGCTGGAACATGAACATTCAGTGAAATATTAATATTTAATTCAAAGCAAAAAACACGAAGTCCATACGATAAGACAGAAAAAAATAGCATTAAGTTGGCTAGATGATAAGCGAATTATTTTACCTGACACTACGGATACTGTACCATATGGGTATAAAAAATAAAAAAAAACGTTTGATATATTTTTATTGTCCTTTATTTGAAAAACCTTTACAAATCCTCCTCATTTATCCAACTGTTGTGTGAATTGTCGAAACCTAGCCATTTCACTAGCAGTTGATTTCCACGTTTACGCACTATTTTTTCCACAAGGTAAATATCCGGATTTCTGACTGGAGTGAGTTCTTCCTGATAGAAACCACCTTCAATCGACTGCCCCTGATAATCCGTAAGCTTGTACGTTACAGGGTCGGGATTTCGTATGTCGTTTATGGTGAAAATTTCAGTCGTCCAATTTGGTGTATAACCTTTCTCAAAAACATGTTTGTACTTGCTGATTCGAATTTTATCTCCAATTTTGAACTTTATTTTCCGCGTACGATTGACACGATAATTTCCATAAATATGGCGAAGAATCGTTTTTTCATTCTTAGCGATGACATCCTTCGGTTTCATTTTTATCGTACGATGTTTGCTGCTGTTATAGCTTGACATCAATTTCGGTAAAATATCTGTCCATTTATACGAGCCTCGCAGACTAAATTGTTTCCACATGCGGGTCTTCAAAGTGCGATTAAAGCGTTCACATATCGACGCTTTCATGTTACTAAATGTTGAATATAATTCAATACGATAATGTCGTAAAAGAGCTCTGAAGTCGCTGTTATAAAATTCTTTGCCCCGATCGACATGTAATTTTTGCGGTACACGACCCTTCACGAGTACGGATTTCGTGGTGCTCGATACATCTTTGCCATTTTTACTTTTTACCGGTACATCCCAGGCAAATTTGGAAAATATATCGATGATCGTTAGCAAGAATTTGTATCCATTGTTAAATGGTGCGTACGCTAACATGTCCACAAGATCTGCCTGCCATGTTTCATCCAATCCGCGAATATTCACATGACGGTGAGAGTAATTTCGTCTAGCGGGTCTATGAAGCTCCTCCACCACCGTCTTCTTCTCGTTCATGTTTTTTCTAGTGCTCGCAAACGTTCATCCAAGAGGGACAACACTTGGGAATTGCGCAATGCCAATTCGTGTCCGGCTACGCGGTCCGTGTCGATTCGTTTCAGCTGGTCGTCGATTCTCGTTTGAAGGCTTTGTATCATCAACGAGTTACTATTTCCACTGCCAGTTTTTCCAATGCTCTCAGTCTCCCTTTCAAATGCGCAATGAGCTCGGAATTGCGAAGCACCAATTCTTCTAGTGTCTCATAATTAGCACGTTCGTTGTTGAAATGTTTACGAAAATCAGACTCGAGAGCTCGGATCATTATTTCATGATCATCCAATTGGTTTCTCATAGATGATGTAACTGTATTTACGAGACGTACTTCTTGTTTAACAATATTTTGCATTACCCGTAAAGTAACAGCATCATTCTCTTGTTGATCAGCAAGATTGCACAATCTCTTATTGTCTATGTCATATTGGCCATCGAACGTAATTTTAAATCCATCACCAGGAGGATCACGGCTCCCCCGAGGACCGCTTTCACCATTACTCGATAATTGTCGTCCAAACACGTCAACGCTCATGGTGTAAATGAACTAGAGTAGCGCGCGCACTGGCCTAATAAATAATTCGAGCTTCACGCAATTCCTCAATAATGGAAATTATTTCATTGGTGTGACTTGTATTACCGGCGGCTTGAGAGGCCAGAAGAAGACGCAATCTATCGACCAACTCATTAGGATCGTCCCAATGAATGTAATCTATATGTTTCTTGGGGGTAATCATGTAGCGTGGTAGAGGTTTACCAGTTTTTCGCGATGAAAGAATATTCATGATAATTTCTTTGTACTTGGCGGTATCTATGCGGATGGGTTTGTTGGGTTTATAGAACTTTCGATGCGCATTCGTGTTTACGATAATTGCACCATAAATATCCATATCTGCTGCAGTTATGATTTGTCTATTGGGCGACTTTTTAAATATCAATTCGAGCAAACCAGGAGAGAGTTCATAAGTATTGTTCTGCACTGATATGCGCTTGTCGTCAAAAGTCACCTGTGAATCGCCGATCTTCAAAACACCACCCGCCAATTTACGAACACCGTATAAGGCATCCAACTCTTTTCCTTCATTCGTTCCATACATTTGCAAATACTGCTGGACAAGTGATTCGCTGGGTGGATCGGATTGCGCAACAGATGAATCCTTCTCAGATGTACGTGGTACGTGTCGATCAACTTCTTCGTCGGATGTTTTATAAACAATAGATGAATCCTCCGCCGATAATGAATCTGATACATGCTCATCATCATCATCATCATCATCATCATCATACGCAGTTCTGAATGTGCTATCGAAATCCTTTTCTTCCTTCATGGCTGGTTGCTCTTTTTTCAGTTTTTCCTTCTTAATATTTTCCAGCGTTACCGATTGATCAGCAATTTTCCAGAGAGGAGCCACTACGGGTCTGAAAACTTCATCCATGACCCGTTCCGTGGTCTGTCTGCCTAATTTTATAAGTTTATGCTTTCGTCGAATCGCATCACTCGCGTTTGCGATTTTTCGCAATACGTTTTTTTCCGCGTTGAATTTTGCGCTCTGCATGTTGATACCATCAAGCTGCCACACACTTACTGTTCTCATCTCCCTGATGCTTGTATATTTATAAAGCAATCGAACCCTCTTCGATATCGACCAGCATTCAAGTCTCTGTCCTTGTTGATCACTACAAAAGAATATTTACCCTCGTTCCAGCATGCCGAACACAAATCTTTGAATTGCACGTATGACATATCGGTATTCAGATGATCATCATAGATATGCCGCAAATTCATTTCATCTTGGCGGAAAAATATTATGAGATTGGTATTATCACGAACTAGGTGTTTGGGGATACGAGCGTATGTCTGACAGAGATAGAACGAGTCAACATCCCGATGTCGACCCATGCAAAAAAAGCTCTCATGTTGTCCTGCTTCTCACAGACCACATCATCGAAAATCATCACGGAGTTTGGTCGAGCATCTTCAGGTTTGATTACTTGCTCGTGATCTTCAAAAGGGAAATACCCTATACCTTTTACAGATTCGAGTAAACGCTTGAGGAGCTTATACTTTGGCTGATTCAACGATTTCGAGTACAGATAAACATTTTCGAACCTCAAACCATTAGGGTGGGTTATGAGGGTAAGAAGAGCATTGGTTTTACCACAATTGGAAGGGCCACAAATCACTGCACGCACACTGGTTGGTAGCAAAGGTCCATGGCGTCGTTTCCTCTCCTCTCACTGTGCAAGCTCATCGAAATTCATGACCGACAATTTATCAGGTTGTGCCTTGAACCTCATCTTGATCATGACTGATGAGAATGGGCATAAGTAGGATGCTTATAAAGGCATCTCTCTCAGTTGTCAACGAGCTTTCTTTCGATACACACACATCAAGAATGAGCAACCGAGACGATACGAGAAATCCCATAACTCAGAGTTTGAAGAAATTCGCTCAAGAACAATATTTTCGCGGATCCAAGAACGCTGACGAGAAGGTTGACAAAATTAGGGAAAGTGAGGCATTTTCAGGGAACGTTCATTCTGGCAAATACGGTGTTGTTGGCGATACGACGAAAAAAAAGTATAAATAGGCTATACGTGAACGGAATCTCCTCAGTTAAAACTTGACGAGGATCATGGTCGTTCGCATGAAGAAACGTGGCAGAGGATTTGTCAATGATCTGATCAATAATCTCCCTTTTGAGTTACATATACCGGGCTATCAGTACTGTGGCCCTGGCACGAAATTGGCAAAGAGATTTGCACGAGGTGATCGTGGTATTAATCCGTTGGACGCTGCTTGCAAGGAACACGATATAGCGTACTCGAAGAATCGTGAAAATCTCCAAGCACGACACGACGCGGACCAAGTGCTTGCGGAAAAAGCCTGGAAAAGAGTTATTGCAAAAGACGCTGATATTGGTGAAAAAGCAGCGGCTTGGGGTATAGCGAATACAATGAACGCCAAATCAAAGCTCGATATGGGTGTGAAGAGAAAGCTCGGTATGGAACGGAAGCATGGAAAAACGAAGATGACGCTGAGACAGGTTATCAATGTAGCTAAAGCATCAATGGGTGGTGTGAATCCTATCAAATCGGCCCTCAAGGGTGCACGTGACACAGTGAAAAAGGCTGGTGGAAGAAGCAAAATTAAATTACCTCGCATCCTACCCGTGCCAGCGAAAATTGGCGGTTTTCTGCCATTTCTCGTGCCTATTCTCGCCGGGCTGAGTGCCACCGGAGCTCTCGCTGGTGGTGCCGCGGATATAGCGAAAGCTGTGAACGATGCAAGCGCCGCCAAATGTCAATTGGACGAAACTAAACGACAGAATGAGACAATCAAGACTATTGCGTTGGGCAAGGGACTTTACCTGAAACCCTACAAGAAAGGCATGGGTTTGGATCTACGCCCCTACTCGTCAAAAAACACATAAAGCTACCACACCGAGCACTCACTGATTTCGATCTAATGAAGTATGCAAAAGCCATGAAAATTCTTCATTTTCGTGGAGTTTTCATGAGAAACGAATTGCCCAAGAGTGGACCGCAAAATTGCGAATCGGCTATTGTGAATCTCGACGATAATGATGGTCCAGGCACACATTGGGTTGCATACAAAAAAATCAACGATGGCGTCATGTACTTTGACACCTTTGGTAATCTTCAACCACCTGCTGATTTGCTGAAATATTTCGGTGCTGGTAGCACTATCAGATACAATCATGAAAAATATCAGGACTATGGTACTGTCATATGTGGTCATTTGTGCTTAAAATTTCTATGTGGATATCTATAAAAAGATACCCATGTATCATGAAGCATCAGTTGAACGTCAACTACCATGAGTGACTTTTTCACGTTGACACTTTCGGGGGTGAGCTCTACTTTGGAAGCTCACTACTTTCCCCCTATCGAACTATCACCATCCAAACATTATACCCTCGGACTCCTCGAATTGCTCACGTTCAACTCCATACCGAACATCGATGTGGGCAACAATCAATTCTATGTGGGGCAGGAAATCGTCACCATACCGACCGCGAGCTATGAAATTGAGGATATCGAGCACTATTTACAGACTACACTGTCTAGCATAAATATCTCCATCAACCTGAGACCAAACAACAATACTCTGTGCAGCGAAATCGAGTGCAATCAGCAGATCAATTTTATGCCTGAGGATTCCGTCGGTCGACTGTTGGGATTCACAGCACGCAAACTGGAAGCCAATATCACGCACAAGTCCGAATTACCCATAGCCATTCTAAAAATCAATTCTCTGCGAGTCGAGTGCAACATTACCACTGGTGCTTATATCAATGAACAATGAGTACACACCATCCATGAATTTTTCCCCGTTGTTCCACCAGGATATAAGATCATTGAAGTATCTTCTCACATCATTTACCTTCTGATTGCCGCACAGTCAATAGATCATCTTCAGCTCTAACTTGTCGATCAAGACGGTCACTCGGTGAATTTCCGTGGAGAAATTATAACGATAAGATTACACATTAAATCGGCGTAATGGGAATTGTGTTTCATGCGAAAGTTGGACAAAGCTATAAGATCGAATCAATATGTCCGAACGCAATCAGTCGTCGAGCAGCTCTCAAGGTGAAAGCAGTCAATCGTCGAGCAGCTTTCAAGAAGCTGACACACCAAAACATTCAGTTTTTGAAGAATTTGGGCTTGAAACTGAGGGGAAAAAGTGGATCTGCTGCTGTATTGTAATTGCTTGCTTCGTACCATGGAAGAAATCCTGACTATACAAAAACCAATTATCTTTGATGAGTCTATCGCCCACTACGAGACTCATGCGCATCAACCGTTCGCGTCGGCAACTTTCAATAACAACGATGAAATTCGCATTTCCGTTCAACATCAAGACTTGCGTTTGCTGCCGAGTAAAAGCTCATTGCACGTACTTGGAAAATTAACGAAAATAGATGGAACTCCGGTCGAACACACACGACTCGTTAATAATGCCATCTGTCATTTGTTTGAAGAAATACGTTACGAGTTAAACGCTATTGAGATTAATCGTAGCAAAAACCCTGGTTTCGCGACACTCATGAAAAATTACGTATCGCAGAGTCCTGGGCAAAAGACTCTAATGGAAAACGCTGGCTGGCTTGACAATGATACTACAACATTGACGGATAACAACGGATATTTTGACCTTTTGATGCCGCTCAATCTAATTCTCGGATTCGCCGAGGATTACAATCGAATTGTCATCAATGCTAAACACGAGCTGATTCTTACGAGATCGAACAACGACATGAATGCTATTGTACAGATACCAGATGGGGCTGCTGAACAATTCAAGATTTCATTGCTCAAAATTGAATGGATGATACCCTGTATCAGAGTATCGGATCAATGAAAAGTTCCGTTGCTGAACTATATTGCCAAAGATCCATCCATCGCCATGAGTTTTCGTACATGGGAACTGAGTATCCATTATTGCCGGCCACCTCGAAACACGTCTGGGTTGTGAAAACATCGACGCAACTTGAAAAACCTCGCTATGACATTCTAGGATTTCAGACCGCGAGAAAGAATAATGTAAATAAAAATGCGAGTCATTTTGATCATTGGAATATTCGCGATGTTAAGCTGTTTTTGAACTCTCAATGTTATCCTTATGGTAATTTGAATCTCGACATTAATCATAATCAATATGCTCTGCTGTACGATATGTTTGCAAATTTTCAAGCGTCTTATTATGGTAAAGAGTCCGAACCATTATTGAGCAAAGCTGATGTTATAAGATACGCTCCCCTCGTTGTTATCGATTGTTCGAAACAGAACGAGTTCCTCAAGTCAGGACCAGTGGATATACGTTTGGAATTTAAATCGGAAAATCCTTTCCCACCCCAAACATCCGCATACTGCGTGATTTTACATGATCGGATCATTGAATATAATCCGATCAGTGGTAATGTTAAGAAATTGATGTAAAAAATGAATGGGTTTTGTAGGTGTAAGATTTTTATGCGAATAAAAAAAACTGGTAAAAACAATATTTATTTCTCTTATTTATTTCTTTACATCGCGTATTATCTCCATAAACTCTTTCACATTCTCCACGATGTTATGCACATTTCGAGTATAATCTATTACATCATTAACCGCTACGTCCTCTGAAAGCGTACTGCTCTCTATTTTACGTTTCACTTGGAACAATTTTGTGTTCAGTTGATCGACGTCATGATGTAGACTCTGCACATGTTTATCAATAATGTTAATTGATTCATGCAAAAATTTACACTGTGCACAAATGTCTTCATTGCACTCTCGTCTGCAAAGTCGCGAGCAAAGCGCATAAAAATATTGCGCTTTCTCTCTCCTACTTTGTTGAAATCCGGCGAGAACGCTGGCCTGAGCGATTTCCCATGGAAATCGTGAATAACCATTAAACGAATATGGCATTTAAATTTGTCGACCCATTCCTGTATCTTCTTAAGCTTAGATACACCACAGCTGCAATGTAACCTATTGATAATAAGCGAACGTCGGGCGTACTTTCGTACGACCCTCCTCACGTACTCGAATTCATCGAGAACATAGTTTAGGCACGCTTTTTCGGTAAAGGCGTAAAACAAAAAATATCACACTGCAAGCCAGATGACCCAGAGTTCACCCGCCGGCGAAGGCATAGCGGAGCTCCGATTTTCTAATCCGTGGGGGAACCAAGGATAGACCAAGATCGCCGGAAAAGTCCACTCGGTCATAAAACCGGGCTGCGACGAAAATAAAATGCACATGGAAGGGCTATGAGGCGCATCGCAGCTGCACTATCGCGGGGGCGACTCGGCGCCGGGCCCTAGACTTTAGATAAACAAACACGATCCCATGCGTTTTTTCCACGAAAACTCGCTCGGAATAGCTTCGTTCCAATTGGTCTACTTGTAATTAATTTCGTGCGCCCAGACTCCGAGATACAAAGAACTGTCTCCCACGTCGACCACTCCGATTGGTTAAGAGAGAATTAAAAACGAAAACCCCCTTTTCTCCTATTTCACCCAAGAAGGGAAATCTGGAGCAGGAAGGTCCAGAGGATTAAAGAAAAATCAGTTCAGCATCATCTCCCGAACCAGAAAGATCGCTTCTATCGACTCCAACCTTGTATCGCGATTCGTACCTCTGTCCGCGTTTAATAATTCAACTCTGTTCTTCGAGCATCCATTTGCATATCTATTTACTTCGAAAAGTATCGTGAATCCTCCCTGCGCTCTTCACACTCGTGAAGGGACCATCTGACCCATCTGCGGCACCATTGTAAACACAGCGTGTGTGCGGCCAATCGACAGACATTGTACTAGCGAGCGTAACAAGCCGAGAGCGAAGGCCCTTTCACCTAAGTCCGAAGGATCGTCATTCAGAAAACGGAAGCTAACTCCATCATTTTTTGTATCATTTTCTTAATCCGCCGAACTGTATTCTTCCCATGTTTCCGACTGGTCAAGTGGACGGTACTCGGTAATAAACGAAAATTTGTAAACAGTAATTACGTCTGTTGCAATCGCTCACATAAGTCTTGACCATCTAGGCACTCGCGACCTAGAACACCCGTTTCACACATTCTCCTTTACCCTCATCCCGTGCTATTGCGCGTGGCGTAGGCAAGAAAGTGGGAAACGAAAGTTTATGCTCTCATCCCTTCCGGATGTGACACGTCGTACTTTTTTCAAGTTCTCTTGAAATTCCAGTATATCGTTGATCAAGTGGTAAACAGCTTCTGGCGCAACATCTCCAAAATGCTTAACTACAGCATCGTCGTAATCGCATATCTATGGTGGAAGACAGCACAACTGTCGCATCTCGTCCGGAGTTAGCTCGTTCATGATGACTCCAACGAGTCGATGCTCTTATTGTTGTTGTTGCTGCTGTCGGATATTCAGATGAGAGGGTCTTTTGAACAGACTATCGATGTCACTTTTCAATTAAATGAATTTTTCGCTAATGTCTTCCAGAAATAATTCAATTCTCGCTTTCAATTTTTCCGCTTTATGATCTTGCATTCAGCGATTACTCCAAGACAACTGATGGAGCATCGCAGAAGTCCGCCCTTTATATGCCTAACCCATCACTTTCTAGAATATTCGAACATTCTAGAACATCTCTCCTTGACGATGGAGTTATGATTGAAGGTCATCATTTTTTATCCACTACAGTAGACTATAACCGAATCTTCTAGAACGTTCGAGAACACACTCATATTACCCCGCAATTAAGTCAACAGTTTATTATTATTATTATTTTTTTATATAATAACTAAATCATGCCCCCTACTGAGCCATCACATCGATGAATTATTATCACTAAATCAACTGCGTAGTCTATTATATAAATATATATATACATTTTTTTAAGTTTATAAATATATATATACATATATATATATATGTATTATGGATAAACAATGCCCGGAAATCTGTCCTTGAAAATGCCCTACTCAGCCATCACATCGATGAATTGTCATCACTAAATCAACTGCGTAGTTTATTATTTTGTGTGTGTGTGTGTGTGTGTGTATGTATATACGCAGCGCAACAATTAAGGGATCACTATTTCTTCGACGAAAAATAGCCCTTTTTCAAACCGCTGTAACTCGGTGAAAAATGGTCGGAGAAAAAATGAAAAAAAAAAAGCATTTTGTAGTGTAAACCTTCGACTTTGATAATCTGATTATAAATAATTGTTTCCATTTCGTTTAAATAAAGAAATTCGTTGTTAAACAAAATAAAACATAAAATCAAAAAATTTGCTCGAGTTTGACAAGGTACACGGGGAACAGAATTTTTTTTTTCGAAAATCTGTTTCGACCATTCGAAAGCTTGTATCTTTCCCAACAATTTAGTTTTTTTTTCAATTTCTGTGCGATTTTTTTTAGCCAAGTTATCGCAGCTTTACGAATAAATGCATTTTTCAACTTTGACCGGTCATAACTCTGGTCCACATCATCGCACAGCATCCAAACAAGCATCGTTGGAAAGCTTGGATTTCCCCCTACAAAACTGTTTATTTTTCGTATTTTTCAGAAGCCGTTTTCAACATTGTCAAACTGATTGTTTAAAAGTGTGGAAAATGCCCATTTTTACAGTTTTTTGTTTATCATGTTATAACATTACAGCAAGTGCAGAGGCACCAAAGGTTTTTGCGTTTCTTTTTAGTTCAGGGTATGTAGAAATACTCCACCAAATAGCAGATTGCTGCCTTTATTCTTTATTCGGGTTGCAACTCCGTTCTTTTGGAGAAAATCGAGATCCGTCAATTTTCACGAAAATCGAGGTTTCTCAGGTATCCGCGCGGGATGAAATTTCTCGAAAAAAAAAAATCAGAAAATTACGAAATTTGGTATTCAAGGGTTTTCGAGGTTGCGGATTGCGAATCTGGAATAAAAAATGGAAAAATTCAAAATGGCGGATCCAAAATGGCGGATCAAATGCAAAAATTCTTGCAATCGGGCGAAATTCGATGTTTGGGGGTTTTCGAGGTCATTCATTACGGATCTGAGGTTTAAATTGAGGATCGCAAATTCGAATTGAATCAAACTTTGCATTTCGGTTCGCCATATTGGACCCATCGTTTTTTTTATTTCTTCGACCTGAGATTCGTAATTAACGATCCCTCAAAACCCGCAGATTACCGAGTTCCATGCGATTTCATTTAATTTCTGCATTTCGGTTCGCCATATGTGATCTGTTAATTTTTTTTTAATTTTGAGCTTGAGTTTTTTCCCCGTACTTTGGGAAATAACTATGAAATTTGTCTCGTCACTCTCATTGACACAAACATTGATTGACAACTACTAGTCTTAAAGTGTGAAGAAAGCAGAGGTCGTACAATAGACGTACACATACGTTATTGCAAAGGTACCTACAATATTTTTGTTTTGTCAGCTACTTCATTTGCGTGCGTTTCACACAATATTTGTTCGTATTGATCTTTTCTCCACTCATTCTTTCCAGTCTTCTGCGTAACAAACCTTACAATTATTCTCAATGTTGTGTTTGTTCCGCGGATGGCTGAATTTTTATCATGGTGCGAAGACAGCTTTCGGAAGTTGAGGTCAGTAGAGTTTTAACTCTTTTGGGGCAAGGCCAATCCCAGCGTGCAGTCGCTCAATCTATGGGAGTGAGCCAGTCCGTTATCAGCCGTGTACGTACTCGACATCGGCAAACTGGCTGATATGGGCGACGACGGGGGCAAGGACGGAAGCGAGTAACGAGTGAGCGCGAAGATCGGCGGATTGTACAGAGTACACGCCACAATCATTTCATAACAACACCGCAAATCGTGAGTCAAGTAGTTCAAAGGCCCATCTCACGATCGACGGTGAGGAATCGTTTGCGCGAATCTGGCGTACGTTCCTACCGGACAAATCGCGTTCCATTTTTAACTCGCGACCATCAACGGGCTCGACTGAATTACGCTCGTGCTCACGTACATTGGAATTCGAGTCAATGGGGTCGGGTGTTATTTACCGACGAGTCGAGATTCACGCTCTATGGCAATGATGGTCAGATACGAGTTTGGCGTCGAAGTGGCGAACGTTTTGCCCCACAATGTTCGCGCTCTGTTCGAATGTTTAACGGTGGTTCCATAATGGTATGGGCGGGGATCACTCGTTATACGCGAACTGAGTTGGTTATCATACCAGCACCGGGATTAAATTCAAGACTATACGTTGACGAGGTCGTGAGACCATATGATGTGCCATTTCGACAGCGGATCGGAGGTCGCTTCCGACTAATGCAAGATAATGCACGTTGTCACACAGCGGCATTTACACGTGCATTTATGGAGCAGAATCGGATTGTTACTCTCAACCATCCGGCGAACAGCCCCGACTTGAACCCAATAGAGCATGTTTGGGATATGGTTGGGCGCTCTTTGCGGCGGAATTATCCAAATGTCGCCAATACGAATGAGTTAAGTCGTGCGCTC
Source organism: Ophion obscuratus (assembly GCA_964007375.1). Classification (NCBI taxonomy): domain Eukaryota; kingdom Metazoa; phylum Arthropoda; class Insecta; order Hymenoptera; family Ichneumonidae; genus Ophion; species Ophion obscuratus. The sequence goes on along the minus strand of OZ023323.1, from coordinate 9,022,704 downwards.
ATTCGCACTTGGCGCCGAATTCCACAGGCAGCAATTCGAAGGTGCATAAATATGCGTGATCAATTGTTGGCAGTGATCCGCAACCGAGGTGGCAACACACGCTATTAGTGCGGTCCTACCTCCCTCACTTTTCACCCCCTATTGCAGAGAGGATTTGGAGTCATTAAATGCTGCGGAATTGACGAACCGCGGCGTCCTGATCTCTGTATTCCTGATTTTTTAATGTTATGAGTGCATATTCTCTTCTCCCCATCCCTAAAAAGGCATTGCAGAGATAAGAACTCACTTCAGAGATAAAAACTCACTTCGAACTGACCGGATCAGAGTTCTTATCTCTCCAATGCCCCCCCCCCCCCGAAGCGTAAATCCGACCGTGCAACCTCCTCGTGGTACGCTTTGGATAACGCGAATGCCGGCGGTACTTTTACAATTTTTCTGATGGATCTGAATCGCATGGAACTCGGTAATCTGCGGGTTTTGAGGGATCGTTAATTACGAATCTCAGGTCGAAGAAATAAAAAAAAACGACCGGTCCAATATGGCGAACCGAAATGCAAAGTTTTATTCAATTCGAATTTGCGATCCTCAATTTAAACCTCAGATCCGTAATGAATGACCTCGAAAACCCCCAAACATCGAGTTTCGCCCGATTGCAAGAATTTTTGCATTTGATCCGCCATTTTGGATCCGCCATTTTGAATTTTTCCATTTTTTATTCCAGATTCGCAATCAGCAACCTCGAATACCCTTGAATACCAAATTTCGTAATTTTCTGATTTTTTTTTTCGAGAAATTTCACCCCGCGCTGATACCTGAAAAACCTCGATTTTCGTGAAAATTGACGGATCTCGATTTTCTCAAAAAGAACGGGGTTGCAACCCGAATAAAGAATAAAGGCAGCGATCTGCTATTTGGTGGAGTATTTCTACATACCCTGAACTTAAAAAAAACGCAAAAACCTTTGGTGCCTCTGCATTTGTTGTAATAAACAAAAAAGTGTAAAAATGGGCATTTTACACACTTTTAAACAATCAGTTTTACAATGTTGAAAACGGCTTCTGAAAAATACGAAAAATAAACAGTTTTGTAGGGGGAAATCCAAGCTTTCCAACGATGCAAGTTATGATGCTGTGCGATGATTTGGACCAGAGTTATGACCGGTCAAAGTTGAAAAATGCATTTTTTCGTAAAGCTGCGATAACTTGGCTAAAAAAAATCGCACAGAAATTGAAAAAAAAACAAATTGTTGGGAAAGATACAAGCTTTCGAATGGTCGAAACAGATTTTCGAAAAAAAATTCTGTTCCCCGTGTACCTTTTCAAACTCGAGCAAATTTTTTGATTTTATGTTTTGTTTTGTTTAACAACGAATTTCTTTATTTAAACGAAACGAAAAAAATTATTTATAATCAGATTATCAAAGTCGAAGGTTTACACTACAAAATGCTTTTTTTTTTCATTTTTTCTCCGACCATTTTTCACCGAGTTACAGTGGTTTGAAAAAGGGCTATTTTTCGTCGAAAAAATAGTGATCCCTTAATTGTTGCGCTTAGTGTATTGAAACGTTTCGTGTTTCCACGAAAGCTGTTTATTTCGTTTCTCGAGTCGGCTATTGTGTGAGGATTCGGGAAACGAATTTTTAAGGGGCAAGTATTTGCCGTTGGATGGTGCGGGGTTCCCGGAGCCTTCCTGAAGGGCGATGTACCAGAGATATGCCGGGAATGATGAGTAGGATATTAAGGTGTTTTTGGGAGATGCGTCAGTAGTTCGAGGGTCTCAAAGACGCCTATCTCAATCCGTCATCATCGGCATTCGAAATTGTGGATTGTCGTATTTGTTAGTTCCGGTGAAGTGAGACGATAATTGTGAGTTAGATATTGTGGTTATTGGCATGTTAGTCGGTTTGTTATTACGTATCCCGGGACCTGGAAAGGATGGCGAGAAGCGTAGCCTCCGTTGTAAGGACGGAGACAGCGAGAAGCGCAGTGTCCGTTGTAAGGACGGAGACAGCAAGAGTGGTGCCGTCTCTGTTGTAAGGACAGGGACGGGAAGCGTGACGACGTCTCTGTTGTAAGGACAGGGACGGGAAGAGTGTGGTCGAGGTCCGTGCTCGCGCGTTGAGCCGTTGTCACGATCGCTCTCTTTCCCTTTCGTTCTCTCACACACTCTCTATCTCGCTCGCACTCGCACAATCCGCGAGTGACGTCGTATCCGCGTACAGCCGGTTTCGGGGTCGCTTCTGAAATGAGAGTGCGACACCCCGTTGGAAGTATTGTTCGCGCGGTCTGGATCGGTTTCTGGCGGTGATTCCGGTTGACACTTGTTTCAAAGTGCAACGTAGCGCACGGGTGCCACACCGTGTCGCTCACGCGCTAGGGAAGCTAGCGTTGGATAATACGCAAGCTCGGGGACGAGTTTGTCCTGCGAACCTCGAGTCCGTATAGCGGGGCCATCCGGGAGGGACGGCTGACCTCCTTGGTGCCAGGCAAGGAGGACCAAAAACCAGTGAAGCTGGTCGGAATTTCCCTCGTGTGCAGCGAAATGCGACCGGCACTTCACGGACTGCACACTTCGAGTATTGTGCGTGGGATGTGTAGAATGGCGATCAATTGTCCTAAGGACAATAGATCGGATGTTACGTAAGGTTCCCTATCTAGCAATCACCACGCTGTCTCTATTTCCGACGTAGGACTTCCAGCGCAATGCTGGGGCTTCCCAAGGAAATAGAGCACCTTACCACGAAGCTGAGGTTATTCTGGGATGGGACCAGGGCTACGGCAGCAAGGCCTCCATCCGGTGATCCGAGATTTCGGATGACGAGTGACTCCACGTTGTATGAGAGAATTTGCGAAGAGTACCTCTCGGGCTCGTGCACGCCCTTAAATAGCCTCAGGCCCGTCAGGAGAAATTCCATTTCTCTAGCGATTCTGGGGTGCTAGGTAGGGGATTACATCGCCGGGAGACGCTCCGTTGGTGGGGTGACCGTCCTGGTGACTTTCGAGACGTACTCATACTGTAGATGATTTAAGGGGAATGATCGTCCAGATTGTTTCTCGCCTCGATATCAGGCATACAGCAAGTATGAAGAGGCGTCGTGATGAGTTTTGGGGCCGCACTCTCATCTCATGGGAGTGATCGCAGGGCGACACTCGCGAGATGTTAGACAAGGGGGCGGTTACCGCCACGATTTAGCGGTTGTTCTGGCCCATGCGATGGGCGGAGCTCTTTGCGAGGTGTCGCGGGTGCGCCCCGTATGCTAGGTGCGAGCGTCCTGCCCTACCGGTGGGATGGCCGGTTGGTCCGACCACGAGCCATCTCACGCAATTATCTCAGAATTGGTGTAATAATTGCGTGCTAAATGTGACGGATGCCGACCTGGGCAAGCGAACCGTTACAGTATATATATATATATATATATATATATATATATATATATATATATATATATATATATATATATATTCCAAGGTCATCGAGAACCTTCTAGAACATTCGAGAAGCTTCGCGACATCCCCCCTCCGCCCCCCTCTACCCGCACCCGCCTCGCCCACATTTGGTCCAGAACCGGTATTGTATATCTACTGTCGCAGAGTTTTTACAGTTTATCGTGAGAGCTACTGTCTCTGGGGCTACATATATCCATGGCCCTTCTTGTTCCAGAGAAATGACCAAAGAATTTTCTAATTTAACTAAACGATATGTACATTTCGCTTTTTCGGGGTCGTTTCCTAAAAATATCGATAGTTCGCATGGCGCTCCTGATCGTATTATTTGTCTCGTATTTTTCGGATGACAGTAATATTGATAAATTCGTCGTTTACATTTGGATAATTCGTTTTCTGAGAATGACAGATATTCTCGACGCTCCCGATCGATTATAACATTTTTTACGGTCGTTTCTATGAACCGAAACATGTCTTTTTCTACTCTTAGGGGTAGAGGATAGACTTCATTCACATTGAACTCGTTGTTGTTGATTAATGGAATTTGTATCACAACGGTGAGGGTATTTTAAATATTTTATGCGCCTAATTCGGAAATTTCCAGTAATTCGTTAATTTTTTTATGGCGTATTTTTGTCGGAAAATTCAGTCCTTTGGGTAGGTTTGGTAATGCTTCTATTAGATTCGCGTAGAGTCGTCTAGGCGGCAATATTGTAGGATTCACGATTCCTTTTGGCAAGCCTACTAAAATGTTAGACAATTGACGTAGATCGTTTAGTAAGGTTTCGATTATTACGCTAATAGTTAACAATTTCTCGTCCAATTGTTGACGTGTTAAAATATCTATTACGAGATTTTTTATTCCATGGTATAATTTGTTTATTAAGCGGTCTAGTGTTTCTTCGTTTGCGGCGAGGCGATTCGTTGTGTGATTTAACATTTCCAGTGTAATTTGCTGGATTTGCAAATTTTCTTTTAATGCATCTTCTGTTGTTTCTTGTTTTTCGTTATCACTGTGATTTGCCGTTCGATGTTCGCAGCGTCGTTCGCATCTAAGTTACCTGTTATCGATTTTATAATGGATCGTAAGCCGTCAGTAGATGTACTGTAGCGGTTCGAATTCCGGAATCTCAGGGGGGAGCGGAGCGGGGGGTGTCCAGCGCGGTGAAGCCAAGTGCGGCGGTATGGCGGTGGGGGGCGGTGGCGCAGGGCGCGGGTGACGTCACAGAGGGGCGTATGTAGAGGGGGGGGGGGCATGTGGCCCGCGGAGCGACTGGCGGGAGGGGGAAGCCGGCGTGTGTGTGTGTGTGTGTGTGTGCGTGCGTGCGTGTTCGCGTGTGTGTGCGTGCGTGCGTGTGTGTGTGTGTGTGTTTGTGTGTGCGTGTGCGTGTGCGTGCGTGCGTGCGTGTGTGTGTATATGGGTGTGTGTGTGTGTGTTGTGTGTGTGTGTGTGTGTGTGTGTGTGTGTGTGTGTGTGTGTGTGTGTGTGTGGAAAATGTTTGGTAATATGAAAACGCTAGGCGCTACATGAAGGGCGGCCTTTGAAAGCCCAATATTTATGACATGCAGCTGGTTCCATTCCGAAAGACAATGTCTATTGCATCCGCCTCGACTCCAAGCTCGCCGACACTGGAGACAGGTCCTGACAGGTTCCTTGGAAAAACTATAATCTGTAGGGATCAAAGGCTGTGACCGCGGATGGAACACTTTAGCGCAGCTGCACTCGTTAAAAGTCTCAACGAGGTCTCCATTCCGAAATATAACGTCAAGATGTTCGCATTGGCGAGTATGTACGCAGTGCATCCAGCCAAGCACCCACTGGACTTCACCAAAAACGAGCTTGAACTAAGTCGAGGTTGGTGGACTGCAGGGCTATGGAGTGAGGGTGTTCATGCTCCTCCCTCCTGTCGCGAGTCATTTGGTATTGTCCCAAGTCAATTATCGAGCGTGTTCTTCTTAAGAAATCGATCCCCAAGATACACGGACTCGTAAGGTTGGGAACAATTAGCATAGTGTGGCGTACCTCGATTGTGTGGATTTCTATCTCCACAAATATTTGTTTGGTGACGGGAGTTGGACGACCATGTGTCGCTCCCGTGACGGTTGTTCTCGTGAGAGGCAGCTGTGGACAGGACTGAAGGGCTAGATGCATGTTGAAAAGGTCCATTGCAATGGCCGTGGCTTGGCTCCCCGTGTCCACTAGTGCGGACACCGGGATACCCGCAAGCAGTACCGCAACCATGGGGCATTCTCTAGACCACTTCTCCCTTTCAGGTTCCTCTGCCAAGAGGTCGCCTCGCACGTCCCTACCCAGGCCGAGCGTCACCTCCCTCATTGAGAAAGTGGTGGAGGTGACGGCTGCTCGTTTCCCTGTTCGGGTGGATTGGGTTCTTCTTCGCCTCCCTCCGCTTGGGTTTCGTTGATTTCCAGGCTTTGGATTGCCATGCGATTATCACGGCGATTGTCGGGGGGGTTGTCCCTTGTTGGGCGAACCCCTTGGGTACCCGAAGCGTGGCGGTTTATCGTTTCCTGGACGAGGGTCTTGACGCTGTTGTTCCTTTGGAAATCCCGTGTTTGGAAATCGAGAGGAACGGGATAACTGTTCCCGGTCCTTGTTTCCAGGCCCTTCTTTATACAGAGATGATAAGAGGTCGAGGACGCTCGGAATCGCGTCGATGCATTGTGCGCGAATTATCATCCGGACTTCCTCTGAGAAGTGCCTTCTGAGCTTGTGAATAATCTCCTTGTCGGAGAGGCGCGGCCTGAGGTCTTTCGCCAGTCCGATCAAGGAGAGTGCATATGCAAATCGGGATTCCCCTTTAAGGGGGATGAACCGACCGTATTCGATTTTATTTTTGGCACAGCATTGCCGATCCTTACTCCAGAATCTCTCCACGAACATCCGTTCGAAGGACTCCCATGAGTGGACTTCGTCCCGCGTGATTTTCCACCACTGGAGGGCAAGATCCGAGAAGCACTGGGATAGGATTATTTTATAGTCATAGCGTGTGGCAAATACGCGATGGTATTCACGGAAGTCTGTTAGGAATTGCCAAGGAAGCTCATGATCATGCCCTCCAAAAGTGGGGGCGTTGATCTTCATGACTCCCACGCTGGCATTTTGATGGCTTTCTTCGTGGGATTCCCTAGGTGCAGGGGGTCGGTGTGGGGTCGAGTTGTTCTTGATGGGATTCCCATATCGATCCTGAATTTCTTGGGCCTATTGCTCGGGCAGACCCAGGTTGCCTAAATTGAGCCCCTTGGCTTGAGGGATCTGGTACGATTCCCCTTGCGGGGCACTCGTTCGCCTAGGTGCAGGTGCTCTATCGCGTGTAGATGACAGGGGTTCATTACCCCATGGTTCGAGAGTGGAGTTCGCGTCAGGGGGCCTTTGCAGTAGGCTCCTTACCTGGACGTTTACCACCTCTTCGAGGGATTCTAATTTTTTTGCAAAGTTCTCGTTGATGGGGAGAAAAGTGGCTGTAAGCGCCTTCGCATCCTCATCAACTCATTGTTGTAAGTTGCCCATGATTTCCTTAACGACCGCCAGGGAGAGTTCTGACTCTTCCTGCGAGGAACGGGTACTTTCATTTAGATTTTGTCGGTCGGGAATATTGGGGTTCCAAGCGGGAAGGCCCCTTATTGCCCTTCCGGTACTGTCGTCCCTGCGGCGTGCCCCTTTCTCACCGCCCCGCGACTCGCTCCTCACATTGCTTGCAAGGGGGTCGGGTTCGGCGGGCGGGCCGGTCGCGTGGGCCGAGTCTGTTGCGGCTTGGGGCGGGAGGTTTAGCGCCCGCCCTTCCTGAGGAGGATTCCCTTTCCGCGTCTCGCTCATCGCGTCTCACTTCTCCTTCGATGAGAGAAAAGGAGAAATACTCCTCGATCACCGAGCAGTATGTTCGTTTTCGTTATGATCGGTGTTGAAGCTAAGATAGTTTCGTTCGTCTTTGTTATGGACTCCGGTGTCAACGTCGACGGCTTGGCCTTCGAGAGAAGAAGTTTCTCTCTCAGCCTTGGGGACACTGTTTACTCCGGTTTGTCTATCTCGGGCAATGTTTTTGTCGGAGTTTAGGCGTCGAGCGCAAGGCTCGCTAATCCCTTGCCGCGCGCGAGAGAGAAGAAAAACTCTTCATCTCGCTCACGCTTTGTTGCTCTGGGATAGCGGTGGCCTTCCCAGAGCGTATTCCTTTTCGAGCTCGAAACCGCGCGATATCTTTTTCTCGCTTGGCGAGAGTGAGACAGACGAAATATTTCGTTGATCTTAGCACGAGAAATTTTCTCGGCTCGCACGAGAGAGAACGAGTATCAACCGCGTGTGAGTACTCGTTTCTCGTTATACGCTTTTTCGAGTTTGATTTAAGGACGATCTGGAATTGGTTTTTCTCAGCACAAGCTGGCTATACGTTCTAGTGGTGATTGCGTCGCCTAACTAACTAGCGTTTTAATAACGAGGGCGATTATTCGGTAGCTTTATTTTGTACATTTTCAGGAGATTTCAAAAAGGCTTTCGGGCCCCACGTTGGGCGCCAATGAAACGTTTCGTGTTTTCACGAAAGCTAATTTTTCGTTTCTCGAACCGGCATTTCCGCGAGCATTCGGGAAACGGATTTTAAGGGGCGAGTCTTCGCCGTTGGATGATGCGGGGTTCCCGTAGCCTCCCTGAAGGGCGATGTACCAGAGATATGCCGGGAATGATGAGAAGGATATTGAGGTGTTTTTGGAAGATGCCTCAGTAATTCGAGGGTCTCAAAGACGCCTATCTAAATTCGTCATCATTGGCATTTGAAATTGTGGATTGTCGTAGTTGTTAGTGCGGGTAAAAAATCAGACAATTATTGTGAGTTAGATTTTGTAGTTGTTGGTATGTTAGTTGGTTAGCGAGTGTGTTTTTAGAGGCCTGGAACGGGCGGCGAGTAGCGCCGTCTCCGTAGTACGGACAAGGATGGGAATTTCTCCTGACACTCAGTTAGTGGGGCGACCGTTCTGGTGACTTCGGAGACATTCGCACACTGTAGACGTTTTTAAGGGGAATGATCTTCCAGATTGTTTGTCACCGCGATATCAGGCACACGGTAAGTATGAAGAGGCGTTGTGGAGAATTTGGGGCGCACTCTTGTCTCAGGGGCATGATCGCAGGGCGAGACTCGCGAGATGTTAGACAAGGGGCGGGTACTCCCGCGAGTCGGCGGTTGTTCTGGCCCTCGCGATGGGTGGAGCTTCTTGCGAGGTGTCGCGGGCTCGCCCCGTATGCTCGGTGCGAGCGTCTGGCCCTACCGGCGGGATGGCTGGTTGGTCCGACCACTGGCCATCTCACGTCATTATATCGGAATCGGCGTAATAATTGCGTGTCAAATATGATGGGAGCTTACCTGGGCAAGCGCACCGTTATAATATATGTATATATAAATATCTCGTCGCCATCGTGTACAAGAGTAAAAAATGGCCGAAAATATCGGGCTGACTTTGTATATTCACTCTTGATTATATCTAGTCAACTAAATTTCAATTGGAGAAATAACTTTTATTGATGTTTTTCGCTGCTATTAATTACTTGAATAGATGTATACTGAACAAGGCTCAATAATTTTGTTAACAGTAAAAGTGTTTACCATTTTCGATTCCATTTCATCATTTTCTATAGCATCTTTTGTTATCCCTATCACATCTTTTTCATAAAACTTCATTTTCCATATAGAATATGATGCGAGTTTTAAGTGCGGGATAAGATTCAATTTGATTCATGCATAGTGCATAGGAAATGTTAGCAGAATAATCGTATCTCTATTATTCGAAAAAAGAAAAGAATCATGCCCTACAATGAGACGAAGACGAAAGAATTCAATTGGTTCCTGAATGACAAGGAAATCGTATAAAACTAGACCGCGGCTACGGTATGCATCTGATAGAATTCACCAGTCGCATAGAAATCTATTCAAATTCATAAAGTAGCAATGACGAACTTTACATTACAACAGATGGTATTTTTTATCATGGACAAGTCACCAGTCACCGCCGTATATGTATTATTTGAAATCAATTCCGCATCGCTTATAGTGTAGATTTTATAAAATCAAGCTGTGCAATGAGATACAAATGAAAGAATAGTATTCATATGACGCATGGAAAATGAATTATACGAGAATATGATACGAGTTTTAAGTGCGGGATAAGGTTCAATTTGATTCATCCATAGTGCATAGGAAATGTTAGCAGGATAATCGTATTTTTATTATTCGAAAAAAAAGAAAAAAAATGTAATGATACAAAAACGATAGAATCATGCCCTACAATGAGACGAAGACGAAAGAATTCAATTGGTATCTGAATGACAAAAGTAGTAGAGCTAGGCCGGTTCTGAGCCCAAAGGAGGTCACCGGGTCGAGCGGAGGTCGCCGGGCGCGTGTGACGCCACAAGGGGGCCTCGGTGGAGGGCCATGTGGTCCTTGGAGCGCCTGGTGGGGGACGCCGTCTCAAAGCTCGCCGACAGACAGGTCCTGACAGGTTTCTTGGAAAAGCGTGCGTGCATATGTGCGTGTGTGTGTGTGTGTGTGTGTAGGTGTGTGTGTGTGTATGTGTGTGTGTGTGTGTGTGTGTGTGTGTGTGTGTGTGTGTGTGTGTGTGTGTGAGTGAGTGTGTGCGTCCGTGCGTGTGCGTGCGTGCGTGCGTGCGTGCGTGCGTGCGTGCGTGCGTGTGTGTGTGTGTGTGTGTGTGTGTGTGTGTGTGTGTGTGTGTGTGTGTGTGTGTGTGTGTGTGTTTATGTGGAAAGAAGGGGGAGGAGACAAAAATAATGCTTTGAATCATATGACAATAAAACAATAGTTTAATAAAAATTAAATTGAGCAATGACGTTGCATAGTATGTATTATACATCAAATCTTTGGTGTGTGTGTGTGTGTGTGTGTGTGTGTGTGTGTGTGTGTGTGTGTGTGTGTGTGTGTGTGTGTCAAATATCCGCAGTGGATCCGTTACCCTGGAACATAATAAAGCACACATCTTATTAACCTATCAAACATAATCATATTTTGAATCATACTAAAGATAATACGAACCATCGACCCAATATAAGTTTAAGCAGGTTGGGCACGTGTCGCGCATCGAAATTTGGTGGGTCGGCCCGCCGCAGTTGGGGCAAAAGATCCCTCGAATGTTGTTGAATCGTTCGCTGAAGTGGCTACATCTTTGGATCAGTCGATCAACCGCGTCCCGCATATCGAAATAGCACGACCCACAAAATATCACCCGATCGTTTTCGGTAAAATATTCATAGTTCACACAGCACATCACGTCCCGGTTCAACCGATTTATTTGCTGCTGGTCCACAATTCTTTCCCGCATATAATGAATTCCCTCGTCTGAGGCATCGCCCAACCTGCTATCCACTGATTCGGTATCACTTTCCAGTTCAGACAATTCCATATCATCGTGTGCAAGCCGTTCAATTGCCGCCCACTCATCGTCGTCATCATCGGCGATATCAATGACCACTTCATCTGCCACAACTATCACTTCATCGTCATCAGCGATATTCACCACCACCTCCATGTCATCATCGACGAGATCAATCAATTCGATTTGACGCGACATTGTTCTTGAGTGATTTTCCGTTTTCGGACTCTTTCACACTGACACCTCGGAGGTTGAAGACTGGAATGGCGAAAACTGCTGTTCCGATCCTTCTTCGGATTTCGATTTTTGGATCCTCATGGGCTTATAGTAGGGTGGGGGATGGTCAACAGGATGTGAAAATGGTTTTCAACATTAGTTGGGACTTGTAGAAAAAAAAACCTTGCAAGATGCTACATCCTGGCCAGGGATAAACGAAAAGTTTTTTCTTAACTATCTCTATGGGGTAGACATCTGCTATCCAGAAGAGTGTGCACTCGTGGAGGTGAAAGCTGGCCAGGCTCTCCAAGCATTGACTTTTATGATCTCTACAGAACAGCGTAAGGTCATGGAGACTAAACTGGTGTATTACAAAGAGCATCTTAGACTTTTCAGATTACAGTCGAGGCGCAACTTGACATCGTTTTAAATATTCGGTCCAGATAGCAGGTGGTGATACATTTCACTCAAGAACGCAAAATCCCTAACAAAAATGCTTTATTGTTTGCAACTGCCCAAGGAAACGCTGTTTTAAAAAAATCAAAATAAAAAAACCAAGGTCTTGGTTCCATTCCGAAAGACAATGCCAATTGCATCCGCCTTGTCTCAAAGCTCGACGACAGACAGGTCCTGACAGGTTTCTCGGGAAAAATCTTTAGGGATCAAAGGGACCGCGGATGGACCACTTGAGCGCAGCTCTTGTCGAGGTCTCCATTCCGAAAGATAATGTCAAGATGTTTGCATGCGTGTCTACTCCTGTCACGAGTCTCGCCAACACTTTAGACAGGTCTCGACAAGTCAGGATTTCTTGGAAAAACTATAAACTTTAGGGATCAAGGGCCATTGGCGCCGATGGACCACTTGAGCTGCAGGACCCATACAATCTTTTGACCCGATGCATCCCGACTTCCTGTTTTTTGTCTAGCATTCCTCGAGCAATCTACGCGTTATCGGAAAACTCTGTTTTTTCCCGAGAGAGGGCCGAACTTTTTTTTCCCGCAGAGCCTTTTTAATGATCCGCTCCGCTCAAATCTGACCACACTTTGCATGAAGCAGTCAGTCTGTTAACATCGTGGAAGTTTTTTCGTACACATCAACATGGAGCAAATCTTACATGACCAAGCCGTGCTTTTACGCTCGATCGAAGATTTTACCGCATGGGAGCAACGATGCGTCGAGTTCATCGAAGGACTGGAAACGCAAAGCCGGATTAAGCGCCCACGACTATTAATCGGACATCAACAGTCCCTAGTAGGCCAAATAGCGCGTCTGGAAGGATTGAGGAATTCTGTATGCAGCCGTTTTATACACACGGGTGCAGGACATGGTGATCATGAGTTAATCTGGCGGGAGATTGAAACCTCCTTCGAGAGTCGGATATTGACTGGTTCTGTAATCAATCGCAGCCACATCGAACCGAGACACTTTCTAAATGATGCTCGTGCCCTAGTGCTTCATCATGTGCAAAATATCATCGACAAGCACAACAGTGTTAAAATCAATACAGTGTTTAATGGTGAATTCGCGAGTGGTGACAAACATGCGAATAAAAGCGTCAACACCCGAAACTGTGAACTATTTAGCACAAGCGATTTGAATGAGTGGTATGAACAGCGTGTTATCGAGCCCACTTTAACATTACTCGATGAATTTCAAGAACGTGATAGCGGCTGGGCTCTGCAGAAAATACTTAACCTCACGATAAATGTGAATAAGTATAATCCGATGCGTGCTGGGTGCTCCATATCATTGCCGCGGGAAATAATGTTGAAGAAGGTCATCGTTAACGTCAAATCTGAGGATAACGCATGTTTCGCATGGGCAGTTGTCGCTGCTCTATACCCGGCTGAACAACACAATGCTCGTCCATCTTCTTATCCTCATTATTGGACAGTATTGAATCTGAAGGATATCGAATTCCCGGTGACGATGCATCAAATTAAAAAATTTGAAGCTCATAACAATGTATCGATCAACGTGTATACCACAACCACCAAAAAGGACATTGTTCCGATACGCGTAACTCAACATAAGAAGGAAAAGCACATCAATTTGCTGTACCTGCAAGATACCGAGGACAGCAACGTGGGGCACTTCGTATGGATCAAGAACCTGTCGAGACTCGTGACGGCGCAACTGACCAAAAAGGAGCACAAAAAATACATATGCGATCGGTGTGTAAATTTAACATTACTAATATATAATTATATATGCTAGACGAATTAAACAAAACCATCTTGTTTTTTTTTGCAGGTGTTTGCACCACTTCGGTTCCGAGGAAAAATTGCAATCACACGAGGTCGATTGTGGAGCAATAAATGACTGTGCGATCCGACTACCAAACGACACCAATAAGTGGCTCCAGTTCAGCAACTTTAGCCGGAAAGAGCGACATCCCTTCATTGTGTATGCTGATTTGGAGTGTGGGTTGGCAAAGACCGATGGAGAGAACCTATCGAAAGATAGGTATCAACATCATGAAGTATTTAGTATCGGATACTATGTATGTTGTTCATATGACGATTCATTATCTTCATATCACTCGCGTCGCAGTGCCGATTGCGTATCATGGTTTGTCGAAGAACTAAAAAATCTAGCACTGCGGATAAAAGAAACTTTCTGTGATAATGTACCAATGGTGTATTTAACAGCGAGTGAGTGGGCTAGTTTTCGCGCAGCGACTCAATGTCACATATGTGAGAAACCATTTGCGCAAGAAGATGTACGCGTTCGAGATCATTGCCATCTGACTGGGCGCTATAGAGGCCCTGCCCATTCCAACTGCAACCTAAATTACAAACAGTCATTTTTCATTCCAGTAGTTTTCCACAATTTATCCGGTTATGATGCACATTTTATAATCAAGGAAGTAGCCACAGCGTTTGAAGGAACAACCGATGTGCTTCCAATCACAAAGGAGAAATACATCTCATTCACGAAGCATGTTGAAATTGAAGACGATTCAAAACACAAGATCCAATTGCGCTTTATCGACTCATACAAATTCCTCAACACCAGTCTCGACAAATTAGCCTCATTCTTGACCAAGGACAAACTGAAAATTTTACACGCGCAATTCCCAACTCTCTCGACAAATGATTTCAATTTGCTGACGCGAAAAGGGGTCTTCCCTTATGAATATATTGATGACGTGACCAAGCTAGACGACACTTGCCTACCACCACGTGACGCATTTTACAGTTCCCTGACAGATGCTACAGTATGTGAGAGCGAGTACGCACATGCTGAGAAAGTTTGGGAGCGGTTCTCCGTTCGAACGCTGGGTGACTATAGCGATTTGTATCTGAAGACAGATGTCCTGTTATTAGCCGATATTTTCGAAAACTTTCGAAATACATGCGTTGAGAGCTATGGCCTAGATCCCGCGTATTACTACACATTGCCCGGATATACCTGGGATGCAATGTTAAAACACTCGAATGTCAAGTTTGAATTATTAACTGACATCGACATGGTTTTATTCGTTGAGCGGGGTATACGCGGTGGTCTCAGTCAATGCTCAAACCGATATGCACACGCTAATAACAAGTACATGGAGTCGTTTGATCCATCGAAAGCATCATCATACTTGATGTATTTTGACGTCAACAATTTGTATGGATGGGCAATGTGTCAACCCTTGCCATATGCAGATTTTCGATGGGTCAACGACGTGTCGAAGTTTGATCCATTATCCATCGCGCTAGACTCACCTATAGGCTACATCCTTGAAGTCGACTTGGAATATCCTCAATCTCTACATGATGCGCACAAAGACCTGCCGTTTTGCCCAATACACGAAAAACCGCCGGGTAAGCGGGGAGAAAAGCTGTTAGCAACCGTCTGCGATAAAAAGCGCTACATCATACACTACCGGAATTTACAACAGTGCTTACGCCATGGGCTTCGCCTCATGAAAATCCACAGAGTCCTACAGTTTACACAATCCCCATGGCTGCGTTCGTATATTGAGTTGAATACCCAGTTTCGAACGCTTGCCAAAAACGATTTCGAAAAGAATTTGTTCAAATTAATGAATAATGCGGTCTTTGGCAAAACGATGGAGAATGTGCGCAACCATGTAGATGTTAAGCTTTTAACAAAATGGGAGGGCAGATATGGCGCAGAGGCAATGATTGCGAAGCCAAACTTCCATAGCCGAAGTGTTTTTTCGGAAAACCTCGTTGCCGTGGAATTGCGCAATCTCGAGGTGAAATTCAACAAGCCGATATATGTGGGTATGTGCATACTCGACATATCCGAAACGTGCTTGTATGGATTTCATCACGAGTATATGGTACCTCTGTATCGAGATAGATGTAAAGTCATGTATACCGATACGGATAGTCTCATATATGACATTGAGAGCGATGATATATATGCCGACATGAAGCGCGACATTGAAAAATTTGATACAAGCGATTATTCGGCGGACAATCGGTATGGTATACCACTCATCAACAAGAAGGTGCCCGGTCTCATGAAGGACGAATGTAATGGAGCAATTATGACCGAGTTCATTGGACTTCGATCGAAAATGTACGCGACACGTGTCGAGGGTAAGAAGGACACGAAAAAAGTTAAAGGTGTCAAGAGTAGCGTTGTGGCTAGGACAATCACGTTTGACGATTATGCTCGATGCTTGAGGGAAGAAGTTGAAATGGGGCGGAGTCAAACATGCATTCGATCAAAATTACACCAAGTATACACCATTCGCGAGACGAAAATTGCTCTGAGTCCTCATGACGATAAGCGGTATATCATACCTGGGACCTCGGATACCCTACCGTGGGGGCATTATAGAATACCGTCGTGAAAAGTTTTGTAATTTTTTTTCCCCAACCTTGATGTAAAATTATGTACATTTTTTTATGAATATCGATGTACAAATCTCGTTAAAATTATGTATATATATATATATTTTGTTCACTCGATATTAAAATTATGTTTGTTATTGTATATGTTTGATTGCGTAAGAAGGGATCCATTA
The DNA here is from genome assembly GCA_964007375.1 of Ophion obscuratus. NCBI lineage: Eukaryota > Metazoa > Arthropoda > Insecta > Hymenoptera > Ichneumonidae > Ophion > Ophion obscuratus. The sequence goes on along the minus strand of OZ023323.1, from coordinate 9,006,670 downwards.
TTTTCTGTAAATAAAGAAACGGAATTTTTATAATCCCATGTGTTTATTCACTCTATCCATTTCCTCGTACCCACGTTCCATGAAAAAAAAGGGATTATCGACGGCTGGAAGAGGGGGAAAAAAGCAAGCCTGCTGTGGAGTCCGTTGGAGGCCTTCGAGGGATGCGGAGACGACCAACAGATCAAGAGTCATAAAACACGCATATTTTCAATTTTCTATATTATCGACTACAAATCGGATTTACTTATCCAACTATTGTAGCTATTGTCGAACCCGAGCCATTCAACAATCATTCGATTACCACGCTTCTTCAATACTGCTTCAATGAGATAGATATCGGGGTGCTTGACACTAAGAAGCTCTTATTCGTAAAAACTCCCGGCGATCGGTTCATCTTTATGGTCCTTCAAGTGGGACGTCACGGGATGAGTTTTTTTTTCCACACGATTGATTGTAAATATTTCAGTTGTGCAGTTTGGGGTGTAACCCTTTTCGAAAACAGTCTTAAATTTGCGGATTCTTACTTTATTACCAACGGTGAATTTCGGCGATCTTTCCATTGGAGGCTTATTGAAAATCTGCTGCAGTTGCTTCTCATTTTCCGCGTTGACGCTTCTCGACTTCATCTTAATGGTGCGGTGTACAGAATCGTTATATTCGGCTACTAGATTATCAAGAATATCGATCCACTTATAATTATCATGAAGACTAAATTGCATCCACATCTTATTCTTCAATGCACGATTGAAACGCTTGCAAATGCATGCCTTTAAATCGCCATATGTTGAATACCTATGAATATTATACTTTTCCACGATCAACGAGTAAGTTTTGCGGTATGTGCCCCTTCTCGAAATTCGTCTGGACCATGCCAATGCTGAGTGAGTGTAGAAAAGTATAATATTCATAGCTATTCAACATATGGCGATTTAAAGGCATGCATTTGCAAGCGTTTCAATCGTGCATTGAAGGATAAGATAAGATGTGGATGCAATTTAGTCTTCATGATAATTATAAGTGGATCGATATTCTTGATAATCTAGTAGCCGAATATAACGATTCTGTACACCGCACCATTAAGATGAACTGCAGCAGATTTTCAATAAGCCTCCAATGGAAAGATCGCCGAAATTCACCGTTGGTAATAAAGTGAGAATCCGCAAATTTAAGACTGTTTTCGAAAAGGGTTACACCCCAAACTGCACAACTGAAATATTTACAATCAATCGTGTGGAAAAAAAAACTCATCCCGTGACGTCCCACTTGAAGGACCATAAAGATGAACCGATCGCCGGGAGTTTTTACGAATAAGAGCTTCTTAGTGTCAAGCACCCCGATATCTATCTCATTGAAGCAGTATTGAAGAAGCGTGGTAATCGAATGATTGTTGAATGGCTCGGGTTCGACAATAGCTACAATAGTTGGATAAGTAAATCCGACTTGTAGTCGATAATATAGAAAATTGAAAATATGCGTGTTTTATGACTCTTGATCTGTTGGTCGTCTCCGCATCCCTCGAAGGCCTCCAACGGACTCCACAGCAGGCTTGCTTTTTTCCCCCTCTTCCAGCCGTCGGTAATCCCTTTTTTTTCGTGGAACGTGGGTACGAGGAAATGGATAGAGTGAATAAACACATGGGATTATAAAAATTCCGTTTCTTTATTTACAGAAAATAATGGATCCATTCTTACGCAATCAAACATATACAATAACAAACATAATTTCAATATCGAGTGAACAAAATATATATATATATACATAATTTTAACGAGATTTGTACATCGATATTCATAAAAAAATGTACATAATTTTACATCAAGGTTGGGGAAAAAAAATTACAAAACTTTTCACGACGGTATTCTATAATGCCCCCACGGTAGGGTATCCGAGGTCCCAGGTATGATATACCGCTTATCGTCATGAGGACTCAGAGCAATTTTCGTCTCGCGAATGGTGTATACTTGGTGTAATTTTGATCGAATGCATGTTTGACTCCGCCCCATTTCAACTTCTTCCCTCAAGCATCGAGCATAATCGTCAAACGTGATTGTCCTAGCCACAACGCTACTCTTGACACCTTTAACTTTTTTCGTGTCCTTCTTACCCTCGACACGTGTCGCGTACATTTTCGATCGAAGTCCAATGAACTCGGTCATAATTGCTCCATTACATTCGTCCTTCATGAGACCGGGCACCTTCTTGTTGATGAGTGGTATACCATACCGATTGTCCGCCGAATAATCGCTTGTATCAAATTTTTCAATGTCGCGCTTCATGTCGGCATATATATCATCGCTCTCAATGTCATATATGAGACTATCCGTATCGGTATACATGACTTTACATCTATCTCGATACAGAGGTACCATATACTCGTGATGAAATCCATACAAGCACGTTTCGGATATGTCGAGTATGCACATACCCACATATATCGGCTTGTTGAATTTCACCTCGAGATTGCGCAATTCCACGGCAACGAGGTTTTCCGAAAAAACACTTCGGCTATGGAAGTTTGGCTTCGCAATCATTGCCTCTGCGCCATATCTGCCCTCCCATTTTGTTAAAAGCTTAACATCTACATGGTTGCGCACATTCTCCATCGTTTTGCCAAAGACCGCATTATTCATTAATTTGAACAAATTCTTTTCGAAATCGTTTTTGGCAAGCGTTCGAAACTGGGTATTCAACTCAATATACGAACGCAGCCATGGGGATTGTGTAAACTGTAGGACTCTGTGGATTTTCATGAGGCGAAGCCCATGGCGTAAGCACTGTTGTAAATTCCGGTAGTGTATGATGTAGCGCTTTTTATCGCAGACGGTTGCTAACAGCTTTTCTCCCCGCTTACCCGGCGGTTTTTCGTGTATTGGGCAAAACGGCAGGTCTTTGTGCGCATCATGTAGAGATTGAGGATATTCCAAGTCGACTTCAAGGATGTAGCCTATAGGTGAGTCTAGCGCGATGGATAATGGATCAAACTTCGACACGTCGTTGACCCATCGAAAATCTGCATATGGCAAGGGTTGACACATTGCCCATCCATACAAATTGTTGACGTCAAAATACATCAAGTATGATGATGCTTTCGATGGATCAAACGACTCCATGTACTTGTTATTAGCGTGTGCATATCGGTTTGAGCATTGACTGAGACCACCGCGTATACCCCGCTCAACGAATAAAACCATGTCGATGTCAGTTAATAATTCAAACTTGACATTCGAGTGTTTTAACATTGCATCCCAGGTATATCCGGGCAATGTGTAGTAATACGCGGGATCTAGGCCATAGCTCTCAACGCATGTATTTCGAAAGTTTTCGAAAATATCGGCTAATAACAGGACATCTGTCTTCAGATACAAATCGCTATAGTCACCCAGCGTTCGAACGGAGAACCGCTCCCAAACTTTCTCAGCATGTGCGTACTCGCTCTCACATACTGTAGCATCTGTCAGGGAACTGTAAAATGCGTCACGTGGTGGTAGGCAAGTGTCGTCTAGCTTGGTCACGTCATCAATATATTCATAAGGGAAGACCCCTTTTCGCGTCAGCAAATTGAAATCATTTGTCGAGAGAGTTGGGAATTGCGCGTGTAAAATTTTCAGTTTGTCCTTGGTCAAGAATGAGGCTAATTTGTCGAGACTGGTGTTGAGGAATTTGTATGAGTCGATAAAGCGCAATTGGATCTTGTGTTTTGAATCGTCTTCAATTTCAACATGCTTCGTGAATGAGATGTATTTCTCCTTTGTGATTGGAAGCACATCGGTTGTTCCTTCAAACGCTGTGGCTACTTCCTTGATTATAAAATGTGCATCATAACCGGATAAATTGTGGAAAACTACTGGAATGAAAAATGACTGTTTGTAATTTAGGTTGCAGTTGGAATGGGCAGGGCCTCTATAGCGCCCAGTCAGATGGCAATGATCTCGAACGCGTACATCTTCTTGCGCAAATGGTTTCTCACATATGTGACATTGAGTCGCTGCGCGAAAACTAGCCCACTCACTCGCTGTTAAATACACCATTGGTACATTATCACAGAAAGTTTCTTTTATCCGCAGTGCTAGATTTTTTAGTTCTTCGACAAACCATGATACGCAATCGGCACTGCGACGCGAGTGATATGAAGATAATGAATCGTCATATGAACAACATACATAGTATCCGATACTAAATACTTCATGATGTTGATACCTATCTTTCGATAGGTTCTCTCCATCGGTCTTTGCCAACCCACACTCCAAATCAGCATACACAATGAAGGGATGTCGCTCTTTCCGGCTAAAGTTGCTGAACTGGAGCCACTTATTGGTGTCGTTTGGTAGTCGGATCGCACAGTCATTTATTGCTCCACAATCGATCTCGTGTGATTGCAATTTTTCCTCGGAACCGAAGTGGTGCAAACACCTGCAAAAAAAAAACAAGATGGTTTTGTTTAATTCGTCTAGCATATATAATTATATATTAGTAATGTTAAATTTACACACCGATCGCATATGTATTTTTTGTGCTCCTTTTTGGTCAGTTGCGCCGTCACGAGTCTCGACAGGTTCTTGATCCATACGAAGTGCCCCACGTTGCTGTCCTCGGTATCTTGCAGGTACAGCAAATTGATGTGCTTTTCCTTCTTATGTTGAGTTACGCGTATCGGAACAATGTCCTTTTTGGTGGTTGTGGTATACACGTTGATCGATACATTGTTATGAGCTTCAAATTTTTTAATTTGATGCATCGTCACCGGGAATTCGATATCCTTCAGATTCAATACTGTCCAATAATGAGGATAAGAAGATGGACGAGCATTGTGTTGTTCAGCCGGGTATAGAGCAGCGACAACTGCCCATGCGAAACATGCGTTATCCTCAGATTTGACGTTAACGACGACCTTTTCAACATTATTTCCCGCGGCAATGATATGGAGCACCCAGCACGCATCGGATTATACTTATTCACATTTATCGTGAGGTTAAGTATTTTCTGCAGAGCCCAGCCGCTATCACGTTCTTGAAATTCATCGAGTAATGTTAAAGTGGGCTCGATAACACGCTGTTCATACCACTCGTTCAAATCGCTTGTGCTAAATAGTTCACAGTTTCGGGTGTTGACGCTTTTATTCGCATGTTTGTCACCACTCGCGAATTCACCATTAAACACTGTATTGATTTTAACACTGTTGTGCTTGTCGATGATATTTTGCACATGATGAAGCACTAGGGCACGAGCATCATTTAGAAAGTGTCTCGGTTCGATGTGGCTGCGATTGATTACAGAACCAGTCAATATCCGACTCTCGAAGGATGTTTCAATCTCCCGCCAGATTAACTCATGATCACCATGTCCTGCACCCGTGTGTATAAAACGGCTGCATACAGAATTCCTCAATCCTTCCAGACGCGCTATTTGGCCTACTAGGGACTGTTGATGTCCGATTAATAGTCGTGGGCGCTTAATCCGGCTTTGCGTTTCCAGCCCTCCGATGAACTCGACGCATCGTTGCTCCCATGCGGTAAAATCTTCGATCGAGCGTAAAAGCACGGCTTGGTCATGTAAGATTTGCTCCATGTTGATGTGTACGAAAAAACTTCCACGATGTTAACAGACTGACTGCTTCATGCAAAGTGTGGTCAGATTTGAGCGGAGCGGATCATTAAAAAGGCTCTGCGGGAAAAAAAAGTTCGGCCCTCTCTCGGGAAAAAACAGAGTTTTCCGATAACGCGTAGATTGCTCGAGGAATGCTAGACAAAAAACAGGAAGTCGGGATGCATCGGGTCAAAAGATTGTATGGGTCCTGCAGCTCAAGTGGTCCATCGGCGCCAATGGCCCTTGATCCCTAAAGTTTATAGTTTTTCCAAGAAATCCTGACTTGTCGAGACCTGTCTAAAGTGTTGGCGAGACTCGTGACAGGAGTAGACACGCATGCAAACATCTTGACATTATCTTTCGGAATGGAGACCTCGACAAGAGCTGCGCTCAAGTGGTCCATCCGCGGTCCCTTTGATCCCTAAAGATTTTTCCCGAGAAACCTGTCAGGACCTGTCTGTCGTCGAGCTTTGAGACAAGGCGGATGCAATTGGCATTGTCTTTCGGAATGGAACCAAGACCTCGGTTTTTTTATTTTGATTTTTTTTAAACAGCGTTTCCTTGGGCAGTTGCAAACAATAAAGCATTTTTGTTAGGGATTTTGCGTTCTTGAGTGAAATGTATCACCACCTGCTATCTGGACCGAATATTTAAAACGATGTCAAGTTGCGCCTAGACGGTAATCTGAAAAGTCTAAGATGCTCTTTGTAATACACCAGTTTAGTCTCCATGACCTTACGCTGTTCTGTAGAGATCATAAAAGTCAATGCTTGGAGAGCCTGGCCAGCTTTCACCTCCACGAGTGCACACTCTTCTGGATAGCAGATGTCTACCCCATAGAGATAGTTAAGAAAAAACTTTTCGTTTATCCCTGGCCAGGATGTAGCATCTTGCAAGGTTTTTTTTTCTACAAGTCCCAACTAATGTTGAAAACCATTTTCACATCCTGTTGACCATCCCCCACCCTACACACCCTACGACCGAGGCCGCGGGATTAACATGCGCGGAGTTGAATTACGCTCGATGACTATGAGCCAGATCGTGTGAGGACGAATCGTTACGCGACATGATCAGCAAACGGGACGGTAAGACCACGTCGCGCAACTGACGCGACGCTTCATTCTCTCCGGCGTCCGGTGTCCCTCTCCGCCTCAACTGGACGTTCTCGCGGTGCTCGCTTCCGATGGCGCGACTGTCTACCGAACTTTGGGAATTTGGATTCCACAAATGAATCACTCACATGGACAGGTAAGGGTATTTCACAGTCTTTTCGTTTATTGTAGTACAATGGTCTTTTTCCCTCTCCTGGGAGCTTTATATTAATTTACTGCGTGGACAGAATAGTTGAACTCTAGATCCGTGTTTTCCGCTAGCTATGTAGCGACTAGAAGGGCAGCCGTACGCTATTCCTGACAGCGTCGGTGGACTAGTATTTGTTTCCCCGGCTGGCGCTGTTGTGCGGCGTACCCGGGCTCCCTCCGCTCGATCGGTAAAGTCGCCGCCTGTGGCATGGCCGCCACAGCTACTCCCCCGCCAGTGACCTTGACAGGGTCAAGAGGGAACGATACAGCTTTTTTTCCGTATGTCTTTATGGGCTTATCTATGGTGGAGCCCCATTGGTGCGGCTGAATGTTTTCCTTCTCATCTAGCGTCCCTCGGCTCTCGACGTCTTTTTCAACGTAAGCCGGCTGCAGCCTATCGACTGACAGCGTTTTTTCTTCCCCTCCTACGACGACTACGAATCGTCGGTCGTCGAGTCGTTTTGTGACCTTGTATGGTCCTGCATATGGAGGCTCCCGAGGCGGCTTTACGACGTCGTTCCGCACGTAAACGTGTGAGCATTTGTAGAGATCCTGTTAAGGGCCATATTGGCTAAGCACACGAGCACTTTCGGACTGCAGGTGTCGGTATATTGCCATCGGACCGACGGGAGCCTTAAATCATCCATACTCTCCCCCTGTGTGAACTCTCCGAATTAGAAGAATGTTACCCTTCTTATATCTTCTTATATTCAGGCTTGGTCAATGAAAACGCCGCTTAACGAGTCCAGAAGCCGCGAGACGTGGTTATATATAGGCAGATATGTAATACGCTATGTGCCAATAAGCATTAGTAAATCCATCTTATTATTCGTGAATCCTAGTGAGAACGGTGTATTCATTTATTTAATCCAACAGATCCCTCAGTACGAAGATCCGCACCTTGCTGTGATGTGCCGTTGGAGTTGGTCGCACCCCTCGGATGTGCTCGCGGAATTTTTCCACGAATATTTGTGGATCGGCTGGCATGTCCTGCCGGATGAAGAATTCGCCCGGTACGCGCAATGTTGTGCCATACAACATTTCCGCGCATGACGCCCCAAGATCCTCTTTAAAAGCTGTCCTAAGGCCGAGTAGTACTGTAGGCAGCAGATCCGTCCACGGAACCGGATTGTTGCACATTAGCGCCGCCTTGAGCGACCGGTGCCATCGCTCTATCAGGCCATTCGATGCTGGATGGTACGGCGTTGTCCGTATCCTTTTGGCTCCCACCAGGCATGCCAGTGCTGTGAACAGTGATGACTCGAACTGTCTTCCTTGGTCCGTGGTGATGGAGAGCGGACTTCCGAACCGTCAGACCCAGTGATAGTAGAGTAGTAGGATAGTAGTAGGCTGTCGCGACGGAGTCTGCTGTTATGTCCTTCAATGGTATCGCTTCCGGCCATCTAGAAAAACGATCAATTGCGGTTAGACAGTAACGGTATCCGTTGACCACCGGAAGGTCTATTAAATCGATGTGGACGTAGTTGAAGCGCGCATCCGGCACGTCTATTGAGCTTGGAAGCAGTCGGTTATGCCTGTGCACTTTGGACCGTTGGCATGGTTCACACTGTTGCGACCACCCCAGAGCGTCGTTTTAATTCCAGGCCAGATATACTTTTGCTGCAGCAGTCGGCGCGTACTCCTACCGCTTGGATGGGAGAGTGCGTGTACCAAGTCAAACGCTTTTTTTGTAGGCTGTCTGGAATGTACGGGCGTACCACGCCCGACGCGATGTTGCAGAAAATCATCACCTCTGGCTCGACGGATAGCAGCTGTAGGATTAACTCCGACTTTTTTTCCAGGATCTCCCGTAGTTCTTGGTCCGCGTGTTGAGCTTCTTCGATGCCCTGTGCAGAGATGGCCTTTGGCATGTCAATTCGACTTACTTGTTCGACTCTGGACAGCGCGTCCGCCATCACGTTCTCATCTCCCTTGACGTAGACTATTTCCGTTGTGTACTGCGAGATGAAAACCAGCTTTCAAAGTTGTCGCTGCGCAACTTTCTCCGACTTTTGCCGGAACGCGTACGTCAGCGGTTTGTGGTCAGTCCTTACCACGAAGTGCCGCCCGTCGAGAATGTGGTGGAAGAAGCTCACGCCCTCGAATATTGCCAGCAGCTCTCGGTCATAGGTGCTGTAATTCTTTTGAGTTGGATCCAATTTCTTTGAAAAGAATCCAACCGGCGGCCATTCGTTATTTTCGAGCTGTTCGAGGGTGGCTCCGATGGCTGTGTTCGATGCATCTGTTGTGAGAGAGAGCGGAGCCTTGGGCGAGAGGAACCTCGTCAGCGTTGCCGAAACCACTCCCTGCTTGCAGTTTTCGAAAGCCGTTTCTGCGTCGGGTGTGCATGGTACCCGTCCCTTGTCGTTTTTGCTTCCGTCTTTCAGCATGTTGTTTAGCGGGGCCTGGTGTTTTGCAGCATCCGGAATGCATCGTCTGTAATAATTTACCAGACCTAGAAAACGGCGAAGATACGCGATAGTCTCCGGTTTCGGAAATTCGACGATCGCCCAAACACGCTCGCTTGGAGGTTTGTACCCTTCCTTATTGACAACGTAGCCTAGGAAGGTCACTTCCGGTTAACCGAGGACACATTTGTCGATATTTATCTTCAATCCATGTTCGTTTAGTCGCTAAAACACGATCTCCAGGTGTTGGCAATGCTGTTCCGGGCTCTCCAAAGCTACGAGAATGTCGTCAATATATACAATCGCGAAATCGATTCCGCGGAATACCATATCCATGAACCGCTGGAAGGTCTGCGACGCATTATGAAGTCCGAACGGCATGACTATGAACTCAAACATGCCTATTGGCGTAGTGATCGCCGTTTTCGGAATATCCTTTTTCGCCATTGGGATCTGGTAGTATGTGCATGAGAGATCGAGTGTCGAGAAAATCTTCTTCCCGTGTAGCCTCTGAAACAGATCGTGACTATGAGCTGTGGGCAGGGTTGCAAATAATGCATTACTTTTTGTAATGCATTACCGTTTTCATTACCCATTACTTTACATTTTGTAATGTAAAAAAATTCCATTACTCATTACATTGGATTTTGTAATGTAAAAAATTTCCATTACCCATTACTTTACATTTTTTACATTACAAATTATAAAGTAATGAGTAATGGAATTTTTACATTACTTTTTCGAGTTGACAGAGAGAGAGAAAGAGAGAGAGAGAGAGAGAGAGAGAGAGAGAGAGAGAGAGAGAGAGAGAGAGAGAGAGAGAGAGATTGCTTGATTGATGTTTATTAGCTTTCTCAGCTATTTGTTGTACATATTGTTACATATTTCCTTAAAATCTAAGTACATCTCATTTTACTGTTGACACAACATATTCTTTTAACATTCGTTTAAACTGCTCGACTTTTTCATAGCCTTTTAGATCAGCTGGCCATGCATTATACATTTTCACTCCATCATAGTACATACTCTTTTGTGCGCTTCGCGTTCTCCGAAATTCTATTACTATATTTTCCGCTTGTCGTGTCTCCCTACCAGTCCTCGTTCTCACTATTTGTAACCGACTTTTCAGTTCTTTGGGCAGTAGATTTTTCACTGCTTTAAATATAAATATACATACATTGTAGTACAATCTTTGCCTTACAGACATAAATTGCACCGCATTCAGCATATCTTCGACTTTCGTGTATCGGTTGCATTGCAATATGACTCTCATCGCTCTGTTTTGCGCGATCTGCAGTTTATTCAACTCTGTTTCTCCCATACCCACTAACAGCGTTGCGCAATATTCAAAGTGAGGGGCGATAATTGCTTTATATATGACACATCTCGTATACGCAGATACGTAATGCCCTACTCTATTTAGGAAACTCGTTTTTTTGCCAATTTTCTTTAACATATACTCACAGTGTTCTTTAAATCGTAGCTTGTCATCAATAATTATGCCCAAATATTTTATCGTCTCCACTCTCTCTAGTTCCGTTCCATCCAAACACTTGAGTACAATATTCTCACTCGCACTTTTTCTTATACTGCTGACAACCATATATTTTGTTTTCTCTACATTCATTTTTAATTTATTTCTATCCATCCACTTTTCCACTATATTTAATAACATATTCATCTTTCTCTCCACTTCCGCGCTGCTTTTGCCAGTTACATATATGACTGTATCGTCAGCAAACATTTTTATTGCACATTCCTCTGTACACAAATTAACTATATCATTTATATATATAATAAATAGCAACGGCCCTAGTACTGACCCCTGCGGTACCCCATGTTCATTGGAAATAATTTCAGACCTTTCATTATTAAATCGAACTTGTTGTGTTCTATTTCTCAAGTATGTTCGGAACCAATCTAATACCTTTTCTCTAATTCCATATTGGTATAACTTGTCTAATAATATTTCCCTGTCTATGGTCTCAAAAGCTCGTCTTAGATCCATGAAGATTACTCCTACCAATTTTCCTTCACTAATTTCCATTTTCAATTCATCTACAATAGTTTGAATCGCCGTTTCACACGAATATTGCTTTCTAAATCCCGACTGATGCTCCGTTATAATGTCATTGGCTTCTAAATGTTTTTCAATTTGATTTTTCACTACTAATTCGAGCACTTTTTCGTACAGTGGCAACATATTAATTGGCCTGTACTGACTGGCTTTCTCGGCCTTGTTCATCTTTGGAATCGGTATAATCGTGGAAGTTTTCCAGCTGTCCGGGCAACGTCCCTCCCTTAGCGACCCATTTATTATTTCTACATATTCCTCTTTTATTGCACTAAACGCCATTTTTAATACATCACTTGATATTCCTTCTTCTGTTCCCTTCTTTTTTGGGAGTTCCATCACAATTTTCTCTAAGTCCTTTATTTCAACAACATCAAATTTTCCCATTATTCTTTCCTCATCCATCCCAACGCCCGTTAGAATCCTTCTTCTGTTTGGGCTCCCAGACGTATCTCGCTGTATTGAATTAACTATATTGTTTATACTTTGTACATAAAACACATTAGATTTATCAGCTATATTACCTCCCATCGTGTCATCCAATATCTCAAAGTCTATGTTTTCTACTTCTCGTGTACCCATTGGTCCTCCTTTAATTAATTCTTTTAATGTTTTCCACATTCTTGTCGGGTCCTTCTTATTGTCGTCTATCATCTTTTCATAATATTCCTTTTTCTTTTCTCTTATCAATTTAACCACCGTATTTCTTTCTATTTTAAATTTCTGCCACTTCTCCTCCATTCAGTGAAAACTGCTACTTTGTATGCCTCATCTCTTCTTCTCGCTGCTACTGTGATATCTTCCGAATACCATTTTTTCCCGTCCCAAACCCTTGGAATCTTGACTGTTCTTTTCGGTGCAAACGTATCGAGTGCATCCACTATGTTATCAACAAGCATTTTTGCTCGTTGGCTTGCATCTACCACTTCCATTTGTCTTGTGGTAGCGCTCAACATCCTTGAAAATTCCTTCGCATCGATTTTACTATAGTTTCTTGCTTTATATTCTCTGCACTCATTCTTTTCCGTCCTGTTACCTAATGTGACTTTTATCCATCCATGGTCCGTTATCTTTGGTTCATGCTCCACCTGAACTTGTACACTCATATTAGCAAATAATAAATCTATAATTGTTTGGCTATTTTGCGTTATTCTCGTTGGCTTATTAACATATTGCTTCATCCCTAGACTCATCACTCCTGTTATTAACTTCTTTTTATAGAACGTTTCTACTGTAACATCGATGTTAAAGTCACTTATTATCAAACAGTCTCCTTTCATTGTTAGTTCCTCAGTAATGTCTTCTATGTATCGTATAAAATCGGCATCCGACGCACTTGGTGAGTGATACACAACTGCGATCACTCCTTTATAATACTCGTCCTTAACCTCTATTCCAGCACACCAACAGTTTGACTCTATTTTACTTATTGGTATCATATCAAATTTAACACCGTCTCTGACGTATAAGATCACACCACCTGTGTTCCTATTCTCCGCATCACATCTGACTATACCGTATCCCGGTATATACAATTCACTGTTTTCTATTTCGGTCGTCACCCTGGTCTCTGATAACGCTATAATTGCAGGTTTCATTCTGTCCACTACTTGGTATCGTATTTCTTCCTTGTGAGCAATAAGACTTTGCGCATTCGTATACCATAACGTTTCTTCCTGCTGCAGTTGCTAATCGTCCCAGCCTGCTCTCCTCTTCTCTTCTTGGATTGCTCTTTTATACGAAGGGCATTCCCGATCAAGTGCGTCATGTTCCGTATTTATCTCTAGGTTGAATGCTCTGTTTTTGAACACACAGTTTATACACTTGCTTTCCGCCGCTGTACACTTACTCGCTTCGTGGTTTCCGGCACATTTATGACAGGTTTGCTCTCTTGTGCAGTTCTTTGCTATATGATAGTAGCCCCAACATTTGTAGCATCGCTTCACATTGATGTGGTTGTATACCGGACACTTTCTCCATCCCACGCTGATCTTGCCTTTCATCAATAGCTCTTGATGGGTTCCTTCATCGACTATCATTATTATTGAGCCTTCGTGTCTTCCTTCTTTGTTTATTCTTTCGACGATTTTCATTTCCCTTCCTTCAATTTCTTCCATTGCGTTCTGCTTCTTTATTGTTTCAACCAGCTCTTCGTCTGCCAACTCTAATTCGTCCGTCTCCATGTTGACAATCTTAATTTTCGGTTTTTGTTGCATCGTTTCGGTGACTTTGAAACCTTCGCCCATTTTCTCCTGGACTATGGTCTTTAACTTTTCTGTTTCTTCTGTCGTTTCACAGCCCAAAATCACTGTTCCATTACTCCCTTTCTTTAACCTTGTTACTCCCACAGCCATGTTTTTTATGTCGACCTTTTCTTTGATCGTCCTTTTTGTGGCCTCACTTTCTTGTTTTTCTTTAGGCTTGATAATTATGACCTTCTCTTTTTTCTTTTCTTTGACGGCTCCTGAATATGTTTTTGTTACTTCCCGTGGTGGACCTAAGACTCCTCCTTGCAGCATCC